>VBSM01003228.1:3568828-3591644 GCA_008086735.1 Cheirogaleus medius | reverse complement strand
CCCCCCCCCAGACCATCTCCCCTGCCACCCCCTCCACCAGCGACTCAGCTGAGAGACCCTTTGCTGTCCCCAGAGTCGAAGCAGCTGGCCTGGGAGAGGCTGGTGGGGGAGATCGCCTTCCAGTTGGACCGTAGGATCCTATCCAGCATCTTCCCAGAGCGTGTGCGCCTCTACGGCTTCACCGTCTCCAACATTCCGGAGAAGATCATCCAGGTGTGTGGCTGTCTGTCTCCCACACAGCGCCAGAGGGGCCTGCAGGGATAGGGGCATGCTGGCTCATGAGGGACCCTTGAGGGGCCATGGACCCCAGGCAGGCCAAACATGCCAGAATCCAAGGGGTTGGAGGAAGCACAGTGCTCAGCCCACATGGCCAGCAAGAGCTCAGGGAGACAGCCCCAAGACATAGCCTCCTCAGAGCATAGCCAGGCAGCTCTCCCTCTGGGCCACCAAGGTAGCCTCCAATGATGGCTCCCAGGGGTGCTCTCCCTGTGCTGTCCGTGTTCTCCAGGGTCCCTGGGGAAGGCTCTGAGCAGTGGTGGGTCTGGTTACTAGGGACTCCAAGCCCCAGGCTCTTTCCCAGCCATTCCGAGGATGTCATCCACTCAGCCTCCTCCGTGGAAGGGCATGGAGGACGACACCTCTGCGAACGTGTTGAAATGTGTGTCTCTGTGCCATTGTGTGTGGCAGGCTGTAGAAGACACTGAGGAGAGAGCCAGGTTGGACGTTTGGCTGGTCTGCAGTGAGTGCCAGGCCCTCTCCTCCCTGGCCACCACAGAGTGGGACCACCATGTCCCTATGTATTCACCACTTGGGCTTCTTTCCTTTTTTTGTTATAAATACAAATGTTTGGTGGGCAGGGGCGTGGGAGCAACAAAGGCAGAGAGACAGTGCTGTACACAACTGGTATAGGTTTGGAGGCTGAATGTTGCACAAAGAAAGAGACAAACACAGACGGTCCACCCAGCAGGGCAAGCCAGGCAGTATTCCAGGGCCTATAATGCTTGCTTGGTGGGCAAGAACCAGCGGGTCTGGTCCAGGGCTGGAGAGGCCCAGGCACCTTGGAGGCTCTTTGGTCCCAGATTCTGGGCGATGCCAGTGGTGGCACCTGGGCTCAGCTCACATCACTCAGGGCCTTGCGGGCAAACTCGGGTAGTACAAAGGCTCCCTACATCTGTTCCACCTGCTTCTGTGTCAGTTGTTGCATAGGCTCCTGGAAGTTAATGTTCAGGTTTTTGCTACACAGCACAAAACCCATCTAGCCTCTGGGGTAGGTGGGGATGATGCAGGAGGAGTAGCCCACCATGGGAAAGAGCCACTTGAAGAACTGCGGCATCTCCTTGATGAGGTCCAGGTGAGCCACTGGTATGCACCCTGCCACCCTCCTTGAGGGCCGTCTTCATGAGCTGGTGATAGGATTCCTTGAAGAGGCTTTCAGGGAGGCCTGTGGGGCCTGAGCAATCAGTGCTGATAACATTGAAGGCATCCTGGTTCTGTTTCATGAACCCAAAACTGTCACCCATGTGTAGGGTCAGCTTTGAGGTAGAGTAGCCACTGGCCATGCTCAGGAGGAACTTCTTAGAGGCTTGGATGACATCCTCCTCAGTTTCCCACTGGACTGTGGACTCCATGGCAGGTGCTTCACCTCTTGCAGAATGCCCTGTCACTGCCTGAGAGGATCCGCAGCTTTGTGGGCTGAGGTGGCTGCAGAAAGGGAGGTTGGCATCACCCCTGGTAGGAGAACTCATCCTCCTCCATGCACTGGGTGACACCATCCAACACTGGCATGTCGTAGTAGGTCTTACTGCAAAAGGCGAGGATATTCTAGCACCGTGAGCACTAGTGGGGGAGCAGCTGCTCTGCCTGCAGCAACAAGGCCAGCCTGGGCCACAGGCTGCTGATCTCTTCTCATCTCGTTGAACTAGCCCTCCCAGGTGGGCAGGCACGTGGCGCAGGGCACAGATCTCCACTCCTGCTTCTCTTGGGAAAACAGCCCTACTGAGTTCCTGGCCACTTTTTCTCTCAGGCTGTCTTTGTGGATTAGTGACAGACCTTCTGTGTGGAGTCTGGGCAGGAACAACTTTGGGTTAAATGGGCTGACTTGGGGTCCCGGTTTGAGCTTGCCTTTTCCTTTGGTTAGGTTTTAATGTGGTCAAAACTATCAACCTTTTTCTTTATTGTTTGTCCTTTTCATGTCTTGTTTAAGAAATCTTTCCCTCTCAGAAAGTCCAGAAATTATTCTATATTTTCCATATTCTAAATTATTCTATACTTTTTTCCAAGGGTTTAAAGTTTGCTTTTTCACATGTGTCTTTGACTCACAAAAATGACCAAGATGGCCAAGATGGATGGCGTAAGATGGCCTTCTTCCGAGCATGGACAACCCCTTGCCTAACACCAGAGGCCCCAGGACACAGAGGGCCTGCAGGATTAGGGTGAACTTGTGGAGTTTGTTGTGATAAGTCCCCTTACAGGCCTGTGTGCATGGGGGCTTCTTCACAGCCTCCCCAGCTCCATGTTTTTAGAGTTTGACATAAGTGACTCCATTTTCATACCAGCAACTTTCACACATTTCTCCTTTTGATCAAGATCTTTCTCTGAAAGCACTGCTGATCCATTTTTTTTCCCCAGAGACAGGGTCTTGCTCTATCATTCAGGGGGTGCAGTAGCATGATCATAGCTCACTGTGTAACCTCCAACTCCTGGGCTCAAGCAATCCTCCCACCTCAGCCTCCTTCTGAGTAGCTGAAACTCAGACATGTACCACCATGCCCAGCTAATTTTTTAATATTTCGTAGAGACGGGGTCTCACTATGTTGTCCAGACTGGTCTTGAACTCCTGGCCTCAAGTGATACTCCTGCCTCAGCCTCCCAAAGTGCTGAGATTACAGGTGTGAGCCACTGTGCCCCACCTGAACAATGATTTTAAAGTCAGATTTGATTGTCCCTCAGTTCCAAGATGGACCTGTTCTGGTTGGTCTGGTCCCATGTCGGAGGGGTGGGTGGAAGGCTAACAATTAGTAGTCAATGACAAAACCTTTTTAGCCATATTTGAGCAACAAGGGGGCCGCAAGAAGCTCTCAGGCTTTGTCTGCCTAGATTTCATTGTTAAGGTTAATTTTTTCTGTTTCATTGGTGTTTGCCGTCATCTCAAAATGCTAGGCCAGCATTACTTTGTACTTTTGCAGAAATTTAACAGGCAATGAGGACAAAGTTTTAATAGCATAACACTGAGGAAAAATAACAGTAATATCATAACCCCAATTTGCACAATAGTTTTGAGCCATGATGCAAGGCCCGAAGGTAACCAGCTAAATAAATCAAATGACCATGGGGAGCTGGGTGAGCCCTGTTGTAACCATGTGGCCTATTTTCTTATTTCATATAATTGGTTCTCAAGTTCCCCAGACAAATTCATCCAGGAACAGCATCTGGCATCAACAATAGCACACACACCACCTTGTTTAGCAAATAGCTAATCAGGGTCAATGCTGTTATCTAAGACTACCCTGGCAAGAGAAGTTACTGAGTGTTGTTGTGTAGCAATATCCTTTGCAGTAGAGTCTCTGAGAATTCCTAGAGTAAAGGAATTGGCGCTTAGTTTTGGGTTGAGAAATTGTAAGACACCTTTTATCAGTCTGCATCTTAGTATAGTCCACTTTTTGAAATTAAATAGCTGAAATATTTTACTTGGGGTTTTACCAGTTGTAACATTCTGGACATGAAGTTCAGAAACTTTATGACCTTTGGTAGCTAAAAGTTTTAATACGTGTACACTGTCTTCCTGATATGCTGCCTGCCAGGGAGGACGGAGGAGGTCACCACACTGCAGTAGAGTCAATTGTTGAGGGAAGCAAACATCCTGTACATTGGCCTTTAGAGTTTGCGAAAAGTAAGAGGAGCTTTCAGTGAATCTTGAGCAGGACTGTACAAGTATACTGTTGGCCTTCCCAAGAGAAGGAAAAAAGGTATTGGCTGGCTTGGTTGACTAGGATACTGAAGAATGCACTGCACAGAGCAGTAACCATGGAGCACATGCTCCTGGCTGAAATCAGGGTGAGCAAGGACGGGGCTGGGATGCCCGGTGAGGGTGCAGCAACATTGTCTATCATGTGAAGACCTTAAACAAATCTCCACCCACAGGCATCAGGTTCTTTACAGGCAGGATTGGGTTGTTACAAAGGCTGGTACATGAGATAATGAGCCTTTACCTTCTACTCTTCAATGATGGCCTTAATGCCCAATAGAGCTTCTTTGCTTAAAGAGTACTGGTTAATCCTGGGCAGAAATTTCGATGGGTCAAACTGAATCTTAATATGGGGTGCACTATGAATCCTGCCTACGTATATTGATAATTTTGTCCATTAAGATATGTATATCTAAAAAAAAAAAAAGATATGTATATCTAGTAAGATAGAAGGAATAAAATCTAGTATTCAGTGGCACAACAGGGTCACTATGGTTAACAATAATTTATTCTGCATTTTGAAATAACTAAAAGAATGGAATTGGAATGTTCCCCCACAAAGAAATGGTAAATGTTCGAGGTGATGGATATCCCAATTACCCTGATTTGATCATTATACATACTCGTATCAAAATATCATATGTACCCCATGCATATATACAACTATTATGAATCCATAAAAAATTAAAAGAAAAATAAAGAGATAGTATTTGACCCATTAGAAGGAAGAGAGTTAGGCATTTTTTATCTCAACGAGGAACAATATAGTAAACAAGGGGATTAGGAGAGACAGGGGCTCTGGAGTCAGCCAGTTTGACCTGATTTACCAAAGTCCAAAATATTTCCCCCTTTCAGGAGAAAGAGATTCCTACATGATATTTTTCCAAAAAATCTCTGCCAAGAAGGCAGGTCAGGGCTGGGAGTGGTGGCTCACGCCTGTAATCCTAGCATTCCGGGAGGCTGAGGTGGGAGAATTGCTCAAGGTCAGGAGTTCGAAACCAGCCTGAGCAAGAGCGACTCTACTAAATATAGAAAGAAATTAATTGGCCAACTAAAAATATACAGAAAAAAATTAGCCAGGCATGGTGGCGCATGCCTGTAATCCCAGCTACTCAGGAGGCTGAGGCAGGAGGATCACTTGAGCCCAGGAGTTTGAGGTTGCTGTGAGCTAGGCTGACACCACAGCACTCTAGCCCGGGCAACACAGTGAGACTCTGTCTCAAAAAAAGAAGGCAGATTGGAGCAGAGTTACTAAGTAAAGAGCAGTGGGTGTCCTGTAAAGGACCAAGGAGGAAAAGGATAGGTAGGGACAGAAAGACATTTGGGGACTGTGTGAGACCCCACTATTGGACTTCAGTATCACTCCAAGGCAGCTTAGGGGGATTGTGAGGTTGGCTCCAGCATCAGTGAGGACCTCGTTCCCAGACAGAAAGGTTGTTTCCCTTCCCAAGATGACTGGAGGGAAGGATGGGGAAGTGTTCCTATAATTCCACAGAGCCCCATCTCTGGGAATGTGTACCTAGAGGTTCCTAAGGGAAAGGGTTTTGGGCCTTCTTTCACGTATCACAATCTCTCTTCCATTGTCCAGGCTTTTTGCAGTAATGGCAGAGACCAGGAGGATTTTGTTTGGGGGCCTCAGTCTGTTGGAGCTGGAGATTGAGGATTTCGGTAGTGTTCTATTTATCAGTATCCTCCAGAGTACAGGCTACCTGATTAGCCAAATTTTCTAAATCCAGAGTGGACATAGTTTCCCATTCCATGCAGGTTCTTTTAACAAGTTGGGAAAGTTCTCAAGAGAGGCCATTCACAAACATAAAATTAAAGGCTACTCAAGGAGAATGGGCACCCAGTGGAAGTCCGGGGTTTTCCTGAAAGACAACCTAGAGTTGGCCGTAATAATTATGAACTGGCTCATTAGGTTCTTGGGTGCAACCTTGTATCTTGTTCCAATCTAGCCTCCGGAAAGGCTGTGGCAATGGCCTTATGATGGAGTCTAGCTAAATTACAAGACTCTTTCCAATATTGGGCTATTTGTTTTTCTAAATGTTGCTCAGCGTGAGTCCATTCAGGTTTGGCCATCCAGTTGGATCTGGCCTTCACTGACAAGCATGTGACCCCACTGATTTAGATCAGAGAAGTTAGGCTGATAAGATTGGATTACTATGTTGAATTCATCAGCCAATCAGGGAGGGTCTTTAGTGGCTTTTGGAAATTCCTTGGCAATGACTCAGTTCGGCCTTAGTCCAAGGAACACCGGAGACTCAGGGTTTACCTGTGTTGTCAGAGGATTTTGTTTAAAGGGGAAAGTTTTAACGGGTTCCAGCTGAGGAGTAGCTGCCAAGGAGTCTGGGGAGAGAGGGAGCTCAGCCAGAGAAAGGTAAGGAGAAGGGGGTGTGGTAGGAGGGGAGGGGAAGGCTCTAGAGTGGGAGAAGGCTTTGTATCCTCTTTAACTTGTATATGTGTTGCAGCTGCCTTTGAGACGGTGTTTGCAGTGAGATAATTGTTGAGTCCTGGGTGTGTTTTGAAACCTCAAGTTTCCAACTGAAATATGTGTCCCTTTCAGGCTGTTTAAGCCTATCTTCTAGTTTAGTCCTAAGAAAACAATCTTGGGGAATTTGACCCCCATCACGGCCACTTAACTCACCAAAATCTTTAACCAGGTACGCAAGCCAACCAAAAAGGAACTCACCAGAAGGACTATGTCCTTCCATAAAGGTGTTATAAAACGAGATCCCAAATAAAGTCAGAGAACTCAATCAAAGGGAGGGAGTTCACACCCAAGAGGTGATTTACCATCCGAGGATGATGACTTGTGGAGGTTGAGAGCACGTGGGCTCTCATGGGTACCATCGCGTGGTTCCAGGGGTGGCCAATCTTGAAAAGGCTTGTCTTTTGGGGTCCTACTTCTAATACCAGATGATGTCAATCTAAAAAGAAACTCAGAAAGACAAGCTCTCTAGAACACATGAGTTTATTTGGGAATAGCAGAGCATTGCAATCAGAATATGCAGGTTACGATGGATCACAGGCATATCCAGGGGGATCGGGGTGGGGAGGAAACTTTTAAAGACAGAGAAAGAAGCCTATAAAACCTGCTTTGAAACAAAGTCACAGGGCACAGAAGCTCACTGCAGTGGGCCTAGTTTGTTGGTGGAGACAGCCATTGCTAGGCGTGTATCCTTGAGCAAGCGGCATACCTGGAACACGGCAACCTTCAGGAAGTTTTTGTGTTAAGTCCTGTGTGCATGAGGGCTTGATCATGGCCTCCCAACTCCCTCTTATTGGTTTGACATAAGTGACTCCTTTTTCGTACTGGCAACTTTCAGGGGCTTTTGGCTGTCTTTTTATTGATTTCTAACCCACTTGCCCTGTGTTCAGAGAACATTGGTCCTGTGACATGTGCTGCCATCTCCTTACAGAGCGTGTGGCTGGTGTCGTGGGTGCTCTCGGGTGGAAAATGGAGTGGTGAGCACATGTGCTCATCTTGGAAGAATGCACGTGTGTGGTTACACCTTCCCTCCTCCACATCCCGTCCAACAGCAGGTCCTCCTGAGCCCCCCTAAATGTTCTTCCCATCCACTCACTTCTGTCATCCTCCACTCCTGCCCGTGGAGTGGTCCACGGCCGTCCCCTCTTCCCTGGGGAAGAGCCAAGTACACACTAGACAGGCACAGCTCCTGCCCTCAGGCAGCGCCTCCTCTGCTGGGGAGGCCTGCAATCAACCCTAGATAGAGGGTCAGGAAGGTGCTGTGTGCTGCAGGGGCAGGAGCATTTGCGGGAGTGCAGCTAAGAGACAGTGGCACAGCCTTGCAGCCTCCCCTCAGCCAGATCCTAGCCTCAAACTTCAACATCCTAGACGCCCCTGCCTTCTCTATTTCTTCAGAGGCAGCCAGAGTGATATTTCTGAAACACAATTCTGCTGCAGTGTGAGGGGCCACTGACATTTCCCATGGTGGGGGTTCAGAGCCTGCCTCCCCAGTGACCAAAGAGACACTGTGCTCAGTGTTCACAGGGGTCATTTCCTTTAATACTCAAAACGACCGTCAGGTAGTGCCATGATTTCCTCCACATCACAGCAGGAAAACTGAGGCTCAGACCCCACATGGTAACACAAGCAGCCATCGAACCTGGTTGCTAGGGCACCACTGGCGTCTCCCTGCTCACCCCTTGTGCTGGTTCTCTGCCTGGAAGACTTGGGGACACTGGCTGTCCCAGGTGCTGCCCAGCAACAAAGGCTCTGGGAGGACCTGCCAGAGGTCAGTGGTTACTTAGGCTGAGCCCAGACCTGAGTCCAACCCGTGCCTGGTGCTCTCTGCTTATACAACCAGCCTGGAAGGTGCGGCCAAGAGAGTTTCCCAGAGAGGTGATGCCTGAACAGCCTGTCTGGGTAGAGTGGAGAATATTCCCAGCAGGCTGGGAATCAACATGTCAGCATCAGGGCCTGAATCGGGCTAACCCTAAGCCTAACCCTGCAGGCTGGCCCTGGCGCCAAGAGTGGTAGCAATGGGAAGTGCAGGAGGGGCTCAGGAGGGGAGAGCCCACCTGCCCCCTCTTCAAACCATGGCTCTGTGGGTCTGTGCAGAGGGGGCACAGGGGCACCTGTAGCAGACAAGCTACAACATATTGGCAGGGCTCAGTGCAAAATGAAAACACATGGAGCTTGTTCAAAACGTATTAAGAACTTTGGGATGGGGGCAGCAGAGTATCAAGCCCAGCACAGGACTTCATGTGACTGCCCAGGTGACGCGCCCAGGAGACAGTAGCAAGGGGTGGAGAGGAGGGGCTGCCATGATGATGAGATGGTACAGGATGCAGCCACTGCCTGGCTGGTGAGACAGGGACACTGAGGAAGTGACCATATGCTGCTGATCCCTGAGTCCAGGCACAAGGGGGAAGTAAAGGCAGCCCCACAGGTTGTGCAGGCCAGCAGGTACTGAGGATGGGAGGGGTCTCCAGAGGAGGCAGAGAGGGAGCAGGGCAGGGAGCCAGGAGGAGGCCCAGGAAAGCCTGTGATTCCTGGGTCCAGCAGCCCTGAGGGTATCAGGAGTACCCCTGTTGCCCCATCCTTCCTTTGCCTCCAGACTCCCAGCCAGGCTCCCTGGCCTCAGCCCCTGGTGGCCTCAGCCCAGTCCCAAATCCCTGGTGGTGGATAGAGCAGGCAATGGGGATGGGGTGTGCTCTTCCTGTCCTGTGGCTGAGGCCCCACTGGGAAGCTCTGGGGGCTACTTGCCCTGCCTGAATCAGGCCTGAGGGACCTACCTTTCTGTCAGTTCTGCTCATTGGGCTCTCCTACCCTGAACCCTCAGGCCCCTTGCAGGACCCCCTTCACATCCACCCCTCTGAGCATGGTCCTCCCAACAACTTCCCTCAGCATCATTTGCCCCTGTGCTTGGGGTATGGCATGGAAGGAACTTGATGGCTGCTCTCCCCACAGGCCTCCTTGAACCCTAGTGACCACAAGCTGGACGAGGAGCTATGCCAGACGCTCACGCAGCGCTATGTGAGCATCATGAACAGGTTGCAGAGCCTGGGCTACAACGGCCGGGTGCACCCCGCACTGACCGAGCAGTTGGTGAATGCCTATGGCATCCTGCGAGAGCGGCCTGAGCTGGCGGCGTCCGAGGGCGGCTCCTACACCATGGATTTCCTGCAGCGTGTGCTGGTGGAGACTGTGCACCCCAGCATGCTCACTGATGCGCTGCTGCTGCTCTCCTGCCTCAACCAGCTGGCACACGACGATGGCAAGCCCATGTTCATCTGGTGATGCTGGTGCCCGGCGGCCCAGGCTCATTCTGCCCTGCGCCCCTGTGCAGGGCCATTAAAGCTTTCCATAGACGCTGGCCGCTGGGCCCGCACCAGCACTCCTGGATGGTACTGCCTCCCCTGGGGTGGCTCGCCAGACCCCTGCACCGTGCCCCTGAAGTCCTGCCTGCCTTGGAGATGCATGCCCTTCCCTGGGGCTCAGCACTGTCTGATTGAAGGGGTTGGTCTGAAGGCCCCAGGCTACCCTTACTTAGCACTGGGAGCAGCAGGAGGTCCTGAGACTTGGAGGAGGAAGAGCAGGAATTGGGAAGGAGTGGAGAGGGCAGGGATGGGCTGTGGCTCTGTGCCAGCTGCACTGGTGAGGGACACCAGCAGGGACCTCAGTGCAGAGCACAAGGCAGAGGTAGGAAGAGACAAGTATGTGGGTGTGGGAGTCCCTCCCTCCATACTAGGCAGGGGCTGGGGGGGTTATCTTCTGGACCTTGAAGACAGGAAGGCATTAGAGGGAGTGCAGCCGCAGCTCACCCAGCCCTGGGTGTGGAGCAGTCCAGGCACATGGCAGTCCTTTGCCAAGACACCCAAGGTACTGGAAGAAAAGCCCACTCCACAGGGTCCTGGAGACTTGGGGCGGGGGGCTCAGAGCTGGCAAGGGCAGAGCCCACCTGTCACGGGGCTAAGGCACAGGTAGGATGGGGGAGCAGGTGAAGTGGGGGCAGGGAGGACTGCTGGGAGGGGACCTGTAGATGGAGGTGGAAGGGCCTGTGGACAGTGCAGGAAACTGAGGGGTTCTGGCCAGGGCAGGTTGTCCCTGGGGAGTGTCTGAGGGGGAGAGATGGGCAACATGGGAAAGTCCAGGGTGGCCTCTGGCCCACAGGTAGAAAAGGAGAGGCTGCTTGAGAGAAGGCAAGGAAGCACTGACTGCGATGGAAGAAGTGGGGATAAGGACCCCCACAGAGGAGGGTCCCAGAGCACCAGTGCTTGCTAGCCAGAGAGGATGGCAGGAGGGACCAGAGGAGCCACAGGGTCTTGGTTCAGACACAAATCTCATCAGCCACCAGCAAGGAGTCCAAAAAGCTAGGAGCCTGGTGCCAGGGTGCCCTTCAGGATGCCCAGGCACAGGGCTGGCTGCCTCTCTGGCCTTCCTACTCCCAGGCCTCCTGGGGCCTCAGGGGATCCAGCCCAATAGCTCTAGGGAAGGACTCTTGACCCAGAGGGCAACTCTGGGGCCAGCCTGGCCATGTGGGGCCCAGAAGCCCCTCCACCTCACTGCCAGCCAGGGAGAAGGGCAGCCCTGACCCAAACCTCCAGGGCTATTTAAAAGACACTTGTACTCAGCTGAGCAACAAGGGTCAGAGCCGGTAAGGCGGTATACCCAGAGAGCCTGTGGGGTCAGGCATAGGCAGAGAGGGGTGCTTCTAAACAAGGGTGCTTCAAAAACATGGGAGGTAAGCAGCGCCTGGGAGCTCCAGGCACCACTGTCCTGGGAACCGACCGAACAAGTGCCAGAGGGCTCCAGGAATGGGGGAGCTGGCTTCCATGCTGCTCGCGCGCGGTGCAGGGGCAGCGCAGGGCAGAACCAACGGTCCCTCCCCGCCAGATTGGAAGCTCCTTGGGGTAGGGTCACAGGGCCGCCGCCGCCGCAGCAGCAGCAGCAGCCTTTTGGAGGACTTTGCTGGGTGCTGGGAGGGAGGCTGGTTAGGCGGCTCCTAGTCCTTCCTCTGTCTGGTGTCGGGTCTTTGAACTCAGGCGCCGGACACCGCGGGACTGCGGAGAAACGGGGCGGGGTAGACCCTGCAGTTTTGGCAGCCCAGTGCTGGGCCCATTCCATGCTGATTTGCTGGGGGCGAGGGGAAGGTGGAGTGGGGGTAGTGGAGAGCCGGATGCAGAGCACATTGCTCTCCCCTCGCCAGCGCCGCGCCCGCCGGTATTCTAGAAGGGTCGCCTCCACCTAGGGCTGGCTGCACCCCGGGGCTCTGAGGTACTCTCGGCGGCCTTCAGGGGTGGATGGGGCGGGGCAAGGAGAATCTGGGCGGGGCTATGAGGTCAGGATCCCTTTTTCTTTTGTTCTTCCCAAGGGCCGCCGAAATCGAAAGTAAGCAGAGGGCAGCTTTTCCGAAATACCCCTCTCTGCCTACGCCTGAACCCCCAGGCTGGCTGGGAACAGCGCCTTACTGGCGCTGACCCCTGTCGCTCCCCAGCTCGCGCTGACGCGCCTGGGCGCCCGCAGCTGAGAAGTCCCATGCGCCATGCAATCCCCGCCGGACTGGCCCCCGACGCCCGACGCCCTGCGGCCCTCGCCCTTCCCGCACCCCCTGCTACACGCCCTCCACAGCGTGAGCCGCGTGCTGCTCTTCCCAGCCTACTGGGCCCTGGACCAGCTGCTGGGCTGCTGTGCACCAGCGAGGCGCACAGCCCGCCTGCGGTGGCTGAGAGCTGCGGCGGGCGGTGGGGCGGCGCTGCTGCTGCTGCTGCTGGTCGGCCTGCCCCTGGCGCTGCCCGGCCTGCTGCTCTGGCTGCCGCTGCAGGCCTGGCGTCGCCCCTTCTGCTACCGGCCCGCTCAGCCGTGTTGGGTGCCGCCTGCGCCTTGGCGCCCGCGCGCTGAGCCGGTGCGCTGCTTCGTCTTCCTCTCGGCCAATCTGTGCCTGCTCCCTGACAGTCTGGCGCGCTTCAACAACCTGTCGCACAGCCAACGACGGGCCGAGGCTATTGGCGCCGCACTGCTAACTGGCCTGCGGCCCTCGCTCTACAGAGCTACGGACTGCAGTCAACCGTGGCCCCGAGCGCAGCGCGGGGTGGTGGTGGCCGCAGTGCCCGCGGGTCTGGACTTTGTGTGCCTGCAGGAGGTGTTCGATCTGCGCGCGGCTCGTCGCTTGGTGGGCCGCCTGGCGCCTAATCTGGGCCCTGTGCTCTACGACGTGGGTACACTCGGCCTGCAGCCTGGGCCCCACCTCAAGCTGCTGGGCAGTGGGCTGCTGCTGGCCTCACGCTACCCGCTGCTGCGTGCCACCTTCCATTGCTTCCCCAACGCGCGTGGCGAGGAGGCGCTGGCCTCCAAGGGACTACTGTCCGCACAGGTACGGGTTCACCGGCAGAGGCACTGCCCTGGTTGGGGAGGGGTCGGGGTGCTGTGGAACGGGCAAGGGAAGCCCCAGCTGTCTGGTATTGCAGGCGCAGCTGGGCCACCTGGATGGGCGCCGCATAGTGGGATTCCTGCATTGCACGCACTTGCATGCACCGCCTGGTAAGTCCTGTGGGTGGGGTCCTGGGAACTTAGCCAGACCATCCTGCCCCTCTCTCCGTGGCTGCTTTGGGTCCCTATTCTACCTGCACCTCTACTTCTCACCTCCAACTGTCTGTTCACTGGCCCAGGCAACGTAATTCCTGAAAAGTGACTAGGTAAGCTCACAGATCAGAAGCGGTAGGGTGGGGGGTGTCCATGATGCGAATCTGCACCCTGGTCATTAGACTTCACACCCCTCCCCTCCGCAGAGGACAGACCCTTGCGCTGCAAACAGCTGACGCTGCTGCTGGACTGGGCAGAGCAGTTTGAGGCCGAGAGCGACAAGAGTGATGAAGTCGTGGCCTTCAGCGTGCTCCTAGGCGATCTAAACTTCGACAACTCGAAATGTGAGGGGAGGCTGGGGTGAGCAGGGCCAGGAGGTCTGGCCCAGACCACAGAGCAAGAGCCTCTTTCTCCACAGACCACCAGCAGGAGCAGCAGCACAAACTCTTCAGCTGCTTCCAGGACCCCTGCCGGCTGGGGATCAGCCAGGAGCAGCCCTGGGCCCTGGGTACCATGCCTGGAGGGTGGGGGGAGGTGCGGAGGGGAGAGTGGACATGCAGAAGGCCCGTGGACGGAAGCTCCCACTGACACAGCTCTTCCCCCGGCCTCCCACAGGGACGATACTGAGCACCCACAAGCTCCACCACTCGGTGGCCAGCTCCCCCGAGATGCTGCGGAGGTGAGAGGCGACCTGGGGACCAGGCACCATCCGCCCTCAGCCCAAGGGGTGCCCTGGCCTTGGTGACACAGCCCCTCCCCTAGGGCCCTGGAGGAGGAGAAAGGGCGCCGCCTATACCTGGCAAGCCATCCCTGCGGAAGGAGCTGGACCAAACCCTGGCGGGGCTGTCGTGTGGACTACATCACATACCGGGGAGTGCCCGGGGGCCCGCTGAGTCCAGTAAGTGCCAGAATTCAGGGTGGGGCCTGTGGGCACTGGGACGACCCCCACCGAACCTGACTCCTGTCCCCAGGAAGTGGAACAGGTGACGTTCAGTACCGCCCTGGCGGGGCTCACGGACCACCTGGCTGTGAGCCTGCAGCTGCGAGTTTCAGTGGCCTCCTAACGCAGGCACACGGAAGACAGGCACGCGGTCAGCACAAACAGCACAACACAGAGCTCGAACTTGGCCCAGTAGCCACGCCCTGAGAACCAGGCGACTGAACGGATCTTTATTGTGGAGGCCCTCACACAGCCTCCTGGGCCCGGCGGTAATCATAGACGCTGCCGCGCTCCGGGAAGGCCAGGGGTTGCGGGGGTGACCCTGGCGGTGGGGTGGGGTCCTCCGGGTCCCCATAGCCCCCGCCACCTGGCGTGTGGAGGCAGAATACATCCTGAGGGGCAGAGGAGCAGGTTCAGTGCAGGCGTGGCCCCTACCTGTCCCTGGCTGCAGCCCTCTCCCTAGCAGGGCAGCATCCATCACCCGTACCCTGGTCCAGAACGCACCCCCTTTCCTTCAGGAGTCAAATTAACTCGGTCTCTGGTTATTTTTACAACTCTGTTCACCCTCTGTGGAATGGGGCCAATGAGTGGAGGTAGGAACACGACAGGCCGCAACCCTTACCCCTGGGTACACGGGCACCGACGTCTTCCCACCCAGATTCACTGCCCGGCCATCCTTACGGATCAGCAGGTTTAGGCCACGGGCACCAGGCTCACCCCCTGTGAGGAGAGGCAACATGAGAGGTGTCCAGGGAGGCCAGGAAATGAGACAGGGCTGGGAGGGTAGGACATAAGAGGAGGCCTAGCAGGGCGGGGGAGGGGGCAGAACAGGCCTAAAGGGGCTTAGGATCCCACCCACCGTGGAGGCCATATGGCCTGAAGGCACGGCGCTCGGTCAGCACCGACAGCAGAGCCTCCTCTCGGAAAAGCAGCTCACGGATCACACCGTCACCGCCACGGAAGCGGCCTCGGCCCCCAGAGCCCGGCCTCAGCTCAAACCGGCGCAGGATGACCGGGTACCTGCACGGGCACAGGCTCAGCACGCCCCCAACCCAGGCTTCAACTCCAGCCTGCTCCCCAGCCCCTGGCCTGCACTTCTCACCGGCTCTCCAGGATCTCGGGGTCGGTGATGCGTGTGTTGGTCATGTGGCTGTGCACACCGCTGCGCCCGTGCCAGCCAGGGCCCGCGCCTGTGCCGCCTGCCACCGTCTCATAGTAGCCCATGTGGGCATTGCCCAGGGTCACATTGTTCATGCAGCCCTGTCCAGGGCAAGTGGCTGCTGCGCTCAGCTGGGATGGAGCTTCCCCTCCCTGCCCAGCAGGCCCCAGAACTGCACCCACCCTGCCCTGCCACACCTGGGAAGCTGCGCAGGCTCCAAAGGCCCTGAGGATGACGTCTACCACACGCTGCGATGTGAGCACGTTGCCGCCCACCACTGCTGCCTCGGGGGAGGGGTCCAGGATGGAACCTCTGGGAATCACGACCCGCACCGGTGCCAGGCAGCCCTGTGCGTGGCGGGGGGTGGGGGGAGTACACAGGGGCAACTGGGGGTGGCACTCTCAGGCTCCGGGAGAAACACACACCCCAGCACCCCTGGGATCAGTCTGGAGTTGGGCTGACCAACTCTTAGGCACACTCAGGGTTACCTCGCACTCGGTGGGGCACCCCCTCACACACACACCCCTGCAGACCTGGTTGAGTGGGATGTCCCGGCCTACTAGGCAGCGTAAGCAGTAGATGAGGGCGGACAGCGTTATAGCCCGAGGTGCGTTGAGGTTGCCAAATACCTCGGGCCCAGTGCTGCTGAAGTCAAACACTGCACTGCCCTACCCATCCAAGGGGAGGGAAAAGGACGTCAGCAGATGGGCGGCCATGCCCCTTACTCCCAAGTGGGTGCACTCCCCGGGCAGCCTGACCTGACTCGGGTTGATCTGCACGTGGAGGCGGATCGGGGAACCATCGTCCATATGGTCCTCTGCAGACACCTCCAGGGGCAGGCCCCGGTTCTGCCGAGAACTTCCAAAGGTCCTCAGCATATCACGAACTGCCAACTCAGCATTTGCCTAGCAGGGAGGAGGTTCAGTAGCAGTCATGCCACCTTCAGGGTGGCCCAGCTGCCTAGAGGCAGGCACAGTGCTTCCCCCCAACTCATGCACCCAGGCTCACCTGAATATGGCCCATGTAAGCCTGCACCACGTCCAGGCCATATTGCCCGATGAGCTCCCCCACCAACTGGATGCCCTTCTGGTTGGCTGCCACCTGGGCACGAAGATCTGACAGGTTGTCATGCAGATTCCTGGTTCCACTACAGGTAGGGATCTTGCCTGGAGCCCGCAGAGCCTCAGTCACCGCTGGATGGACAGGGTCGCCACTGAGCCCCTCTCCAAGGTTGGGGGCTGCCTGGTGCCCTATTCTACACCCACTGCACCCCCACTGGGCACTAGGGGCCCCCAAGTCGGCCCTTCACTGGCTCTCTACCTCCCCTGCTGATTCCTGCAGAACCCTAAAGACCCCAGCCTCCATCCTTCTCCCACCACAGCCCAGCACCCCAGGGCACCCTAGGCTTGGGCAAGCAGCTTTGCCAATGACCTCACTGGAGCTGAAGGTTGCCTGGAATAGGGGGCAGTTTCATCCCTCAGCAAATTCTCCTCCCTCCTTCATCCCTCCCACCTTCTCTGCCCACTCCCCTAGACCCTCCCCGACTCGGCTGCCCTCAGCCCTGCCAGCTGCCCCAGCCAAATACCTTCAAAGAACATCAAGGTGCACCTATCAGTGCCATCTGCACCCCTCCCCCGGGTTTCCCAGGTCTGGACAAGGTCTCCAGCCCCTGGCAAGCAGTGAGGCCTGGTCCTAGGACCACTCCCCACCTCCGGAAAGCCCCTCCACCCTGGAGTCTGGGAGAGGGTCCTTTCTGAGGCACCCTAGCCCCAGCCTCTGCCATGTGTCTGCACATGTCCCTCCATGAGCCTTGCCCCTGCCCCAGTTCACAATGACCAAGGGACCAGCCAGGCCTGGACATCTTGTGTCCCCAGCACCCAGAGCAGCCTGTGGCTCTGTTATCCCTACCCTGGCCATGGCTCCTCCCTTCACTCCAGATGCCTCCCTGGGCTCTCTGTCCCACCTGTCCTGTGCCAGAGCTCCACCCTCCAACTGCCCAACTCCACCTCTCCCCCCTCCCCTATATCCCATCAAACACTTGCCCCTACCTCCACAACAGCCCCACCCTCTGCCAAGCTCAAGGCTCAGCATCACTTGGGGCAATGCAGCTGCTCCTACCCCACTGACCCCACTCCACCAGTGGGCCACTCACACCCCTGTCCTCTCTGCACCTGGGTGTATATGTGGACCAGCATGGGCCCAGCTGAAAGCCCTTCACAGCCGCCCCACCACCCAGTGACTCAAACCCAGGCCCAAAAAACTCTCCAGGAGCCTGCAGCCCCTGCCCCTGGCCCTGCTGCTTCTCCAAAGCCCCCACCCAGCATAGACCACACACACCACGGGCAGCTAGCTGCCTACCTTGAAACAGTTCCTCCCCCTCCAGCAGCCTGACCCTGGGCGTCCTGGCCAATTCCCCACGCTCAAAACCACCTCCCAGGAGGCCTTCCTGGGCCCAGGCAGAATTCTTCTCAGCTCCTGCCATCATCTCTGAGAGGTGATCTGCATCCGCCCCCTGAGATCACCACCTACCTCCATCCCCAGGTCCAGCCCCTCCTGGTTACCAGCAGTAGCCACATGTCCCAGCATGCTGAATGCCACCCCAGCCCCACTACTACTCCCACTCACCCTCCTCCTGGAAGACGCCCCCCTGGACAAGTTTGAAAGACAGGAAGACGGCCCCCTCCTGCTGCAGCGAGGTGGAGTGGGGGGGCATGGAACCCGGGGTAATGCCCCCAATGTCTGCGTGGTGCCCTCGGCTGGCCACGTAGAACACAGGCCGTGTCTGACCTGGCCAAAACACCTGTGGGGGTGGAGAACAATGGTCAGCTGCATTAGCCGCCCCTGCCCCACCAAAGGTTGCCAGGCAGTACCCCTCACCGGTGTGATGACAGTCAGGTCTGGAAGATGACTGCCCCCTGCGCTGGGGTGGTTACTCAGCAACACATCACCAGGATGGAGGTCAGCCCCCAAGTGCTGGATCTGAAACAAGGAGATAAGTGCAGAGTGGAGAAGGGGTGTGGGGCACGGGTAGGCGGGAGCAGGGGAGGGGCTCACCGCACCTGGAACTGCACAGTCTCCTGCATGGCACCAAGGTGCACAGGGATGTGAGGAGCATTGGAGACCAGCCCCCCATCAGGCCCAAAGAGAGCACAGGAGAAGTCAAGGCGCTCCTTGATGTTGGTGGAGATGGCTGTGCGCTGCAGGATACGGCCCATCTGCTCTGGGGACACAGAGTGACCAGGCACACGCTGGCACCACCCACCCATAGCATGGCCCCAGGAAAGGGAGGAATAGGACCCATCATGGTCAAGACCTCCCTGGCTCAAACCCAGGACTCAGTAGGTTTTCCTGTGCCCTGGGAAGACTAAGGTGGTGGTCTGCCCACCTGGGCACAGTGAGGCTACAGCCAGACCATGTCCTGGCCTGTGTGAAGGGCACCACCTTCTTCCCAGCCCTGCTTGGAGTTACCAGCAAGAACCTGGTACCTCCCCTCAACCCTGTGCTCTTTGCCGTGGGCATGCTTTCCCTCTGTTCACCCCTACCAGCCACCACACATGACAAGGCCAATGCTGTCGGCCATGCCGCCTATGCCTGCCTATGCACCATTTGCAGAACCCCTGTGCCCTGCCCCACAGTGAACCGGGGCTGTGGAGAAGATGGCAGCAGCCACTCACCAGCAATGCTCATGAAACGGTGTGAGAAGATGGACAGCTGGATGGGGTCAACCTGAGTGCCCACTGCACTGGAGGCTTCAGCCCCCACAGAGATGCGGATGTCCCCTGTCTCAATCACCTCTGCCTGGCAACCTGGCTCCACCAGGATGGTACTGGGGGCAGGGAGAACAGAGAGGCTGCAAAGTACCAGGCAGAGCCCCCCAACCAGGGGCCCCACAGCCCCAAGCCAGTGATGGGACACACAGAGTCCCTCAGGCCCCTGTGGCCAGAGAAGCCCCTACCAAGGGCCTCAGTCCCCCCTCCACAGCCTCCATCATGGCCAGCCTCGGCTCACCTGTTGCTGTCGATGATAAGGCAGGGCCCCTGGAGCTTATGCCCATAGCCCAGCTCTCCCAACAGGTACACAGGGGTTTCCTGGTAGCCCCCCTCAAAGTAGCACTGGGTCATCTGTGGAGAGTATAGGGTGACTACAGCCTCTCGGTCTAGCACTCTCCCTAAGGCTTTTCAACAGGGCATGGTTTCCCCACCAACACCTATTCCCACGTCCCATGGCTGTGGGAGGGCTGGCACGGCAGGACCACCAACCTTGTCTACCCGGGGAGGCCCGGTCTGGACTTTAGGGGTGTCCTCAAGGCGAAGCCTGCTGTGACCGGTGCCCCTCACCCTCACGTCGTCCACCACCACTGGCCGCTCAGGGATGACAAAGCCAAACTCCTTCATGTACCTGCCGCCCCCGGCCCAAGGGAACCATCAGGGCAAGGTGGCCAGGCTGGCTGGCTACCCACCAGGGCCCCCAGGATGAAGAGCTCACATACCTCTCCACAAAGGCTGCCCCGAAGTCGCCAGCCCGGGGTGACCGGGCTGTGGCCGGGTGCTGGTGGGCAGATACCATCAGGGCACAATCCGTGCCCTGGTAGCGCAGGTGCAGGAAGCTTTCAGTGCTGATCTGGGACCTGGGGTAGGTGGGCAGATGCAGCACTCACACAGAGCCCGCTGGCCTGCCTCCCATCCACCCAGCACCCCACAAGGACATCTGTCCTGCCTTCTCCAGCACTTGGAGTCCAGGAGCCTGACCATTGCCCTGAGAGCCCTGGGAACCCTTCTGAACATTGCCCTGAGAGCCCTAGGAGCCCACCTGGAGAAGCCCTGGGCCCGTAGGGCATCCACGCACTGCTCCTCCAGGCGGCTCAACCTCTGGTCCAGCTGCACGAAGGTCTCAGGTGCATAGGACAGGGCACAGGGCTCCTGTGCCTCATGTACCACGTCTGCTAGGGCTAGCCCCAGTGCCGACAGCAGCCCACTGTGCCTGCGGGCATAGGGGCATGGTAATAGGGGCACTTCCCAAATCTGGCTCCCCAGCCCAGAGCACACACACACCAATGCACCACGCCCAGACCTACCTGTGGATGTGCACTGTGTCCATGCCCAGGGCCCGAGCAATGGCACAAGCATGCTGCCCACCAGCTCCCCCGAAGCAGGCCAGCACATGGGCTGAGGGGTCATGGCCTCGTGCCTGGGGAGCCAGAAGGGGTGAGTGATCTCTCCTACCCTGCCCTCCCACCCTGTACCCTTCCTGGGGGCAGGGAGCAGGGTGGAAGGCGATCAGAGGTGGACATACCTGCGTGAGTGCACGGATGGGCCGGCACATGGCCTCGTTGGCCACACGTACAAACCCCATGGCCACCTCCTCCAGGCTCAGTGGGGAGGCTGGGCTGGGCCCGTTGGTCAGGAAGCTGTTGACCTCAGTGGCCACAGCCTCCAGGGCTTTGCGGGAGGCCTCAGGGGATAGTGGCTGGTCCTCTCCCGGCCCAAAAATGCAGGGGAAAGAGGCAGGCAACAGGCGACCCAGGACCAAATTAGCATCTGTCACTGTTGCAGGGCCCCCTGGGAGGTGGGCATGGAATGAGGTTTGGAGCTGGAGGCCGGGGACCAGGAGTGGGCAGCCAGGATGAGGTTGAAGGGAAAGGCTGGGGGCAATGGGAGGAGAGAGAGGCCTGGCCAGGCAGATATTGGCTCTTACCTTTGCGGTAGCAAGCAGGGCCTGGGTGAGCTCCTGCTGACTCAGGCCCAACCACGAAAAGGCCAGACCTTAGGAAAGGGAGGACTGGAATTGGAGGTAGGGAGGGAGGCAGGGCCAGGAGTTCCCACCCAAGAGGTGGTGGGGGTGGCTGACCTGAAGAAGAGACGGGAGCCTCCCCCAGCTGCCACTGTGTTGATGTCCAGCTGAGGGGCCTGGAGGGTGACACCAGCTGTGCTGGCCTCAAAGACATGTTCAAATTCCCCAGCATAGCGGCTCACATCCGTGGATGTGCCTGGAGGGATGGCGCTGGGAGTCACTCAAAGATCTAGAAGCCCAGCTTTGCTCAGCCTGGCAGCTGAGCCTCCCCCAGACTCTGCCCTTGAGCCTTCATACCTCCCATGTCAAAGCCGATGACAGGTTGGCCGCCCTCCAGCTGGTAGGTGGTGGCTGAGTAGCCAACTACACCACCAGCGGGGCCTGAGAGCACAGCACGGGAGCCACTGAAGGTGTCCATGGGCACCAGGCCGCCATCAGAGCGCATAAACAGCACCTGCACATCCTGTGAACCAGCAGCAGGTGGCAGTGAAGGGCTAGGCAGGCACAGGGCTGGGGCCAGGAGTGGGCGGGCAGCCAAGGGGCTTCACCTTGAGCTGGCCCTGGAAGCCTCGGCGGAAGCCCTGCACGTAGCGCTGGATGGTGGGTGTGAGGTAGGCGTCGGCACAGGCCGTGTGCCCCCGAGGAACGATGCGCACCATGGGCATGGCCTCCGAGGACAGGGACACGTGAGTGAAGCCCAGCTCCCGGGCCAGTGCACCCACCTGCTGCTCGTGCTGGGTCCACCTATGACAAGAACCTGTGGTGCTGCGGTGCCCACTGAGGACCACCACCCACCGCCCCAGGCCTGCCACCAGAGGCCCTCACTCACGTGTACGAGTGCATGAGCACCACAGCCAGGCTGCGGATGCCTCGAGATAGGAGCCCCTCCAGCTTCCCACGCAGGGCCGCCAGGTCCACCGGCCGCTGCACTTCCAGCAGGTCCCCTGTGCGGCCTGCCACAAATCTCATCACAACACAGTCAAAGGCCACCAGGATCTGCCAGCCCCCAGATCCTATACCTGCCACCCACGCCCGCACCTTTGACAGGCGTCCCGGTGCCTGGCTCCCCTCGGTACAGCACCACGCGCTCATCTACCTCCAGCACCTCTTCATACAGCACCTCAGGCATGGGCACGGCCTGGGGGTGGGCAGAGGCTCAGAGGAGGCCCAGGCCTGAGGGTCCGTGGTAGGGTCCTGCGTGGGTGGGTGGGGCAGGCGAGGGGATGTGTTCCAGCAGGCCAGTCCGCAAGCCCAGGAGACACAGTCAGACTGGGCGGTCCTGGCAAGGCCCAGCCAACGGTAGACTCTCTGCCCCCAGGCAACTGAGTACAGCCAACTAGCCCGCCCCCACATGGGCAGCTTCTTCCCAGAATCCAGCAGTGGGGGCAGGGCTCCTGCCTTTCCCTCAGCCTTGAGGGAAAGGGCTGACTTGGGCTGCCCCACACCGGGGTCCAGGATAGGCATGTTGACAGGGAGGAACAGGGTACCATGTGCCCACTCAAAGGGCTGGGGGGACTCTGCTTGTTGGTGGGTGCCCTGGGGCCACCACTAATCCTTCCAACTGCCCACCCCTTGGGGTCATAGCACCCTTGGAGATGTGTGAGCCACACAACCTGGCCCCCTGCTGGCATGGAGGAGCTCACCAGGTCAAAGAGGTCCTCACGGGCCTGGGTGCCAATGTGCAGCAGGTCTCGGAAGCCGCGTGTCACCAGCAGTGCCACCCGCTCCCCCCGCCGCTCCAGCAGTGCATTGGTGGCCACTGTAGTGCCCATGCGGATGCTGGCAATGCGGCTGGTGTCCAGCGGCCGGTCCCGCGGCAGCGGCATGCCCCCCTCCTGGGGACCACATGGTCAGCGTCAGGCTTCTGACCGTGGGTCCCTCCCCACCCCACCCACTCTGCCCCAGCCCACCTGCTCC
>VBSM01003228.1:3545075-3565694 GCA_008086735.1 Cheirogaleus medius | reverse complement strand
CCTGGGCCTAAGGACAGGGGATTCCCCAGGAACAGGAGAGCTACCCCCTAGGGTGACAATATGCTTGCATTTTAGGTCGTATAAAGCACTTTCTTCTTTTATCCAATTTGTCTTTTCAAAGGGACACTTCTCTGCAGTGTGATTTTGTGGCCTTTTCTTACATCATGATTATTTATTTCACATCATTTTTTCCCTTTTTGCTTGTTGATGGGTGTAGTTTCTACCTGTTAATTTGCAGATTCTCCTGGGATTTTCGTGTTCCCTTCCCTGGCTACTTTAGTGGGGCACAGTGGCCCCCGGTGGGGAGTGCTCACCTGTGGTGGCTGGGGGTTGGCACTGCTGAGACCAGCGTTCCAGGAGACTAGGTAGCAACTGCACTAAACCTCAATGGAAATCATGACAATTTAAATAATTCCTATAATTAGGAAATCATCCCAATTCTAAGGATTATGGAGTAGAGTCTTTCTGACAGTACTGGAGATTTTACCCCCAAAGAATGAGAGGCTAAGTCAGTCAACTCTAGCTCAGACATTCTCTGGAAGCCAGAGGATAGACTGTGGCAGGCAGAATTCTAAGAGGACTCCAGAATTTCCTGCTGCACACACCCTGCATATCCTGAGGATATGGATTCTACTTCCATGATTATGTTATGTTATGTTATTTGGCACCACTGGGAAATAAAGGGAGATCATCTGGGCTAAGGCTGACTGAATCAGGTGATCCCTTCAAAGGATGGGCCTCTTCTTGGTGGAAAAGACTGGAAGCATGAAAGAGATTTTATGCACAGGAAGTTCTCCACTGCTGGAGGGGGTCATATAGCAAGAAATGTGGATGGCCTGACATATTATAATAAACATATTGAATGGCAAAGACAGGCAGGGTGTGCTCGTGCCTATAATCCTAGCACTCTGGGAGGCCAAGGCCAGAGGATTGCTTGAGCTCAGGAGTTTGAGACCAGCCTGAGCAAGAGCGAGACCCTGTCTCTACTAAAAATAGAAAAAAGTAGCCAGGCATGGTGGCACATGCCTGTACTCCCAGCTACTCGGGAGGCTGAGGCAGGAGGATCGCCTAAACCTAGGAGTTTGAGGTTGCTGTGAGCTAAGGTGATGCCATGGCACTCTAGTCTGGGCAACAGAGCAAGACTCTGTCAAGAAAAGAAAGAAAGAAAGAAAGAAAGAAAGAAAGAAAGAAAGAAAGAAAGAAAGAAAGAAAGAAAGAAAGAAAGAAAGAAAAGGACAAAGAGAAAAGTTTGAAAGTAATGATTCATCATTCATCACAAAACTTGAAAGGCTCATCACATATAAGAGAACCCCAATAAGATTGACACCTGAATTCTCAGCAGAAATAGTGGAGGCCAGAAGACAATAGCATGGTCCACTCAAAGCCAGAAAAAAAACTGTCAAGCAAGAATCCTGCCTTCAGTAAAACCATGTTTTGGAAATAGAGGTGAAATAAAGTCAGTCCAAGATAAACAAAGACAGAGACTTTGTAATTCATCACAATCAGTTACAGAGTCCTTTGTTCCTTCTCCACTCCCACTGCTTCACTTGACTAGCCTTTTAAAAAAAGAAAACAAAGACATGAACTTTGTTTTGTTGCTAGCAGACCTACCTCATAAGAGATACTAAAGAATGTCCTTTGGGCTAAAAGGAAGTTAATAACATCAGACAGTAATTCAAAACCAGTTCTCTCAGGGCAGCTATACTGTGCTCAGACTTCCGACCTATAAGTAATAAACTGATATGATTTTAAGCCACTATGTTTGTGGCAACTTGTTACACAGCAACAAACACTAGCACAGCCTCCTGTACTGAAGGAGACTCACCACCTGATTTGAAAGGTAGCAGAGTTGCAGTGGAATGCCACGGTGTAGCTTTTGCATGGGAGAGTCATTGCCTTGAGACCTGGGATGGGAACTTCGGGTGGATGCAATTGAATCTTGTACCCCCAAGCCTCCTTGAGCCCTTCTTGCTGGTAGAAGCAGACCCTCCCACCTTGCCAGAGCAGACTGGGCAGTGGCCTCAGCTGGGTGGGCCTAGGTGGCCACCAGCAGTGCTGCCACCCTCAGACGCCTGGGCTGCCCTGCCCTCAGGAAGGGGTGCAGCTGTCAGTCCTTGGAATCTGAAGAAGCCTGTATGGAAGAACATGGGGAAGCGACAGCTTCAGGCTTCCCTTCAAGAACCCTGGAGGGGCAGGACTCCCGGGATGGCAGAGTGCCTCTCTCTCTGGGCACACAGCAAAGCAGGAAGCATTTACTCCAGAAGATCCACTAAGTGTTCGTCAGAACAGCAGGAATCTGTGGTGTTTGAGCCTGACCTGCTCCCATGGTCCCAGCTCCCTGTTATGAAAGGTTGACTTCCAGAGGAGCAGCCGAGAATACGGGGCTCCCCTTCACCTGGCTCCCCCAACATTCCCCCATGGAGCAGGGCATCGCTCTGGGGAAGCAGGTTCTGCCCACCCCCAGGTCCCCAGACCCTGCCCAGGGCAAGAGGCCAGGTGGCAGGGCACAGCTGCACAGTGCCACACACAGACTGCAAGTGGAAGTTGAGTGTGGAGAAAGCCATGCCTGAGCATGGTGGATGTCAGTAGAAACCTCAGTGGCCAGAGATTATGGAAAAGCTAACAGCGCCATGAAACTAATAGGAACAGCTGAAATGGCAGGCCAGCCAGAAGTCTAACGTAGAAAACAGGGACAGAGATACCAAAAAAAGGACCCCATTACTGCCACACCTGTCCCTGGGAGTCCAGGGCTACGCACAGGTGCTAGGCCGCACCACTCAGGAGAGCTACTGGTCACCAGGTGTATTGGTTTCTATTGTTGCTCTAACAAATTACCACAAACTTGCAGTCTCAAAACTACAGAAATTTATTCTCTAATAGTTCTGGAGACCAGAAGTCCAATCTGAGTCTTATGGGGCTAAAATCAAGGGATTTTGTTGGTTGGTTGGTTGGTTTTCGCAGGAATGGTTCCTGCTGGAGATTTCAGAAAACTCCTCCCTGCCTCTTCCAGCTTCTGGGGGCTGCCAGCAATCCTGTGCTTTTGGTTGCATCACTCCAATCTCTGCCTATGTTGTCACATGGCCTCCTCCTCTTCTGCAGTCAAACCTTTCTCTGTTTCCCTCTTGTGAGGGTGCTTGCAACTATACCCAGGGCCCACCCAGGTAATCCAGGATTATCTCCCCATCTCAAGATCCTTAACTTAATCACAGGAGTCCTTTTTGCCAAATAAGGTACATTCACAGGCTTGCATGATTTGGACCTAAATATTGTTGGAGGTCATTATTCAGCCCATCACACTGGCTGAATGTGGGGGGACATGAAAGCACGCCAACCACATGTGGATATATCAGCAAAGGACGGGAGCTGCTTCATCCCATTGAACCCACACCTGAAGTTACCCTAAAAGCGGCAGCAGAGGAGTTTCCACAAGGGAGTGCCCCATACTGTCGGAGGTTGGACTGGTTGGGATTCCAAAAAGAGCACTGAACGCCAGGGTGCTCACTCCACAGCATTTACTAAGGGAACTTATATACAGAGCCTGCAGCATCCTTGCGATGGACAGTGAGAGAATAGGGAATTCTCCCCAGGTATGTCCGCAGCCAGCATGTCAGGGTATGGAGTTTATATGAGGGTTTAAGGAATTTAGCTTAGGACTGGGGTCAGTTTCTTTCTAGTAAACCTAGATACCTTTGTCAGTGCCTGGGAATGTTCAAGGCCCTGGTTTGGGTCCAAGCCTGCTGGGGAAACCTACAGCCGGTTGGGGGTCAGAGAGTGGTCAAGTACTCTGTTATTTTCCATCAGGACACAGAAAAAAAGTGGGGAGACTGAGGGACCCTACAGGAGCCTCATTGGCTTGGAGAGCTTAAGCACAGCCTTTGACCAATTGGTGGTTTAACACTAAATGATACTGACCCAATGCAACTTCTAGAAAGCCAGAAGCTCTTAAAAATAAGAACTAGAGGGAAAACTGGGCAGTGGCATGAAACACTGTGCACTGTGGGGCAACAGACTTCACAGAATCGGTCCAGGAAGGCTGCTCAACAAAGTGAACTAAAAAACAGCAACACCAAGGCCAAGGGGAGTTACCAAATCATAATCCAGAGCTGCTATAACATATTATCCAAAATGTCCAGTTTTCTTTTTTTTTTTTTAGACAGAGTCTCACTCTGTTGCCCAGCCTAGAGTGCCGTGGCATCAGCCTAGCTCACAGCAACCTCAAACTCCTGGGCTCAGGCGATCCTCCTGCCTCAGCCTCCCGAGTAGCTGGGACTACAGGCATGCGCCACCATACCCGGCTAATTTTTTCTAAATATATTTTTAGTTGTCCAGCTAATTTCTTTCTATTTTTAGCAGAGACAGGATCTCACTCTTGCTCAGGCTGGTGAAAAATTCTTTATTGATAATAATATGTATACATACATATGAGGTACATGTGATATTTTGTTATATGGGTAGAATGTGTTGGGAATGTTTCAAGTTCTCTCTTCCAGCTATTTTAAAATATACAATACATTGTTCCTAACTATAGTCACCCTGTTCCCCTATTGACATTAGAATTTATTCCTTCTGTCTGCCTGTGTGTTTGTACCCATTAACGAACCTCTCTTCATCCCCACCCTTCCCAGCTATGGTAACGATCATTCCACTCTCTATCCCCATGAGATCAACTCTTTTGGCTCCCACACATGAGTGAGAACATGCAGTATTTGTCTTCCTATGCCTAGGAAGGCACATTATGTTGAGTTATATAACTCAACATAATGACCTCCAGTTTCATCCCTGTTGCTGCAAATGATAGGATTTTATTCTTTTTCATGGCTGAAGAGTACTCCATTGTGTAAATATACCACATTTGTTTATCCATTTATCTGTTGATGGACACTTGGGTTGATTCCATATGTTTGCTATAGTGCATAGTGCTGCAGTGAATATGGGGGTGCAGGTGTCTCTCTGATACTGATTGCAGAAGAGGGAGCAGGCAGTGGTAATTGCCTTGAGGGGACCAGATTCTGGACTTTGCAGGCAAAGATGGCACAGCTTTGCTTATACAAAGGCCTATGGCTGGGCGCCATGGCACACACCTGTAATCCTAGCACTCTGGGAGGCCGAGGTGAGAGGATTGCTTGAACTCAGGAGTCCGAGACCAGCCTGAGCAAGAGCGAGACCCCATCTCTACTATAAACAGAAATAAATTAGCCAAACAACTGAAAAAAAAAAAAAAAACAATAGAAAAAGTTAGCGGAGCACAGTGGCGCGTGCCTATAGTCCCAGCTACCCAGAAGGCTGAGGCAGGAGGATTGTTTCAGCCCAGGAGTTTGAGGTTGCTGTGAGCTAGGCTGACACCACAGCACTCTAGCCCAGGCAAGAGATTGTGAGACTTTGTGTCAAAAAAAAAAAAATATGGCCTATGAACAGAGTGGCCATGGTTGCTGGGATGGTGGCTTTATATGGTCCACCTGCCACTGCTGAATGCCCAACTTGTAGCAGCAGAGACCAACAACCTCAGGCCCCTCTCCCCTGGAGGAGGCAGTGATTTGTTCCTCCCAGAACCAGCACCTACTCTGGACACAGCTGTGCCCTTCCTGCCTGTAGTTCCTCTGCCAGTACTGACCTCCCAGCCTTCCCAAATGCCCTAGCTCCCACTGGGTGGCACGGCACACCAAGGACCCATCCCAGACCCTAGGACCTGTAGCAATGAGCTCACAACATTGGGACTTTCTGGTCTTCTCAAATTCCCCATCAGCCTGAGGATGGGGTGGTGCTGTCTGTTGAAGGCCCAGCCACACTGCCAGCTGGATGTCATCCCCTTCTAGGTGGGACACTGCTGGGATGAGTCTTTGTCACCCTAAAGAGTTGGGGCTCTAGGGACAGATTCACCATGAAGCCAGGAGGGTCTGCTCAAGCCCCTCACCCCAGCAATAGTATTCGTGTATTTATTACAGTAAAGTTTACAAACATAAAATATTTCAACCCCAGTCAGTTAAGACTGCCTCGTCCCACTATGACCTGCTCTGCTGCGTGGAGCTGGAGAAGGCGTGTGGGACCCAACTCTGAGTAGGTTGAGTTGAGGGGACATTTAGTTTGGGTTTAGTGAGAACAGTCACTTCCTGATATATCTATGCTACTGCAAGTGGTTCTGGGGTAGAAATGGCTTCCAGAAACACACTCACCTCCTCCGCCACGTGTTATGACAGCACAAGCTAATGAAACTGGCTAACGACGGTGGTCAGCTCAATGAGTCTCAAAGATTAGTCACAAGTAAGAAAACCCAAAAGGCCCTGAAATCTTATGGCTCATATGTGGAAGAAATTTGATAGAGGTTTCCTAAAATTTAACAATAATCCTAAAAAATGTACATGATATTACCCAAAGGAGCTGTTACCTGAAAGCAACTTATCTAAATGATAAATAATAAAAGTAAATTTTGATAAAACATGTCAGAGGAGAGACTGAGTTATTTTCTCTCTATATATAGAAGGTGGCATCATAAAGGGTTGTCACCTGAAGAGGCCATTGGAATATGAATCCAAAAAATGCAGGATAAACATGTTACAGTTAATTATATGCCAGGCAGTTAATTAACATTATATTAATAATACATTGGTTTTCTGTATTTCTGTGATGTTTGTGGTATTTGTCAACTTTAAAATTTTTTGTTATATGTTGGGGGTTTCTTTTCTCATTCTATTCACCTAATGTGTGATATATAACTTTGTCTTCTATTTCTTAAAGAGGACCCTGGGTCCTGAGTAGAGTTAACACACCAGGCCTGAGAATGCTCTTCTTCAAAAGGCAAACTTTCTCCCTGGACTATTCATCAGAAACAAATATGAAAAATTAAAATTAAAAAAATCACAAGCTTGCAGAGTTGGTTGGTATCTGAGAACTTGGGTTTCAGAAAGATTCCCACCATTCCCTGATAAGAGTGGCTCTCTTGGCCTAAACTGTTTGTATAAACAAATATGGCTGGCCAGTCACAGTGGCTCACGCCTGTAATCCTAGCTCTCTGGGAGGCCGAGGCAGGAGGATCCTTCAAGGTCAGGAGTTCGAAACCAGCCTAAGCAAGAGTGAGACCCCGTCTCTACTAAAAATAGAAAGAAATTAATTGGCCAACTAAAAATATATACAAAAAATTTAGCCGGGCATGGTGGCGCATGCCTGTATTCCCAGCTACTCAGGAGGCTGAGGCAAGAGGATCACTTGAGCCCAGGAGTTTGAGGTTGCTGTGAGCTAGGCTGACACCACGGCACTCTAGCCCTGGTGACAGAGTGAGACTCTGTCTCAAAAAAAAAAACCAAACAAACAAATATGGCTTATACTGAACACCTGCTTTCCTCCTGGGAGTCTGGAATTTGGATACATTTCTGGCATCGGGTGCTTGTGCTACCAGCCCTTGAAAAAGTCCCAGGGCTCTGAGTCTCTAAGAAACTTCCCTGGTAGGCAGCATTTCATACACATTGTCCCAGCTTGTTGCCGGGGAATTAAGTGCCTATGTGAATCCACTGGGAGAAGACTCTGGAAGCACTTGGTTTCTTTTCAGCTTTGTGCCTTTCCCTTTGCTAACTTTGATTATGTCTGTCCTCTGTGTGAAGTCCACGCACAGTGGGAGAAAGAATTCTCAGACAAAGGTTTAGGATCCACAGAAGCACAAAGTTTACTTACTCTCTCTGGAGGGCACAGTGCCAGAAAATAAAGAGAGGTGCTGGCCCTGGGGCCAAAAGACTCAGGCTCTTTATTGAGGCAGGCTGGAAGGGAAGGGGGTCATGACTGTAGCCCAGTTAGCAGAAGACAGCTGAGAAACTGCTGTATTGGCCTTTTCTGTTTCTCAGGTAGCAGATTGATAACAGAAATTAGTGTCTTCTTTCCCCTTGATAGCAGGAGGCATCGGGTACTATCTCTTCTTGAGGAAGCCGGGGAAGTTTGCACATCTACTGTTAGCTCAGGAACTTCTTCAAGGCTGTTTAAACAATACTCAAAAAACCTTTTCACAGGCAGTGAATTTCTGATGCCAGTCCATAAGATAGTCTACCCTTTCTTCCCCTATCCTGGAGATACTTTCTCTTTTGGAATGTGAATCCACCAGCTCTGGCGAATGTTAATGAGGATTTAGACCTTCTTTTGTCTTGTTCAGCTTCTTTTTTTTTTTTTTATTTTTGAGACAGAGTCTTACTCTGTTGCCCTGGCTAGAGTACCGTGGCGTCAGCCTAGCTCACAGCAACCTCAAACTCCTGGGCTCAAGCAATCCTTCTGCCTCAGCCTCCCAAATAGCTGGGACTACAGGCATGTGCCACCATGCTCAGTTAATTTTTTCTATATATTTTTAGTTGGCCAATTAATTTCTTTCTATTTTTAGTAGAGATGGGGTCTTGCTCTTGCTCAGGCTGGGTTCGAACTCCTGACCTTGAGCGATCCTCCTGCCTCGGCCTCCCAGAGTGCTAGGATTATAGGCGTGAGCCACCACGCCCTGGCCCTCAGCTTCTTTTAATTGCTAGGGAAACATCTCTCTGTAGGAGAGATATTCAGGTTATACTCTTAGAGGCAGGGTTTGAGCTACTCTAAGTGGCTGCCAGTTAGGAATTTATTTTCTTGTTAGCTGTTAGCAAACTGTTCTTTCACTCCATAAGAAATCTTAGCCAGGAGTACAACTGTATACTCTGAGTTCTCTGAGTCCTCCTAGCAAATCATTGATTCTGGGGCTGGTCTTGGGGACCTTCAACACAGACCCCAAATCTGCAAAAGCCTTAGGCCTCTAAAACTTGGACCCACCCATGTGTGTGCCCTACAGCTAAAATACCAGGGTCAGAGAATCAAGGATATGAAGTAGGAGAGGCCCCATATCCTAAACCTGAGATGCTGCCAGGTTGTAGGCCCTAGTTTCTGAAGGTAGGGACACTGTGGGGGTAGGGGGGGGGCAGGCAGGCAGCTTAGGACTTCCACATCAGTGAGGACCATCAAGAAACAACTACAACAACCCCAGCCCAATAAGAACAGGGACAACAAGAGCTCAGACTGCTGCTGAGGGATGAAGGCCTGGGTCGCTCCACCAGTAAACAGCTCAGGCCAGCCAGTGTGGGGAATCAAGGGTTGCCAGTGGCAGAGGATGGTGACCCACCATGGCTTTGGACCACCTGCAGCAGCAGGGCTGTGGCCTGCTCTCTAACTCTCGTGCTATCTTTCAGATCACAACCACTTTGGAGGGAATACTGTGACTACTGAACATGGGTCCCTGTAGCAGACTGTATCTCCCCAGCCCACCACAGCATTCCCAGCCCACCTGCTCTTCTTGCAGTGTAACATTGGCACTCCCCCCACAGAGGGGTGGGGTCCCTGTCCCCTCCCCTTAAGCCGGGGCAGACCTTTATGACTGCCTTGACCCACAGAGTCTGGCAGGAGTAACTATGTGACTTCTGAGGCTAGGTCATGAAAGTGCCATGCATATGTTGTTCTTCTTGTTGTCTCAGGAGGCTGCCCTTGGAACCCAGCCACGGAGGAAGCCCTGGTTGTGAGGAGAAGCCATGTGTAGGTGTGCTGCCCAACAATCCTAACTGAGGTCCTGCCAAGAGTCAGCATCAGCCACCAAAGACGTGAGGGAGAAGCCTTCAAGGTGGTGCCAGCCACGGCCACCATCTGGCAGTGACTGCAGGAAAGATCCTAAGTGCAAAGTATCTGGCTGAGCCTAGGCAACCCCTAGAATTGCCAAGAGATAATAATAGAATAATTTTTGTTATTTGAAGCCACTAAGATTACATGGCAAGAGATAAACAGACACACAGCCTTTTTCTGGAAAGGGTGATGGAATTTGCATTCTCAGAGGGAAAAAAAGAGACCCATTTGATTGCAGTGTGGGACTCGATGTAATGGGAGGGTATGAGAGGACCTGAGAGGCGCCAGGTGTGGGCCATGCTGGGACATGGGCCTGGTCACCACCTTAGGAGTCCTTAGTGCCTCTTCTCCTCTTGGTCAGTGTTGCAACCCACTGGAGTCATCCTTCCACTTTCAAACTTGGAGCAGGGAATGTCACTTCCTAAAAGCTCGGAAAGGGCTCAATTATGGAACCTAGTAGCAGGGAAATGAACTCCCTGCTGGTGACACTGACCACTGGGAAATAGGTCCATGGAGATAGAAGGTGCCCGAGGAAGAAAGTCTTCCTCACTTTTCCACTGGACTGGATAGACATGACAGGCTGGAATACACCAGGGCCAGAAAATATAAGAGGAACAACACAATGTCAGTAACAGTGCAGACTGCCAAAGTTTATTTTTAAAACCGTAAGTTATTCTTGGTGAGGAAGGAAAAAGAAACTCATGCTCTTAGAGCCTTCACCCAGAAACTGTACTCCTGGGGTTTCATCCCCCAAGTATAAGCCCAGGGACATACACCAACTGTCCACTGTAGGGCAGTGGTGGAAACACATTCTGATACATCCACCTCATGGCTATCAAGCAGCCAGCAAAAAATGAGAGCTCCAAAGGATTACTTGGAGGGATTTCATAAGGTATTTTTAAAGTTAAAAAACACAAATAAGTATTATGAAATGATACCATTTAAAAAACAACAACAACCAGGCCAGTCACAGTGGCTCATGCCTATAAATCCCAGCACTTTGGGAGGCCAAGGCAAGAGGACTGCTTGAAGTCAGGAGTTGGAGACCAGCCTCAGCAAGAGCAAGAGCTGTCTCTACTAAAAATAGAAAAATTAGTTGGGTGTGGTGGCTTGTACCTATAGTCCCAGGTACTCGGGAGACTGAGACAGGAGGATCACTTGAGCCCAGGAGTTTGAGGCTGCAGTGAGCTCTGATGACACCACTGCACTCTAGCCTAGGTGACAGAGTGAGGCCCTGTCTCTAACAGAACAAGACTCTCAGAATTCCAAAAGCCTCTGGATAGCTGTACGTGTACAATTGCATGTGTTTGCATATGATTTGTATGTAATCAGATGAGTAAAGAAAAAATATTAGTTTAAGGTTGATGGGGAGACAGGTGCAGACAGAACCAAGAGAACAAGGAAAGTTAAAACTGCCCTACAAAGAATATGATCATATGTATATGTAATATAAACCGTGTCTGTTTTTTTAGTTTTTAAAGTTTATTAATAAATTTATTCATATTAGATTTTCTTCCTTTTTTTTTTTTGCCCCGTTCTTATTTCACACAAGATATTTTTTGAAAGGACAACTGTAAAAACTAAAGAGTGAGAAAACAACAGAGAATGCCTCCCAGCTGGGAGAACGAATGCATTTATGGCCGCAAAAGGACAGAGACAGGGGCCTGCGCTACGCTCCAGCAGGCGATGCCTCGAGGCGACCCTGGAGCAGACTCCAGGGGGCTCAAACAGAAGCAAAGGCGAGCAGGCTTTCAACGCCAGGAATGAACCCTTCGGTTGGCCTAGCCTTCCCGCGATCGGAAGTGCGGAATGACCGCTGGAAGTCGCATCTCCCCGGAACCGGAAGTGCTGGGGGTAACAGACGGAAGTTGCGATCCCCGGGCCTCCGGTAGCTGTAGTTCTCTGTAGGGGAGGAGAGAGGGGCTGGCCGACGGGCGGCATGGCGGGGCTGGAGCTCTTGTCGGACCAGGGCTACCGGGTAGACGGGCGGCGTGCTGGGGAGCTGCGCAAGATCCAGGCGCGCATGGGCGTTTTTGCCCAGGCTGACGGCTCAGCATACATCGAGCAGGGCAACACCAAGGCGCTGGCGGTGGTCTACGGGCCACACGAGGCGAGTGGCCGTGCGCGAGTCGGGCAACTTGCGGGGCCGGGAGGAGGAATCGCGCTGCGGCGGGAACTGCGGCTGCCGCTGGGCTGCCAGGCTGCCTGAGGCTTGAAGGCGTGGGAGGCGACGGTCGGTCAGCCTCCGTTCACGCAGCAGTTGCTCAGTGCCACTTCTCACTCGGAGTCAACGCCTCAATCCTTACAGTGTACTGCGCGGTGGTCCCTTTTTCATCGATCCCTGTCCCTGCTTTCCTCTTTGCGGCTCCTCGCCATGCCAGCCACTCTCCCACTCGCTTCTTCTCCTCTCAGCTCTCTACTCCGACGTTAAACGCCGTATAATGCCTCCCCAGTCCACCTTATCCACGTGGCAGTTCCCCTTTCTACAATAAACATTTCCTTGCCTTTCTGCACCTACCACCTCAAACGTTAATTTTGCTTAATTTCCCCCGCCCCCTTTGTTTCCCCCACTGGAACATAAACTCCCTGAGGACTGGGACTAACCGTCTGGTTTTACTGCTGTTTCCAGCGCGGTAACAATGCCTAGCTAACAAAGACATTGAAAAAATGTTTGCTTAGCGCATAAGCGTGGGAACTTTGCTTTCTAGGCTGAGAGATCCAAGAGGGTGAATGCCACAGGGGTGAAAACAAGCAAGGCACTGGTAGGGAGTGGGGGGAGAATTCCAAATAGGGTTGAGGGTTTCCAGAGAGGTGAGGACTCAGTGCATTGTAGATCAGGGAAAGGATCTGGGATTTTATTTCACACGTAATGGGAAGCTTTTGGAAAGTAAGATATTTGTGTGTAGATGAGACATTCAGATATGACATTTGCAAACATGGGTTGGGAGGGAATGGGGCAAGGATGAGCACAAGGAAGCCAGTTAAAAGACTGCATGCCAGAGGTGGTTGGCAAGTGGTCCTCCCTTGGTTCTGTTTTGGAGGGTTGCTGAGACATTGGAAGTGGAGGGAGAGGAGAAAGGGAGGCTGAGCCTCAGAGGACTGGGGAGTATGAGCTGGGAGCAGTGTGGCTGGCTTACATGTCCTTCCTCCTCCAGATCCGGGGCTCCCGCGCTAGAGCCCTGCCTGACCGGGCCCTGGTGAACTGTCAGTATAGTTCAGCAACCTTTAGCACAGGTGAGCGCAAGCGACGGCCACACGGGGACCGTAAATCCTGTGAGATGGGCCTGCAACTACGCCAGACCTTCGAGGCAGCCATCCTCACACAGCTGCACCCACGCTCCCAGATTGACATCTATGTGCAGGTGAGCCGGCTGTAGCCCTCAATCTGGGTAGGGAAAGGTGTAATAGAAAAAGGTGGGGGTGGCAGTCTGATGGACTGATGCCCCTGGGGGGTTCCCTGCAGGTGCTGCAGGCAGATGGCGGAACCTACGCAGCTTGTGTGAATGCAGCTACACTGGCAGTGCTGGATGCTGGGATACCCATGAGAGACTTTGTGTGTGCGTGCTCAGCTGGCTTTGTGGATGGCACAGCCCTGGCGGACCTCAGCCATGTGGAGGAAGCAGCTGGTGGCCCTCAGCTGGCCCTGGCCCTGCTGCCAGCTGCAGGCCAGATTGCATTGGTTGAGATGGATGCCCGGCTGCATGAGGACCACCTAGAGCGGGTGCTAGAGGCTGCTGCCCAGGCTGCCCGAGATGTGCACACCCTGTTGGACCGTGTGGTCCGGCAGCATGTGCGTAAAGCCTCTGTCTTGCTGGGGGACTGAGTACCCAGCCACCCATCTCCAGAATAAAGCCCTGTTCTAATGCTCATACATCCCTCGCTGTGCTTTGATCTCCCTCCAGCACTTCTAGACAGTGCAGAACCCTGCAGAGCCTGGCCTGGTGCTAGCTCCTGAGGGTGACCAGGAGCCGCCCCCCTGCCACGTGAACTACTTGCCTCTTTGTTGCCTCAGGATTCAAACCCTGAAGAGGAAGGTGGAGTAGGGGTTTGGAGTGAGGGAGTCCCTGGATGGAAAGAGCAGCATGTGCCAGGAAGGGCTCAAGGCCACTGAGCAGTGAGGTGGGGTCTGGCAAATTGAACCAGGCCCATCAGACTATGGAGTCCGTTATGCTCACCCCAGCACATCCAAGGGCTGAGGGTGAATTCAGCTGGCTATGGGTACCCCCCATAGAGAGGGGGGACCATGTCCCACATCCTATGCATTGTGTCTTGGAGCCCTTGGGCCTTTCTGCCACTTACCTTGGGCTCTAAAGACATAACAGACACCTGTTCTCACCTGGAGTTTTTCCTCACCTCTGACCCTGACTCCCCTGCCCTACCTGCACCCTCTTCCTTCATCCACCTCCTGCTCTCAGACTTGCCGGAGCTCTGACTACCACCCCTTGCACCCAGGGGCTACTTCTCTTCTATTGTGCCAGGGACCTCCTGGCCTGGACAGAGGTGGTATGCTCCCCCCTTTCTACTGCACACACCCCAGCTCCACTGATGACCATTTTAGCCAGCAGTACTATCTGCATCTTCTTCCCTGCAGTCATCTTCTGATCTTGATCACCTCCAGTGGTGGGCTGACGCTGTGACTCCATTCTGACACCCATTGTCATTTTTGGTGCCTGACGTCTGTAGGAATGGTTCTAAGCCTCTCAAAGAAGGTCCCTTACTTCGCACCCGCTCCAATCATTCAATCTTGCTTGGCATCCACACTCTGACCACCACCTCTGGCCTTCCACCCACTGCCCTGCTGCTCATCACCTCTGACTCTCCTGCCAGCCTTGCAGCTGGTGCTTTCCGGCTGCCCCTGAGCGGCCTGGCCCGCGGTAGGGCATCTTCACTGCTCTCTGGCTGTGAGGCCACCTGCCTTGCCTGCCTGTCCTGCCCCACCTGCCATGCCGCCGTGCATGGCCGGTCCAACCCTCCCGAAGGTGCTCCCAGCAGACTCCGAAATCCGGTCCCCAGTCCCCGGCCTGCCGGCGCACCAGCACCGCCCCTATACGAAGCTCGAGCCCGCAGCTCTCGGGCCGGCCGCTGCTCTGGGCATGCGTGCTGGTTGGACAGAGGCGGGGCGCGACCTCTGTCCTGGGCATGCGCACCGGCGCGAGGGTCCCTGGGACCGGAAGTGCGGGCGAGTACGGGTTCTCGGGTCTGGCAGGAGCGTAGCGCGGGCTCGGCTGCCCTAGCTGGCGGCGGGAGAGAGCTCTCGGGTCTTCCTCGCCCCTCCCCGCCATGGGCCTCCTGTCGGACCCGGTGCGCCGGCGCGCGCTCGCCCGCCTCGTGCTGCGCCTCAACGCGCCGCTCTGGTGAGGCGGGACCCCTAGGGTCTCGGGCTCGAGCTGCCTCTGGTCGCGCACGGGCCCCACTCACGGCGCCAGGGCCTCTCTGGCTGCCCACGCCCGCCTCCTCCCACCGCTGGCATCACTCAGGGTGCCAGGCCTGGGGCTCACCTCCTCCGTCCAGCATTTCGATGCTCGGACTCTGGGTCTACTTCCCTCAGACCCGCCCGTTCGACCCTTGGTGCAGAGGTTGAGGACACAGGCCGGCGTCCCTCGTCCCTCTAATGCTCCAGGGGTCCCCTCCTTCCTCTCTCTCACAGCATGCTGAGCTACGTGGCGGGCATCGCCTGGTTCTTGGCGCTGGCTTTCCCGCCGCTGACCCAGCGCACTTATATGTCGGAGAACGCCATGGGCTCCACTATGGTGGAGGAGCAGTTTGTGGGCGGAGACCGCGCCCGGAGCTTTGCTCGGGACTTCGCTGCCCACCGCAGGAAGTCGGGGTGAGCGGCAAAGCAGTGGGTATCGAGGAAGTAGTGGTGGCCAAGGCCAGGGAACTCTGCTCAGAAGCTCTCTTTGTCTCCAGGGCTCTGCCAGTGGCCTGGCTGGAGCGGACGATGCGGTCAGTCGGGCTGGAGGTCTACACGCAAAGTTTCTCCCGGAAACTGCCTTTCCCAGATGAAACGCATGAACGCTATGTATTGGAAAGGGGAGCGGTTGTGCTTGGGGCCAAAAAGCACCTTGAAGGGGTGGTTTGGGTTTGGAATCCTGTTGGAGGGTGTTGTGGGGCCAGGAAGGTCGATGGGAGAGATGATCTGGGGCGAGGGAAATCCCTGGTGGGCGTTGTAGGGCCAGGAAAACGGGGTGGGGGTTGGGGAGCTTCAGCCCTCTGTCGTAGGGTTACGCTGAGGCTCACTCCCACCAATACTACATGCAGATGGTGTCAGGCACCAACGTGTACGGCATCCTGCGGGCCCCCCGTGCTGCTAGCACTGAGTCTCTTGTGTTCACCGTGCCCTGTGGCTCCGACTCTACCAACAGCCAGGCTGTGGGGCTGCTGCTGGCACTGGCTGCCCACTTCCGGGGTGAGGCTCGGGCTGCTGCCAAGGAGGGTTTGGCCAGTGCCCCAGGCCCAGCTCACCCTGCTTCTGGTCTCCAGGACAGATTTACTGGGCCAAAGATATCATCTTCCTGGTGACAGAACATGACCTTCTGGGGACTGAGGCGTGGCTTGAAGCCTACCACGATGTCAATGTGACTGGTATGTGTTCTTGTCCTGCCCTGGTTCCTCTCTCAGGGTCACTGACCTCATCAGCCCACCCATTGGTGTTCATTTACTTGGCCCTACAGGCATGCAGTCGTCTCCCTTGCAGGGCCGGGCTGGGGCCATCCAGGCCGCCGTGGCCCTGGAGCTGAGCAGTGATGTGGTCACCAGCCTCGACGTGTCTGTGGAGGGACTTAACGGGCAGTTGCCCAACCTTGACCTGCTCAACCTCTTCCAGACCTTCTGCCAGAAAGGGGGGTTGTTGTGCACATTGCAGGGCAAGGTAGGACTGCCTGTCTGGGGGGGCACCAGGCCTGTATGGGGGGCATTATCTGATCCTATCCCCACCTTTAAAGCTGCAGCCCCAGGACTGGACATCACTGGATGGGCCACTGCAGGGCTTGCAGACGCTGCTGCTCATGGTTCTGCAGCAGGCCTCTGGCCGCCCCCACGGTCCCCACGGCCTCTTCCTGCGCTACCGCGTGGAGGCCCTAACTCTGCGTGGCATCAATAGCTTCCGCCAGTACAAGTATGACCTTGTGGCCGTGGGCAAGTAAGTAGCCTCTGGTCTTCTTTTTCCACGCTCAGAGCAGTGTCCATCGTTGGTGGGGTAGAGATGACCTGGGGGATCTGGTTGACCGTGACCCCACCCCATACCCAACAGGGCTTTGGAGGGCATGTTCCGGAAGCTCAACCACCTCCTAGAGCGCCTACACCAGTCCTTCTTCCTCTACCTACTCCCTGCTCTATCCCGCTTCGTCTCCATCGGCCTCTACATGCCCGCCGCCGGCTTCTTGCTCCTGGTCCTTGGTCTGAAGATATCCTCCCTGGCTATCTGCTTGTGACTAGTCTCGGGTTCCTTCTAGGTTGGGAAGAGTTCTCCATCCTGCTTTGAGGGTGGGGGAGTGCGGGTGAGCCCTGGGTCCCCTACCCTGCAGAGCTTATCACACCTCTTGTGGGGTCCTTGACTGGGCCACGCTTTGGAACTGTGGATGCAACTACATGAGGCCGGAGTGGGCCTTGAGGCTGGGGGAGGGCCTGGACCCAGTGCCCCCCTCCCCCCAGCACAGGTGATGGCAGCCCCTTCTGTGGTTGGGGTGGGATTCTGGGGTCCTGAATGGTGCTTAGCTTCAGCTAGTGGGGTGGTGGTAAGGGTCCTTGGGGGTCCCCTGGCCCCATCTCCAGGAGCCCGTATGCCCTGCAGGGTGTGGGGCTGGCCTCGCTTGTGGCACCTGTGCTGGTCTCTCAGGCCATGGGACTGGCCCTGTACGTCCTGCCAGTGCTGGGCCAACACATGGCCACCCAGCACTTCCCAGTAGGCGAGGCCGAGGCCGTGGTGCTGACGCTGCTGGCAATTTACGTGGCTGGCCTGGCCCTTCCCCACAATACCCACCGGTGAGAGTCTGGGCTGGGCTGGGCAGGTATGGGTAGGGCCCCCTGGGCATATAAGCAACTGCCCGTGAGCCCCTTGCCTTGCAGGGTGGTAAGCACACAGGCCCCAGACAGGGGCTGGATGGCACTAAAGCTGGTGGCCCTGATCTACTTAGCACTACAGCTGGGCTGCATTGCCCTTACCAACTTCTCGCTGGGCTTCCTGCTTGCCGCCACTATGGTGCCCGCTGCTACACTCACCGAGCCTCATGGACCCCGGTATGTGCTGGTCAGCCCCTACTTCCCCAGTATCTGTGCCCCTTACCTCAGAGCCCGCCCTCATTCAGTACCCCTCCTCCCCCACTTGGTGCCCATACCCCCACTGCAGAGCCTGCCCTGATGTTGCTCTCATACCCAGGCCCCTCTATGCTGCTCTGCTGGTACTGACAAGCCCAGCAGCCACACTCTTGGGCAGCCTGTTCCTGTGGCGGGAGCTGCAGGAGGCACCGCTGTCGATAGCCGAAGGCTGGCAGCTCTTTCTGGCGTCATTGGCCCAGGGTGTCCTGGAGCACTACACCTACGGTGCCCTGCTCTTCCCGCTGCTGGCCCTGGGCCTCTACCCCTGCTGGCTGCTCTTCTGGAATGTGCTTTTCTGGAAGTGAGGTCTGCCTGCCCCAAGGACTCTATTTTGCCTCCTTTCTGGGAAATAAACAAGTATCTGTTTCAGCTGTTGTTTGGGCTCCTGGCCCACTGTCCATGTGGGGCCTCAGGGTGCAGGGTGAGAAGCCTCTGCCTGCAAGGCTTGGCATCTCTCGTGCCTTTTCCCTGGAAGGGGCTGCTCTGGTCTAATTACTAGATAGCATCCCTGCCAGCAAGGGCACTGCTGGTATGGAGTGGGAGCCCAGATGCATCAGTGCTGGGAGAAGAGCCTTGTGTGAACACTGGGCTCAACTGGCCCTGAGTCTTGAGCTCTGTGAAGGGGCAAGTGCAAACCCTGCCTTGGCTCTGAGAATACACATTCTTAGCCCTGGAGGGTACCGCTCATGCTCAGAGGGCTCTACGCTCTGCTATTTGGTGATGTCCCAGGCATGGTGTTGGGGAGGAAAAAAACACCATGGCCGAGGCTTAGGGGCCTGATGGGAGCTGAGGCATTCAGAGACCACACGACACCATCTTTACTGCTAGGGCCAAGAGGGCAAAGGGACTGGAGCTGAAGCCCTGCAGAGGATGCCCAGGGTGCAGTGCATGCCAAGGCTAGAACCTTGGTGTGGGCTTGGGATGAAGCAGGGAGGAGCACTTTGCCTGGCTTCCTCCGAGTTGGAACTAGCCCAGGCAAGGTGCCCACAATGGGCAGGGCCCAGCCAGCACCCAGGAGCAGGCAGGCATGGGGAACAAGATCCCCATGGTGGGGACACCAACAGGCTGGGACAGAGAGCAGTAGGTTTTTGTGCTAAGACCCCTGAAAGGAACTGGGAAGACCCATGTCTATTTTGGAGAAGAGAAAAAAAAAAAGGGTTCCCTTTTGGAGACACCAAGGCCATGTCGGAGACCTTGGCGCCACTGCTGGAAAGACCTCTAATCACTGGAAGACAAAGGTGCCTCTGTCAGAAAGGAAGTCAGAACTGCTCTGCCTGGAGAAGCCAAAGAATCTATTAGAATTAACTCAGAGGGCCAGTGTCCCTTCAGTGTAGCATCCCTCAATAATATGTGGTCTGGGAAGTCCCAAGGAGGGTGTCTACCAATTAGAGGCTCCCCTGGACACAAGGACCTTGGTGACAAGGAGGTCTTGTTGACTGGACTCCACAGTGGGGAGATCAGCTGGTGAGCTCCTACCAGGGTCAGCACCCAGAGGGTTTCTCTCCGGGATCTCTGAGGAAACAACTCTGTTGGGTGGGGTGTATTTTCTCTGTGTCTGGCATTGTCAGGGCTCAGTGGAGAAGGGATATGGGGACCTCACTGTGACTAGCAGCCTTGTCATGAACTTGCTTGTCTTCAGCCCACTCATCCCCAAGGTTGGGACCTTTGGTCACTTTTTCTGAGGCTGCATAGAGATCTTCAGCCCCAACCCTAGTGCTGCTGGTTTTCCCCCACCTCTTAGTGCTCTTAAGAGTGCCTCCCAGTGGGCATCCTACATGGCTTTCCCTGGTTAAGTCAGCCAGGGGAGATTTGTCTGTGGCTACCTGCCATGGCAGGCCACAGCTGTCTCTTTGGTGCCTACTCAGCAGCCACAGAGATCTGTAACACTAGGCTGAGTGGAAGACTCCAGGGGCTGCCCAGTGCTCCTAGGATAAAGTCAAATTCCTAACCTTGGTCTCCAAGGCCTGCGTGGCCACCTCCTACCTTCAGAACATTCTTATTGCCCCCAGAAGAAACCCTGTGCTCACAGTCTCCCCATTACTCTCCCCTCCTAGCACTTGGCACCACTGATCTACTTTCTGCCTCTGTAGATTTACCTACTCTGGAGTTTCATATGAACGGAACCATCCGTATGTGGGCTTTTGTGACTGGCTTCTTTCACTTAGCATGGTCTTTCCAAGGTTCATCCATGTAGTACTTCATTTTTATGGCTGAATAACATTCATTATATGGATACACCACATTTTGTCTATCCATCAGTGAAGGATGTTGGGGTTTCTGTTTTTTGGCTACTATGTATAATGCTGCTATAAACATACACAAGTTTTTGTGTGGGCATGTTTTCATTTCTCATGCTGCATATCTAGGGGTGAATTACTGGGTCATATAGTAACTCTGTGCTTAACATTGTGAAGGGCTGGGTGGAGTGGCTCACACCATCCCAGCACGTTGAGAAGCCAAATCAGGATCACTTGGGGTCAGGAGTTTGAGACCAGGGCAACATATCGAGACCCCCGTCTCTACAAAAAATAGAAAAGTTAGCCAGGCATGGTGCCACACACTTCTAGTCCAGCTATTCAGGCGGCTCAGTCAGGAGGACCACTTAAGCCCAGGAGTTAGAGGCTGCAGTGAGTTATTGCACCACCGCACTCTAGCCCAGACAACAGAGTAAGACGTTTTCTTCAAAAAAAAAAAAAAAAT
>VBSM01003228.1:3531626-3544975 GCA_008086735.1 Cheirogaleus medius | reverse complement strand
TGAGACAGGGTCTGGCTCTGTCACCCTGGGCTCTATAGAGTGCAGTGGTGTCATTGTAACTCGCTGCAACCTCAAACTCCTGGGCCCCAGAGATCCTCCTGTCTGAGCCTCCCAATGAGTAGCTGGGACTACAGGGGCATGCTATGAGGTCCAGCTAATTTTTTCTATTTTTCGTAGAGACAGGGTCTCACTCTTGCTGAGGCTGGTCGTGAACTCTGGGCTTCAAGCAATCCTCCCACCTCAGCCTTCCAGAGTGCTGGGATTACAGGCATGAGCCACCCTGCCCAGCCTGCTTTAGGCTTTACTTTCCTCTGCACAGAGCCTGAAGGTCGGTCAGAGGTGAGAGTTTAGGGTTTTTTCAGATCTCTCCTGAGTATACCCACAGCCCTACTTATGTATGTGACCTATATTCCCAGAAATATATGCGTTTCAAAGTCCCTGTGGACATGTTATTCCCTTGCTGTTCCTTTCAAGCTTTTTGTTTATTGTTTGACAGGACTGTTATACCATCACCTCAGGCAGCTGTGAAGTTATGACACTTGCTTGTAACTGCCTTTCACAAACAGCCTCAGGAAAAGGATGTTGGCACTGGGCAAGCTCTGAGTGGGTCTTGTATGCGAGGTCTTCCAGGGAGATATCAGACAAGTTAAAAAAAACGACAATTCTTTGTGAATGAGGGCATTCTGCTACCTTCAGTACCAGGAATGTAGGCTGTTGCTTTCAAGATTACTACTGACCTGGGGAGCAGGGTTGGACCAGGGAAAGTTAAAACACCACAAATTTCGCTGTTCTTCCTAATATTTATCTGTTTTCTTAGATACTCCCTGGGATGCTGAGATTCTTTGATTAATTACTGTAGTTCGGGGAAAGTTGATTCTGACAATTTTAGCTGGTTATTTCTTGCTTTTATTGGGCAGAGGGTGGACAGATTTTCAAAGGTCCTTTTTTGCTGATTACCGGCAGTAGTTTCTTCAGGGACTTTCGCTGTCCTGCTCATGGCTCCTGCACTTGTTTATGGACATAATTTGTGCTTAATAAATCCTTGCCGAATGAATGACGAAGAGCACAGGGCCAGGCCCAGCGGAGAGGGCTGGGCAAGTGGGCGCTGCAGCCGCGAGGCTCCCAGCCTGCCCGCCCTTGCCCGGCCCTTGTGAAGCCGCAAAACCCCCGGGAGAGCCGCCCTTCGCGGCCCGGGGCCTGCCCACAGCCGTAGACACAGCCAAACAGGCAAACCCGGAGGGAAACCCGTTGTCACTGCAACAGCGACGCGACGAGGCCCCGGCAACTGTCAGTTTCCATAACAACCAAAAGAGCACAGCAAGGCGGTGCCCGGAGCCTGACGGACAGGTCCCGGCAGGCCCGGTCCACCGCGCGCTCTCCGGCTCTCGCGAGGTTTGGGTTAGAGTGTAGCCCCAGGGGCTGACGGGAGCGGCGCCGCGCAAAAGAGGGCCAAGATGGCGGCGGCAGCGGCTTCTCTTCGCTGGGCGGTGCTGGGCCCGCGGGGCTCGGGACTCCCGGGCGCACGTGTCCCAGGTCTACTGTGCGGCGCGCGGCCCGGGCAGCTCCCGCTGCGGACTCCTCAGGTGAGCGCTGTGCCGCGCCCCGGCCTCCGCGCGGCCCCGCAGCCCTGTGAAGGTCACGGCGGGGAGGCTTTGGGCGCGGGCTGGGGCAGCGGGGACGCGGTCTCAGCCACCTGGCGCCCCGGATCTCCGCTGCCTGCCGACCTTCGGCGCCCGGGAGCAGGGCCAGGCGTACACTCCTCCGAACCGCAGGGCGCTTTGTCTCTAGCATGGGGGGCGGCGGAGCGGGTTCGCTGCCGGGTCTGGGCTGGGGGCTTTCCCCGGAGAGTGCGCCCAGGACAGCTCTTGGCGCCGACTGTCCAGACTGGCTCGCATCCTGGAGTGACCCCAGCCTGACCTCAGCCAGCTGCTTGTGACCTTGACCTTCCCCCGCATCCCTTGACTACTTCGGCCTGACGCTGGCTCAGAAGCCAAGAACACATCTCACACCCCCTCCTCAGAGCCGAGTCACGGTCTAGGGGTCAGCAGCAGAAAGGACTGGGACGGGCAGTGGGGCAAGGTGTGCCTCTGGCACTCTGCAGAAGGTGGCCAGTGCTGGGTGGAGAGGTGGGCGTTGAGAGGCAGATACCCAGGTAGGGCTGGGTGGTGTCCTGGCAGGCGCTGAGCGGAGATCTTGCAGGCAGTATCCTTGTCGTCGAAGTCTGGCCTTTCCCGCGGCCGGAAGGTGATGCTGTCAGCGCTCGGCATGCTGGCGGCAGGGGGTGCGGGGCTGGCCATGGCTCTGCATTCTGCTGTGAGTGCCAGTGACCTGGAGCTGCACGCCCCTAGCTATCCGTGGTCTCACCGTGGACTCCTCTCTTCCTTGGACCACACCAGGTGTGCAGTTGTTTGGCTGGGGAAGTTTCTGAGTGGAGTGGGAGGGGTGGGATCTTGGGTGCTCCTAACTCTTTCTCTCTCTTTAGCATCCGGAGGGGTTTCCAGGTATATAAGCAGGTGTGCTCCTCCTGCCACAGCATGGACTACGTTGCGTACCGCCACCTGGTGGGCGTGTGCTACACGGAGGATGAAGCTAAGGCGCTGGCTGAGGAGGTGTGGGGCCTGGGGTGTGGAGGACTTAGGGCGGGCTCCCACCGTGGTGGGATGGCAGGGTTGTGAGGAGGCTCTGTTGGCAGGTGGAGGTTCAGGATGGCCCCAATGAGGATGGGGAGATGTTCATGCGTCCAGGGAAGCTGTCTGACTACTTCCCCAAGCCATACCCCAACCCTGAGGCTGCTCGAGCTGCTAACAATGGAGCATTGCCCCCTGACCTCAGCTACATTGTGCGAGCTAGGTACACGGGCTGCCCACAGGGTGGTGCTGGAGAGGGGGAGGAAGGTCTGACTTGTGCCAAGGGCTGAGGAGCCATGGATCTGGTCCCAGGCACGGTGGTGAAGACTACGTCTTCTCTCTGCTTACTGGCTACTGTGAACCACCCACTGGGGTGTCGCTGCGAGAAGGCCTCTACTTCAACCCCTACTTCCCTGGCCAGGCCATCGGCATGGCCCCTCCCATCTACACTGACGTCTTGGAGTTTGATGATGGTGAGAGGCCCCCCCCCCCTTGAGATTGGGCCAGCTGAGTCTTTTCCCATTCTGCCTGATGCTTCCCCTACATTCCTGGTCCCAAGAGGTCCCGCCCCCTTCTTGGCTGGGGTGTTGTCTATGCATGTCTGAGGCAGCTTTTGGGTTCCTTCACAGTCCTTTGTGTGTCCTGGGGGTGGGTTGTAGCCCTTTGAAGCCTTGGGTAGGGGTCAGTCTCTGTTCCTAAAAGGGGGTGTGCTGAGGGTTAATGAGCCCCTAGCCGTCACCACTCCTCTTTGGCCCAGGCACCCCAGCTACCATGTCCCAGGTAGCCAAGGACGTGTGCACCTTCCTGCGCTGGGCATCTGAGCCAGAACATGACCATCGCAAACGAATGGGGCTCAAGGTGAAAGGGTTGGGCAAGGGCCAAAGTGGGTGTCAGGTGCTGGGAGGGTCCCTCCTACCTCCCTTCTCTGAGCCTGCCTTGTCCCCAGATGTTGATGATAATGGGCTTGCTGCTACCCCTGGTCTACGCTATGAAGCGGCATAAGTGGTCAGTCCTGAAGAGTCGGAAGTTGGCATATCGGCCACCCAAGTGACCCTGTCCAGTGTCTGCCTGTCATCCTGCCTGAACAGGCCCTCCAGCCCAGGAGCCATCCCGGACCTGTTTAGGCCTCAGCTGGCCACTCAGCTAAGCCCCTCTTCATCTGGGACAAGAGGGAAGGGGGCAGGAGGCCAGGCTCTAGCTCCGGATCCTCCTTCAGTCCCCATCATGGGAATAAATTAAGTTTCTCAACATACATTTTGAGCTATTATGTGAAAGCAGTACAGGTTTACAGGGGACTCTGTTTCAAGACCCTTATCCTTGGAGCTCCCAGGATATTCACGCAGTGTGGCCAGCACTGTCCTGCACTAACTGGTAGCTGGGACAGAGAGAGCAGAAGGCTAGAGGAAGTGGCAGCACTCATCAGGGTGAGGTATGTACTGGCACAGGTGAAAAAGGCGGGCCAGGCTAGATATGCTTAAGGGGCCCAGGACCTGTTGGAACAAGTGGCCAATGTTGATATTGAACCAGTTGGCCTCCATCCTGATGGAAGCCAGGAGCCTCAGCAGCATTTCAACAAGGAAAAGACCTGGTCTAGAGCAGAAGCTGTTTCTGGGCTGGGCCCAGAGGAGAGGGATGGCTCCCAGCCATGTTAAGGGATAAGGCAGGCAGAGAAGGGCACCTGGAATGTAAAGAGAGGCACATGGTGGAGGAGGTGTCGGGTAGGGTATTTGTCATGGAATGGCACTTCCTAGCAGTCCGCAGGGCAGCCGGGTGGTGGGTCCAAGTTGGGAGGGGGGCAGTAGCACAGGGCCCTGGTGCAGGATTCCCAGTTCCTGAGCATCCCTTGTCCTTAAGAAGGGAAGGAAGATACCATTTCCATTGTCATCTTGGCTGAAGGAATGGAGAGAATTAGGGGCCAGCCCCTAGCAGGAGCAAGAACTAATACAGAGAAAGGCAGTGCTGACAGGGCTGAAGGCAGAGGAAGAGGGGTGCAGGCCTGGGGGACCAGGGTGGAAGGCAAGAGACCAGATCAGTCTGGAGGGCAGGGCTCACAGTGGCCTGGGCTTGGTATGTGGAACAACCCAGCAGCCCCACAGGCCAGCAGTCAGCAGCCAGTTGGATCCTTATAGGCCTCTGAGGCCTGTGAAGAAGAGACCACTGTGCCATGTTCCCATGACCACTTGGACTTGGGGTCCAAGTCCACTCTTCAGCCCCATCCATCTCTGCCAGAGACACTGTGAAGGGGACACTCACTGGTTCATAAGTGTATTTAATGACTCCAGCTTGTGGCCATTCCCCCCAAACCTGGTGGATCTGTCCCTGGTGAGCAGTCAGCAGAGGTCCCCTGAGAAGCTCAGGCCTATGAAGGAAGAGCCCTGCTTGACCTGTAATCTGCAGGGAGGAGATAGAGTCATTCCTGGGTATTCTGCCCTGTCCATCCACTCACCCCCTACTCCCCACCCCCAGTACCTTTGCTGGCTGCTAGGTGGAAGCTGCCAGAAGGGAGTCCCAAGTGCAGGGCCTTTGAGTGCTACACATCTCACAGCCAGGGCGGCTTGGGGTGTTGATGAAGGTACAGGAAGGACAGGGCCAGCCGGGCTGAAGAGGTGGAGAGATAGTTGCTGCTTCCCTGCTGTCTCATGCCCATGGACACCCAGGCCCTGCCCGCCCCTGCCCTACCTGGTCCCTTGCCCACCTGAGGGGGGCTGGGGAGGCTGGAGGTGGCTGGCTGGGGGGCTCGAAGCAGTCCCATTGATGGGGGAAACAAGTGTTCTAGTTCCCCATCCATCTTCTGGGAGTGCTGAGGGCTGCATCCTATGGCAAAGGGTGAAGCTCAGGGCTATCTCAAGCTGTATCCCACCTACCTCACCCTACCCGCATTAAGGACTGACCTGGGGCTTCTCGAGGGGCTGAAAGCAAGTAGAGGAAAGCAGGGTCCCCGTCCTGCCATACCCCATAGGAGGCAAGGCTGCGCTCAGGCACACACAGGCACTGCCCGATGATCCAGCGCTGCACAGCTGGTGGGAAACCGAACTCAGAAAACACCTGGGGCCAGGGCATCAGAGCAAGCAGTGTCACCCAGGGTCCCCTGTCCTCAGCAGGGCTCCCTAGACCCTATGCTCACCTGTTCCTGGAGGGCTGCAATTGTACAGTGGGGGTAGACCTGCAGTACAACGTGAGCAGAGGATGCGGAGGATGTAGCAGATGCTGCATCTTCAAGTGTGACCTGTAGCCTAGGGCAGAATGTGGGTAAGGGAATAGAAGGGGAAGTTGGGAGGGTAGGGTAAGGAAGAAGTCCCAGGCCTTACCTAATGGGACCAGGTGGGAAGCAGGCCTCCTGGAGCTGGACACTGAGGGCCGTGTGATGCTGGGCCATGATGGCTGCAGCTTGGGCTGCCCCCTTCTTGTCCCCACCTGCAATGGCCTGGGCCAGGCGCCCCACCAGGTCTCCTACAAGAAAAGGGAAGGACAGCTGTCATAGCTGGGCACTGGCAACCTCCCCTAATCCCCCAACCTACCTGCCCTTACCTTTTTCCATCAAGTCCCCAGGGCTCTGGGAAAGATCTACCTCAGGTTGGGGGTCCTTGAGTGTCAGGGTTTCAGGGGGACTGGGCAGGGAAACAGGGTATGTTTCTGGGCCCAGGGCTGGTGTTGAGCTGCCACTGCCTAGGAGGGAAGATGTGAGATGGTCTGCAGCCTCCACCCAGGCCTCTCTGCCCTCAGGTTTCCACCCAGGACCTTTGCCTTCTGTCTCATATGGGTCCACGCCAGGTCCCCACTCAGGCAATACTTCAAGCCACACCTTCCCCTCCCAGCTTTGGCCCTTGCAAACCCCTCAGAGGCCCCTGCCAGACTCCTGTTGGTGTTAGAGCTGCACTTGGCTTATCCTTGGGAATGGAGTCCTTCTGAACCCTTCTGCTACTTGGTCCCACTTGTCTCCCTCCACAGAAACCAGGCCACCTCTTCTGGCCCTTTCTGGAAGCCAGGGATGCATGCCCCCTCAGACTCACAGCAGAACAAAAGCAGGCCCTCAGGCAGGGGCCTGCAGTCAGGGTGGCCTCTTCTTGCTATACTCAGAGACCTCTCCTCTCCTGGCTCCACCATCAGCAGCTCAGAACACACTTGGGCTGCCTGCCCTGGGCATCTTTACAGAACTGGGCATGTTGCTGTCTCCCTTCTTACCTTTCACTTGAGGCCCAGCCCACTGTAATGGGGGGTCTCCACCTAATGCTGACATAGCTCCTATCATGGCCACAGGCCCTTGGTATTCTGAACTGTCTTTCCACTAAAATAAGCAGGGCCCTTCAAGCACTCAGCACTGCCTGGCCCTGGCCCTGGCCCCACTGAGGCTCAAAAGTCCCTGTACCTGCACACACTTGCCTCAGGGCTTTTGTGTTTGCTACTCCCTTGGCCACATGGTTCATGCCAAGACCTTCAAATTTCATTCACAGGTCCCCTTCTCCATGAGGCCTTCCCTGCCACCCTATTTTAAATAGTAGCCTTCCCTTCTTACTCTTATAACATTTAACAGAAATTTACTGTACTTATTTTATATGTTGCCTTCCCTCTAGAAATGCAAGCTCAAAGAGGTCAGGGAGGGATTTGAGGTTTTGTTCATGGTAAGTGCCTAGTACAGAGCAGGTGCAGAATGCACAGATTTAGGAAACAAATGAAAAGAGGCCCTTTATCTTTCTAAACGCTGAGTTGCCCAGGCCTTTTCTACCCCCCACTGTCTGTCTTCCTACCCCTCTGGCAGCTCTTCCTCATCTCATTTGTGAGCTGTCCTTCCTCTCCCTGGCTGGACCCTTTTCTCTTCTTGCTTCTTTCTCCTGGTGACCTTAGTTGGCCTCTCCTCCCAATCTTCACCTCTCCAGAGCCCCAGCTCCAGCTCAGATGTGTGAGAACCCAGTCACCTCCATGTCCTCCCACACAGGCCCTCTGTTGGGGAACCCTGCACTATGCGGTCCCTCCATTTTTCTCAGGCTCAACCGCTACCTCTTCCATTTAAATAGCCATGAAACCCAGCTAATTCCATCTTCTAAGCCTCTCTGGAAACAGCCTTTTCTCTAGCCTTATGGACACCAACTCACCTGACTGCAGAAGTCTCAGTTTTCAGCAGCAAATATCTATGCCTGTCATTCTCCCACTGCTCTGGAGATAATCCGCCTCCTCACTGGAGCCTCAGGCCTTGCTTGCTCTGCCTCTCCACACTTGTCTGGTATTCCAGGCTCCAGCCTCTCAACCCCTTCTCCTTTCCTCCACTTTCTCCCTCATGAGAGCCTACCCAGACCCCCAGAGTGGGAAGGTGGGCCCAGCTTTGTCACCCAGGACTGAGGGGCCAGAGCTACTCTAAATGAGTCTCCACTCCAAGGCACTGACCATGCTGTCCCTCCATGGTGGCACCTCGGACCAGGGCTGCCCACCGCTGAGCGTCATGAGAGTTGAGGAAGTGCAGGCTGAGGGTTCCGGGCCCTCCTGGTGGAGGCTGCAGCTCATGCTGGATGGGGCCGCGGATCGTGTAAGAGACGGACTCCAAGGGCCACTCCAAACTGACCTGAGGATGGGGAAGCCACCCCACACACATGAGGAGCAAAGGAATATGAGGTAACATTTATAGGCCACGTACAAGGTTCTGAGCCCTTTACGCTTATTATCAAATCCTCACAATAGTCCCGTAAAGTAGGTACAAGCATTACACCCATTTTGCGTACAAGAAAACAGAACAAAAATAAATAAATAAAAATAACTGCTCAAGAGCATCCAGCTGGTAAGCAAAGGGACCTGGCCTCGGGCTCCGCGCCCCGCCTGGGCCGATCTGACTGAGCGCGTGCCCGCTCCGCCCCAACTCACCGCCCCCGGGCCCGCGCCCAGCAACTCCAGCCGAAAACGCCCCGGCCGCTCGGGGTCTGCGCTCAGCTGCAGCCTCCTCAGCTGCGCCTCCGCGTCCGGCCCGGAGCCCAGCGGCCTCACTGCGGCATGCACAGCCAGGAGCACCGCGGCCGAGCCTGGGTCCGAGCCGGCCGCCGCCCCGCCCGCGGGCGGCGCCATCTCCGGTCCGGCCTGGTTCCGGCCCTCCGAGCCGGCTTCCGTCGGATCCGGCCGCTCAGCGCCTCTGCCGGCCGGAAACCGGAGTTTCGAGCCTGGGGTTCCGGGCGCAGCCAGAGCGTCGGCGCCCAGGACAGGACCGAGTGTGGCACACCAACCGAGCCTGACTCGCCCGCTTTGTCCAGGAATGGGCACGGCCCGAGGTGGCCGAGGCGGTCACGTTTGAGCTGGGCCTCGGAGGCAAAGAATCGGGGACCGAAGCAGCAGCCACAACTGGAGGATGGGCGCGGCCTCTCCGCCTCGGAGGCTGCAGCCCGGCGGGTAACTAACCACAGCGCTGGGCTGGAGCCGCACGCCGCGCCCCCGGCAGCTGCGCCGGGCAGCCCCGCCTCATTGGGAACGGGGCCAGCCCCTCAAGGGGCGGGGCCAACGAGGCTTCGACCAGTGAGCGCCGGGGGGAGGCGGGCTTGTACAGCGAGGAGAGTGACAGACAGGCTCCTGAGCCAGTGGGAGTAGAAGGCAGGACTGAGCGGCGGGTACCATGCCCAATGGCCACTCGGACTCCCGATCCCAGAGGCTAGAGCGGGCCATTCAGAAGCGTGGGGCCGGGCCTAGCGGACGCTTGTTGTTGTCCGGCCGGGGAGGCGGAGGTCGTTCGCTCGCTCGCTCGGTCGCTGACTCGCCGGGGCGCTCTGTGGCGGTCAGCGGCAGGTCGGTCGCGAGGACGGGCGCTGTGCAGGGGGGCGAGGCTATGTTGCGGCGGCAGCCCGGACGGGCCGGCAGGGCCGGGAGTAACGGGACGTCGCCGCGGAGCTTCTTCCCCCGGATGCAGTGCGGCCCGAGAGGAGGCCGCGGCGCCGCCCTCCAGTCCTGAGGAGCCCGCGCTACGCAGAGTCTGCCCCGCCTGCGCACCGGTATCTACTCCGAGCGATCCGACCCGGTCCAGCCCGGCGTGGCCTGGTCAGCCCAGCCCAGGCAGGTGGGTGTCTGCCCGCTGCCCCGCGCCGTCTTGGGCGGCCGGAACCGCAGCCCCCAGTAGGCCTCGCGCGGCGCGCTGCCTCCTGGGATTTGTAGTTCCGCTACTGCTCGGCGGGCGTCCCTAACCCCGGCGCGCGGGCGCGGCCCAGCAGACTCTGCGGGGCCTCCCTTCGCTCCATAGCTTCCGGAGAAACTAGGTGCTTTTGCAGAGTAGAGTGGAGGAGCCTATGAGGTTCCACTCCCCCTTGCCAGAAAGCAACCAGAACAGGGAAAGAGCCTGTCCAGGTGACCGCAGGTCTCAGAGCCCCAGGTGTCCTGGTTCTCAAACGGGATGTGGATTCTTACCAAGGCTGAGGAGCCTAGTTCGGCCTGAGGGGGACTGCAGCGGGAGTCATGTCCCTCGCGGGCTCAAAATGACCCCCACGGTGGGTGGGGTACTTTCCCGATGGGATTGGGGAACTTTGAGGAAGAGACTAAGCCCCAGGGTGAGAGGATCACAGGGGAGGCCGCCCAACCTGGTCCCAGAACTTAGTGGCTTGCAGGGGGCGTGGCTCAGCTTGAGCCTGGACTTGCCACCTTCAGGTAAGGGGATGGGGAGGGGACCTATGTGGAGCCAGACTCCATTTGTTTACAACACCTCTGCTTCGGGAGTAGGAGGGCTGAAGGCAGAGTCCCATGGGGCCAGATATCCATAGCTTGGCCTCCCACATCCTTAGGCAGCACTAGCCCCTCTGGAGCACAGAACCCTTCCCCAAGGACATGAAGCTGTTGGAGAACTCGAGCTTTGAGGCTATCAATTCGCAGCTGACTGTGGAGACTGGAGATGCCCACATCATCGGCAGGTGAGGCCTGAGGTTTTGGAAGCTGGCATTTCAGAGGGCACTCTGCCCTGGCCTCTGAATCAAACCTGGGAGACAATGTTCCATGGTCCTTCCTGCATCCCATAGGATTGAGAGCTACTCATGTAAGATGGCAGGAGATGACAAACACATGTTCAAGCAGTTCTGCCAGGAGGGCCAGCCCCACGTGCTGGAGGCACTTTCCCCACCCCAGACCTCGGGCCTTAGCCCCAGCAGGTAAGCCGAGGTGGAGCCTACCACTGGGGGGACTGTAGGGTGGTGGGCTGGGCTGATGCTTGTCTCTGCAGACTGAGCAAGAGCCAAGGTGGTGAAGAGGAGGGCCCCCTTAGTGACAAGTGCAGCCGCAAGACCCTCTTCTACCTGATTGCCACACTCAACGAGTCCTTCAGGCCTGACTATGACTTCAGCACAGCCCGCAGCCATGAGTTCAGCCGGGAGCCCAGCCTCAGTTGGGTGAGGGTCAAGTGGAGGGAAGGGAGCCACAGCCCCACAGCCATCCTACTGCCCTCCCCCATTTTTGGTCATCCCTGGGCTCCACCCAGTCCAGCTTGTTGTCCAGGGCCCTTGTCAGCCTGACTGTGACCTGCCCTAGGTTGTGAATGCAGTCAATTGCAGTCTGTTCTCAGCTGTGCGAGAGGACTTCAAGGCCCTGAAGCCGCAGCTGTGGAATGCAGTGGATGAGGAGATCTGCTTGGCAGAATGTGACATCTATAGGTGGGCCGGCATCCCTGCAGGTGGGCACCCGAGGTGTGTGTGGCACTTGGGGCCTCATGCACTTTTCACCCCACACTTTCCAGCTATAACCCAGACCTAGACTCAGACCCCTTTGGGGAGGATGGCAGCCTTTGGTCCTTCAACTACTTTTTCTACAACAAGCGCCTCAAGCGAATTGTCTTCTTCAGCTGCCGCTCCATCAGGTGGGCACCATCTGCCTCCCTTCCCCCAGCTCCCTGTTAGGCCCACACAATTTCCCTAGCTGTGCCCCACCTGCTCCTGACTTTGTCCTCCCTGGACATCCTCCCTGGAGCTAGGCAGGCCTAGGGTAGGCGGTCCTAAGACTGGTTTCCCCTCCTTCCCCAGTGGCTCCACCTACACACCCTCAGAGGCAGGCAATGAGCTGGACATGGAACTGGGGGAGGAAGTGGAGGAAGAAGGCGGAGGCAGTGAGGGCGGGACCGAGGACACCAGCACCAAGGAGGACAGGTGTGTGATGGCAGCTGTGACCTGGGTCCTTGGAACCTGGAGTGGGTGTGACAGGGTGGGGGGCCCTCTATCTGGTCTCAGTGGTAGCTCCTCAAGGCCTGCTGTATGCCCACCCTTGCCCAGGGTCCCAGTGATGTGTATGTGATGAGGAGCAGAGGCCCCAGCTTTATCCAGCTTCAACCAATGCCTGGACCTGCTCACCTGAGAGGCCCCAGGGCCTCCCCAGCTGCTGGCCAGACCCTGGCACTGCCACAGTCTCAGCGCTGCCCAAGGCCACACTTGCCTGGCCCTTTGGCTGCAGCCTATGGATGTCCACTCACCCCCACAGGCTGCTGCTGCCCATGCTGTGGCTGGACTAGATAGACAGCATGGGGCCTGGTGGGAAGAGCGACTGCCTGCCTGCCCAAATGAACTGCCACAGGCAGGGACAGCTGGACCACAGAGTTTATTTTTGTATTTTGTACTGGGCCTGCACACTCCAGCCCAAAGGGCATATGGCCTGAGGCCCGCAAGCAGGCCCCAGCGGTCATCGGCTCTGGTCTTGGGCTGGCTCCTGGCGCCCACCTGTACTCCCCTCACCTCGCCCGTTTGACCGCGTGCACTGAGTGTCACTTTGCTGCAGCTCATTCGTTTCCAATAAAAGTTTCTGTGATTTAGTGTGGACCTGGATGTGGCTTGGGGGTGGGGCCTGCGTCGTGGGTGTGGCCAGCGGCGTATGGTATCCTAGCAACAGCCACTGCTTCCGCTGGGTCTGGGAAGTTGTTGAGTGCCAGGACCCACAGTCGCTGAAATGGAAGCAAAAGTGTTGGATGCAAGCAGCTCCTTTTCAGAAGGCAACAACTCGATTCTGGACCCGGACCTGAATGATGCAGACAACTTTGACTTCCCAGACCCTGGGCTGCTCACAGAAAAGAATGGTGAGGGGCTTGGCCTCCTCCCCCAGGTGCCGCCAGGGAGCAGATTGTGGGCTCAGGTTCCATTCCAGGGAATGAAACTCCCCTGGGCAGTCCCCGACCAGAAAGGGCCCTCGGAAGTGGGCTTCCAGCTGCCCCAATTTGCAGGGTTGGGGGCCCGAGGCCATGGGTGACCGTTTCCAACTCCTGCTCGCAGAGTTGTCTTTCACGGAGTCGTCACAGTTCCTTCCGCTGTTTACCAGTAGCCAGTGGTGGCAAACCAAGACCCCGAGGGCCCATGCCCGCCAGCTGTGGCTGCTTCTGCGCGCAGGCCTCCACGACATCGTGGAAAAGGTGCGGCTCGCCCTGGGCATCTGCCTGAAGCCTCTTTCCAGATCTAGCCCTTCCCCCAGGGGTTCCCAGCACTGACTCCGCCCTGATAACCCCCATCCCAACCCTTACTTGCGAGTGTGCCTGTCCCAACGCAGGAGAAGAGAGCCGAGCTGCGAGTCGCGCGCTTGACGCACGGGCTGGAGCCTCTGCGCCGCCTGGAGGTGGCAGCCGGGGTGCGCTCCGTGGCGCAGGACCCAGTGGGCGGACGTTTCGTGGTGCTGGACGGCGCGGGCGTCCTGCACCTGCACAGAGAAGACGGTTGGGCACAAGAGAAGCTGCCAGAGCCTGTGGCACTTACTGGGCTGGTGGCCGTGCTGGGCACTGTGGGCCGCTTTGTAGGCTGGGGCCCC
>VBSM01003228.1:3514632-3531526 GCA_008086735.1 Cheirogaleus medius | reverse complement strand
GGCACAAGCCGCCCATGTACAAGGCTGTGCTAAGTCTGCCGGCCACCCCCCCCCATTCCCCACCTGCAGCACCATCTCGGACCTGGCTTACTGCAAGGAGGTAGAGGCCATGGTGACGGCTTCCCGGGACAGCACAGTGAAGGTGTGGGAGGCTGACTGGCAGATCCGGATGGTGTTCGTGGGCCACACAGGTGCGCCGCGCCAGGGCGGGTCTTAAAGTGCATTCTCTATCCACCCCAAGTTCCATCCTCTGCCTTAAACAGCTCTGGGCCATCCAGTATCTCTACTGTCTCTGGCCAGGCCTCCGCGCTGGCTGCAGCCTGGGCTGACAGCTCCCCTTCCCTCTCTCTGGTGCACTGGAGTGACCCGCGCCCCTCCCACAGGCCCGGTGACGGCTCTGGCAGTGCTCCCAAACACGACCCTGGTGTTGTCGGCCTCGCATGACGGGACGCTACGCACATGGGACTTGCGGGCAGCGGCGCAGGTGGGCGAAGTGGCGCTGTGCTCCTGGGGCCAGGACGCGTTGTCTAGGCACGTGAGACATCTGCTGGCGCCGATGGGCCCGGGTCAGCCAGTGCTCTCAGTCTGCACAAGCAGCGTGGAGCTCTGGCGCGTGCGCGAGCTCTACTCGCCGCTGGTGCAGCTGCCGGCACCAGTGCTCCTTCTGCAGGTGGCACCCCCATTGCCGACGCCCACTTACCCAGCGCCCGCGTACCCGCCGCTGCCCACGCGCCTCGTGTGCGCCTGCGCTGACGGCTCGGTCTACCTGCTGTCGGCTGCGACCGGACGCACTGTGAGCGCGCTGCTGCTGGAACCCGGTGACTGCGCGGCTGCAGTGGCTTACTGCCTGCCGCGCGAGGCGCTGTGGGTGCTGACGCGTGCCGGGCACTTGGTGCGCGCCAACGCGGCACGCCGCCCCATGCTTGTGCTACACCGCATGTGCCCTCTGCCGCCCCCGGCGCCGCAGCCCTGTTGCCTGCACCTGTACAGCCACCTCGCAGACCCCGGCAGTGCATTCACCTCCTGGGAAAAAGTGCGCCAGCACAGGGGCGAACTGCACCGCAGCACCATGGCCTGGGCCTGGAAGGACAAGAATCGGTGGGTGCTGGAGCTGGTGAGGACCGGCCAGGCGGACATGGCGAAAGGGCCGGCACCAACAGGCTCCATTGCTGCCCACAGGTACCTGCCCGTGGTTGGACACACAGACGGCGCGTTGTCGGTGCTCGAATGGGTCTCATTGAAGACTGTCTTCCATATGGTGGCGCACAGTCCGGGCCCGGTCACCGCTATTGCATCCACCTGGAACAGCATTGTGTCTTCAGGTCAGTACCTCTCCTATTCACATGGCCGGCCTGGGAGACCCTTCCCACCCCCAAGGCCCAGCCTTGGCTCCTTCCGCCTGCAGGCGGAGACCTGACCGTGAAGATGTGGCGTGTCTTCCCGTTCGCCGAGGAGAGCCTGAGCTTGCTGCGCACCTTCTCTTGCTCCCACCCGGTCGTGACACTCTGTGTGCTAGGCAAACGTGTCACTGTAGGCTTTGAGGACCCAGACAGTGCCACTTACGGCCTGGTGCAGTTGGACCTAGGTGACAGCCGGCGATTTGACCACCGGCCCCAGGACGACCCCACAGACCACATCACTGGTGAGGGGCAGAGCCAAGGTGGAGTCTAGGCCAGCAGGAGAACGAGCTGCTTTGCCCCCTAACCTCAAGCCCCATCCCCAGGCCTGTGCTGCTGCCCCTCGCTCAGGCTGTATGCCTGCTCCAGCCTGGACTGCACCATCCGCATCTGGACTGCTGAGAACCGCCTGCTGCGGTGGGCTGGGGCCCAAGGGAGGGCTGGGCTGGGGGGCAGCTGGCTGGGCTCTTCTATCTGTGCCCCTAACCAGCCCCAGTGGCTGGAGGGGGAAGAGGGCCTTGCCCCTGCCTGTTTCCCTCTGTGGAACAGAGGCTGGACTCTGGCCCCGGGTACCCCTCCAGGCTCCTGCAGCTGAACGGTGCCCCTCAGGCCTTGGCCTTCTGCAGCAACAGTGGGGACCTGGTGATGGCGCTGGGCTCCCGCCTCTGCCTGGTATCCCATAGGCTCTACCTACCCACATCCTACCTAGTTAAGGTGTGCAGTGAGTACAGGGTGGATGAGGTGGGGCTGCTGCAGGCAAACTTGGCTCCCTAGGCCAGGGACCCAGGCTCCTTTTCCCTGCCCAGAATCTGTGCTGGAAGGCTCCTGACGTGGTGGACGACCCTCCACTGCCACTGACCAGCCAAGAGTTACTGACCTCCACCCAGCTGCAGAGGCTTGCCAACCTACACTGGGCAGCCAAGCTCAGGTCTAATGGCAGGCCCGCTTGGCCATCGGGAGGCCCCCACCCAGCCCTGTTGGACCAGCACTTGTCTGCATGCCCCCACCATGAGGCCCCATCCCAGCCCTAGCATCCTTATTCCTGGCTAGTCCTCATCCTGGCCTCTGCCCCAACCCACTGATATGCCACTCAGTGTCCCACCTGTGCCTGTCCCCGTCTGCAGTGCTGCCTTGTCCTTAATCCATGAGAAAGCACCAACTCAGCAGCCAGTGGCGAAGGAGGTGGGTAGGTCCTCCTTGGCCCTGTCCCCTGCTCAGGCTTAGGCCTGGGATTCTCGTGGTTGCCTGGGCAGCATGTCCCAAGGCTCAGAAGAATGGGTTAACCTCTGACCCCTACCTCAGGACTTGAAAACCCTAGTGGCCCGGGATCGAGACCTTGAGCAGCTAAGGCTGGGACTAGTGGTCCCAGCAGACCGGCCCCCACCCTCCTGGCAGCATCGCCAGGAAGCCTTCGACAATTACCTGCGCCTGATCTATGGTTCTGGCCTGCTGGTGGGTGTGGGGCCTCCCCCAGCCCCAGCCCTGACCCTGGCCCCTTCCCCTACCCCCCAGGCCTCTGACACAGCATCTGGTCCTACCCCTCCTAGGGTGTGCAGTCTAGAAGGGAGTCCTGGCAGTGGAGCACCGGGACCCTCACAGTGGAGAGAGAAATCTGGGACATGTGTGCCCTGCCCAGAGCTGGCCCCTATCTCTGGCAGGCTGGGGTCAGCACTGAAGCCCAGACAGCACCAACAGCCCTGCCCCCTCAGGACCTGGGGGCCCTGGGCCGGCGCTTTGCCCGCCCTCCCCGAATCACCTTGCCCATCCCACCCATCTACCGGAGAGTGCATAGCAGGGCATCCCAGGTGAGCCCCCGGCCCTGCCCCTCCTCATCCTACCTCAGGCCCCTCCCCACCCATGCCCTGACCTCAGGTCCCACCTCTGCCCCTACCCTGACCTCAAGTCCAGCCCCACCCTGACATCAGGTCCTGGTAACTCCTCCCAAACCCTAGCTTCTGGCCTGCTCCTCCCTGAGCCACGACCTGGGTCTCAGCCTGGATCTGCAGCTGCAGTGGGAGCAGCTCCAAGAGAGGACGACCACGGCCCTGGACCCACCATCCTCCCACCTGGAGCACAGGGTGAGGGACCTAGGCAGGTGGCAGAGCTGGAGGGGTGCTGGGGGCTGTGCTCTGCTCTAAGCCCCTGTCCCATCCCCAGATCCCTCTGCTGCGGAAGAGACGGCCCAAGGATCCTCCCTCTAACCTTGGGGGCTTCTTTCCTGCCACCACACGGCCCTATAAGGTGAGACACCCCCAATCCCCCAGAGGCACCCCACTTCAGGGGTCCTACTTATTGTGTACCCCATCTCTCCTTTGCTTGCAAACCTCTGTGTCAGAATCTGACCTGGGGGCCATACCCACCTGCAGCCCAGAAAGCCAGGCTTTAGCCCTTCCCTCCCTACCCTTTACCCCTGCCAGGCCCAGTTTAGGTAGACAGGGGCTCCCTCCTGCTCTGGGAGCTGAATGCCTCCCAGGCCTGAGCCTGGCTTAAGCCAGGGCTCCAGGGCTCCCAGAGCAGACACCAGGCAAAGCCAAAGCCCCTGCCAGCTGCTTGTGCCTGCACAACCCTCTCCCCAGTGGAAGTGCTGGGTAGGGTGGGTAGGGCCCCTTTGAGCTTCTCCTGTAAGACCAGGGGCCTTGTCCTTTAGGGGACCAAAATACAGGGGAGCTGACTATCTTCCCACCCTTGCCCACACCAGATGCCCAGGCAGGCTTCAGGCCATGCCCCAGCACATGCCTGGCACTGTCACCCACCAAGGTGGGCCCTGGACCCTTCTGGCTTGGGCAGCACCATCAAGTCCCCCTTTGCCAAGCTCCTTCCTTCTTACTCTGTCCCCTCCCATGCTTCTTATATATGTCCCTGCTGCAGGGCTGGGGCCTGAGTCCTGTGGGGAACACATGGGCATGCCAGGCTCTCTGGGACAGCTGATCCTCACTGACCACCCTGCCCCCTGGTGTCTCAAGGCTCTCTCTGTCCATCTGTGTGTGGAAAGCAGAGGCTGCCCACCCAGTCTAGCTCTTGGAGGCCTGGTAGGCACAGCAACTGCTTGTGGAGATGACTGCAGTGTTTGGGCTGGGGGGAATTCAGGCTCTCAGCCCCTGGTGTGCTCTACCTCCAGGTCTGCCCGAATCCCATCAGCTTCCCTGGCTGCGTGCCCAACTCTGTGGTGCTACAGCAGATGTGGCTGCCTGCAGAGATCGGCCGCCTGGGGTCCCTGGCCCAGCTTACCTCCCAGAGGACACTCAAGGCAAGGGGGCTGGGCTGGGTGGCAGGGCAGGGCTCAGGAGGGCTCTGCTCTCCCTAGCCCACCAGATGCCACATCTTGCACTCTCCCTTCTGCAGCCATGTGTGGGCCAGTATGACCTGTGGCTGCATCGGCACAGCAGGCGGTTCCGCCCCTGGTGGCCAAGGAATCTCACCCAGTGGTTAGGAGAGGAGGAAGATGAGGAGGAAGAGGAGTGGGAGGAGGAGCTGGACCTGGAGGCTGACTGGGAGGCTTCCTTGAGCCCTGAGACATCACAGGCTGACCAGGAGCTGGATTCTTGCAAATCGAGTGGGGTAGAGGTGCGGGTCCACCCCTAGGCCACCTCGAGGAGGGGCTCGGCTCTGACACTCAGAGAGGCAGGGACTACAGTGGCCTCCACTCCCCCTAGATCTCTGTGGACTTGACCCTGCAGTCTCCCTATGAGGCCGCCAAGACCGAGACCTCCCTTCACCCCGAGTACGACCACAGGCGCTGGCTCTGGGAAGAGCGTTTTGGACATCTGCCCAAGTTCCTGCAGTTTTTGGTCTGCCAAAACTGGTTCAAAAAGCTGTTCCCCATCTTCACCCTAGAGGTTCGGGGCTGTCTGGGAAGCACAAGCTAGGGTTGGGGCAGGGGCACACCTGGTGTGGAGTGGGAGCCAGGGCCTCGGCATGCCCACCCCACAGGCATACCCGGAAATGGGCACAGTGATGGGCCTGGCCTTAACCCTCATGGGCCTGCTGAAGGAGGCCACATGGATGGACCGTGTGCACATCCTGCATGTGCTGCTGAGGCTGCTTCCTGACATGAGCAGTATCCTTCGAGGCCGGCTACAAAGCGTGCTTGTGCAGTTGCTCAACATGGACCAGCCCCCCAGCCTCCAGGTGCGCCCCTTGACCCACCCCCGGCCCCCCTCCCACAATACCCACCAAGCACACTTTCCTCATCTGCGCTCAGGACTGGACTCAGAGGCAATTCGTGATGCTGGCGCTGCAGCTGCTCCTGGCCTGCTCCCTGGAGTCCGGAGACGTGGTGCTGGAGCTCATGTCCTACTTCCTCTACTCCCCAGCCTCCTGCCAGTGAGTGTTGCTCCCGCTGGGTCCTCCTCACCAGCTGGGAGGCCTCTGAGTAAGCCACATGCGTGTGTCCTAGGCCAGAGCTCAGGAAGCTGCTGGACAGGCTGGGCCTTCAGGACCCGGAAGGCTTCCTGTTCAAGGAGATGCTGACCTGGGTGAAGGGCTCTGACCTCAACTCCAAGGCTGAGCTGCGTAGACGCTGCTGCCAGAAGCTAGAGGACTTGATCCAGCAGCTGCAGGTCTGGCTGGCAGGGCTGGGTGGGCCACCTGCGGGAAACTCTTGCCTTCTCTGAGGCTTTCCTGAAGTCCTGGGGGAGAGCCAGGTGAGACCAGCAGGCTCCATGCCTCGCCCAGCTCTGGGCCTGGAGTCCTCCTGCCTGATGCATCTCTGGCCTCCTTGTCGGGGGAGGGGGAGCCTCTCCCCTGGGCTGGGGCTCAGGCAGAAGGGAGTTTCGGTGTCTGCGCAGGGGCTCCAGGAGCAAGGGCGCTTCCTCCCCACAGGTGGAGACCTCGAAGCCACCATCTGTAGCCCAGTTGTCTGTGGTGCTGCCCAAGATCTCAGATGGTAACTTGAAGCTTTCCTCTCCCAAGAAGACCATATCGCGGGCTTCAATGGCCTCGGTGACATCCTTGAGCACCTCCTGGTCATCCTCAAGCATGTCCAAGAGGCTCTTGCAGACCTTGGAGATGCCCCTGATGGTGGTCTCACCTGCACAGCCAGACCTAGCTGGCCTACAGCTCCAGACCGAGCGGCTGCTGACACAGATGCGCATCCAGCACACCCAACGTGTGCTCGCAGACACGCTGCAGAGCTTCCCCTCGGTGCCTGAGACCGACCTGTACTCCTCAGTGCCCTCCACGCTGCATGAGGGGCTGCCGCCACTAGAGAAGACAGACTGGTCAAAGTTGCAAATGCTGGACCTAGGCCTCATCGACACGCTCAACTTATTCTGCGAGCAGCAGCGGGCACGGCAGCATAGCTTGATCCCAGAGGCTGAACTCCCACCCCTGATGGTGCCCAACACGGTGGTGCCACCAGCCCGGGATCATTGGTGCGCTGGATGCGGGCATGGGCATGGATGTGGGCAGCCGAGGGCCAAGTGGCCAGGCCTGGCTGAACCTGCCTCCTTACCCTCAGGCACCACCCCATTGTCCGGCTTCAGGAGGCCAACGTTCAGAAACGTGGGAGGAGATTGAGGGGTGAGTGGAGATGGGGGCGGAGACTGACCTGGCCCCACCCCTACCCACCACCTCACTTCATTGCCTGCCCCAGGCCGGATGCTGTCCCGTGCTGGCCGCACCCTGGATGGTCCCATTCGGATGTTGAAGTTGCCGCTGCCACGAGTGGAGGTGCAGCCTTTCCCCCCAGGCTGGCCCAGGCCTGCCCACTCACAGCCCCCGCTGCTCCTACAGCCTGCTCTGCAGCGCTACTTTGTGCTAGATGACACAGACCCTGACAGCTACAGCTGAGCTGGCTGGTGGCCATGCCCTCCACCCCCGCACCCTTCACCCCACCTTCACTTCACCCCAAGTTGGCGAGTGGCAGCCTGCTTAGGTCTGCCATTGGCCTTTGGCCAAGGCCTGTTCTGGAATAAAGTCAAGAGGCTTCAGCAAGCTCGAGGCCATTTTCTTCCCTGGAGGGCCCAGAGGTGGGCAGGGAGGTCTGGCCGATGGCCTGAACCTGCAGGTAGCTAGTCACATGTGGAAGGTGGGAGCTAGGGCATGGTCAAGTCCATGGTGGGTCAGCATCTGGGACTTGGGCAGCGTGTACGGAGCAGTGTTGGTGCTGGGAGGGCCTGTCTAGGTACAGAGGAGACCCATAGAGTGGGCAGCACGTCCTCTCACACACTCAGCCAAAGATTATTGGTCATTCGCTGGGTGCTGAGATCAGAGACTGACCTTAGTGATGGTTCACAGGCCAGCCAATGGCCAGGAGTGGAGGGTAGTGGGGAAGGGTGTGGGTAACCACAGGTATGTGTGGAGCAGGTACCTTTGGTGTTGATCACGTGATTACAGGCATGAGCCACCATGCCTGGCTCTTACTTTCATTCTGGAAAAGAGAAGAATTGGTGAAGGAACCATATGCCTTCATCTAAGAAGCAGTAACGAGGCAGCATCCATTGGACACCCTTCAACCTAAACATCATGAGAGATGGACCTTGTGAGGTGTGAGTCCCAGAAGCCCTTGCTGTCATGGCCTGCAGGGGACTGAGAAGACTGCCCGTGGGGTCCTTGTGCACAGTAGCTCTCTAGACTGCTTTTGGAAAGTTTCCCCAGCTTTTTACATCCCCCTATTGGCTTGTCTAAGTAGTGATTTCTTTCCTATAAGGATTTTCAGCTTCTTTTTTTTTCTTTTTGGAGACAGAGTCTCACTCTGTTGCCCCGGCTAGAGTGCCGTGGCATTAGCCTAGCTCACAGCAACGTCAGACTCCTGGGCTTAAGCAATCCTTCTGCCTCAGCCTTCTGAGTAGCTGGGACTACAGGCATGTGCCACCATGCCCGGCTAATTTTTTTTTATATATTTTTAGTTATCCAGCTAATTTCTTTTTTTTTAATTTTTTTTTGAGACAGAGTCTCACTCTGTTGCCCATGCTAGAGTGCTGTGGCATCAGCCTAGCTCACAGCAACCTCAAACTCCTGGGCTCAAGTGATCCTTCTGCCTCAGCCTCCCGAGTAGCTGGGACTACAGGCATGTGCCACCATACCCGGCTAATCTTTTCTATATATTTTTAGTTGGCCAATTAATTTCTTTCTATTTTTAGTAGAGGTGGGGTCTCGCTCTTGCTCAGGCTGGTTTCGAACTCCTTACCTCAAGCGATTCGCCCGCCTCGACCTCCCAGAGTGCTAGGATTACAGGCATGAGCCACCTCGCCTGGCCTGATGTCTTTCTATTTTTAGTAGAGATGTGAGCCTTGCTCTTGCTCAGGCTAGTCTCCAATTCCTGACCTCAAGCAATCCTCCAGCCTCGGCCTCCTATAGTGCTAGGATTACAGGCCTGAGCCACTGTGCCTGGCCTATTTTCAGCTTCTGACTTCAGAAGTTTCTTCTTGGTGGCTTTATGGTTAGAATTGGTCTTCCATACCTAGCCCATTATCTCCAGACTATGCAGGTGCTCTTGTCATGGGACTGCGATTAGGCAGCTCTTTCCTAGGCAGGGCCAGAAGTGCTAGACAGTGGGAGACTTGATGTTTTTTATAAAAGAAATTGTGCACGCTAAAACAAGAACTATGAGGCTATGGTGGACTACTTCTACTAGTATTTCATGTTTTAAATGATGAAAACAAGAAATGCTTTTTATAAGGCTGGGCAGGGTGGCTCATGCCTGTGATCCCAATGCTTTAGGAGGCCAAGGTGGGAGGATCACTTGAAGCCGGGAGTTTGAGACCAGACTGGGAAACATAGAGAGATCCCATCTCTACAAAAAATTTAAAAAATCAGACAGGCATGGTGGTGCGCCCCTATAGTCCCAGCTACTTGGGAGGCTGAGGCAGGAGGATCGAGGCTGCTGTGAACTGTGATTGTGCCACTACACTCTAACCTGGGAAACAGAGCAGGATCCTGTCTCTAAAATAAATAAATAAATAAAAATACAAACTTGAGAAAATACACAAAATTTAAACAGATCATAAAGAATGCTAAAATGCTATTATAAAGGAAAATGATTTATTTATTTATTTATTTATTTATTTATTTATTTTGAGACAGAGTCTCACTCTGTTGCCCGGGCTAGAGTGCCGTGGCGTCAGCCTAGCTCACAGCAACCTCCAACTCCTGGGCTCAGGCGATCCTCCTGCCTCAGCCTCCCGGGTAGCTGGGACTACAGGCACACGCCACCATGCCCGGCTGACTTTTTCTGTATATTTTTAGTTGTCCAATTAATTTCTTTCTATTTTTAGTAGAGACAGGGTCTCACTCTTGCTCAGGCTGATCTCAAACTCCTGACCTTGAGCGATCTGCCTGCCTCAGCCTCCCAGAGTGCTAGAATTACAGGCATGAGCCACTGCACCTGACCGGAAAATGATACATTTATTAATACATATTAATATGTATTTTAAAATTAAGATGTCTATTCATATAAATATACCATTAACAAAGTGAAAAAGTCAGGCCACAGAGTGGGAGGAGACAACTGCAATATGTGTAACTGTCAACCTAAATGACAGAATACTTATTTAAAAGAAAATAATATTTATCCAGAAATAGGATATTGCAAAGGGAATACACATGCATGCCATTGTAAATTATGCATATATTCACAGGACATGGGGGACTCCATCTCTTGAAAAGAAAAAAAAAGGAAAGTGAAGATTTCTAAAGGGAAAATGAGGATTACATAAGTGTTTTCAGATCATTATCCTTGGCCACAAGGTTCGATTACAAGGGTAATGCCAGGCTGAGCCTGGACAGGCAATTGCAGGACAGAAGTGTAAGGTTGTGCTGGCCTTTGTGCAAGGCTGTGGTTTTTGTAGAGTCTTATATTTCATAATAGTTCTTGTTATCAGGCATTTATGCACCAGAACTCTTCCCTTCGTGGCCTTCCCTGTCTCTATTTGTCAGGGGTTTTTTTTGTTGGTTTGTTTGTTTGTTTTTTGAGACAAGGTCTCATTCAACCTCAAACTCTTAAACTGCTGGGCTCAAGCAATCCTCCCACTATGGTCCTTACGTCATGGGCCAGAGTCAAGGTGTCTACCTCTGCTAGTTGCCAAGTATACCTACACCAATTATATATTCAGGAACTAGAAAAATAACACCGGGATGGGCCCATGGACCTACTGGGCCCATTGTGAGTCAGCCAAGCTAAAACTCCTAAAACTCCATTTGTCAGGTAGTCACTGGTGAGCCATAGTGACAGTTTAGATTCTCAGGAATAAGTGTGTCCCTCCAGTGCCCTCTATTGACAAAGCCTAGCATTGCACCAGCCACCAGAGGAGTAATGTTTACAGAGCCCAGCTGCGTTATCACAGAGTAGGCAATCAAGAGTGGACTGGCACTCTAGCCTGAGCAACAGAGCGAGAATCTGTCTCAAAAAAAAAAAAAAAAAAGAGTAGACTGGGAGCTGAAAGGCAATAAATTGATAACTGGAGCAAGCAAAGTTAGCATGTAATTACCGTAAAACCCAGTCACTCCCTTTCTAGGTATTTGCCCAAGGGAAACAAAAGCATATATTCACACAAAGACTTGCCCATGCATGTTCATAGCAGCTTTATTATTAATAGTGAAAATTACAAACAACCCAAATGTCCTTCAATAGCTGAATAAATAAATTGTGGCATATTCCCACAGTAGAAAACTATTCAGCAGTTAAAAGAACTATTGAGGGCCGGGCACCGTGGCTCACGCCTGTAATACTAGCACTCTGGGAGGCCGAGGCGAGAGGATCATTTGAGCTCAGGAGTTCGAGACCAGCCTGAGCAAGAGTGAGACCCCCGTCTCTACCAAAAATAGAAAAAAATTAGCCAGGCATGGTGTCATATCCCTGTAGTCCCAGCTACTCAGGAGGCTGAGGCAGTAGGATTGCTTGAGCCCAGGAGTTTGAGGTTGCTGTGAGCTAGGCTGACGCCATGGCACTGTAGCCCAGGCAACAGTGTGAGACTCTATCTCAAAAAGAAAAAACAAAAAAAAGAACTGTTGATATATGCAACAATATGGATAAATGTCAGTCATTATTCTTCGTGAAAGAAGCCAGAATCAAAAGAGTACATCATTGTGTATTCCACATATTTATAAAGAGTTTCAAAAATTCAAAATAATCTGTAGTGGCAGAAAGCAGATTAGTGGTTGTTAAGACGTGGGAGGAGGAAAAGGGGCATGAGGTGAGCCTTTGGGAGTGATGGATATCTTTATTACCTTGACTGTGATGATGATTTCATGGATACATGCATATATCTATATAAAAACTCAAAGAATTCTACATTTTAAATATGGACATTTTTATTGTATGTTAATTATGCTTCAATAAAGCTGTAGGAAAAAATCCATGTATCAACTGTAGGAATTATTAAGAGGGTATGACAAGGTTGTAAAGTACAAACTTAATATATAAAAATCAACTACATTGCTATATGCCAGTGACAATTAGAAAATAAATTTTTTAAAAGCATGTTAAATACATTTATAACAATATCATAAATATCAAGTATTGAGGAATTATCTAATTAAAGATATGTGAGATCTGTACATACAAGGAAAAGTATGATATGTTGGCTGGGTGCGGTGGCTCACGCCTGTAATCCTAGCACTCTGGGAGGCCGAGGCCAAGGCCGGAGGATCCCTTGAGGTCAGGAGTTCGAGACCAGTCTGAGCAAGAGCGAGAACCTGTCTTTACTAAAAATAGAAACAAATTACTTGGACAACTAAAAATATGTAGAAAAGATTAGCCAGGCATGGTGGTGCATGCCTGTAGTCTCAGCTACTTGGGAGGCTAAGGCAGAAGGATCGCTTGAGCCCAGGAGTTTGAGGTTGCTGTGAGCTAGGCTGATGCCACAGCAGTCTAGTCTGGGCAACAAAGTGAGACTCTGTCTCAAAAACAAACAAACAAACAAACAAAAAAAACCCCAAGGCTCTCCCCCATTTCCTGGCATGAATGCTCTTTTCTGCCTCCACCCATCTGCACCCAGATGTTCAAATAAACAGCATTTTGCTACACCTCAGGCTTTGTGTGTCTCCCTCTTGGCTCCAACCTAACAATACACATTGTGGTTTACTCATATGATGGAACACTACACAGCAATAAAAATCATGTCTCATAAACATAATCTTGAGTGAAAGTAGGTCATTATAAGCACATACCCAGAATAACTTCATTCACATAAAGTTACAAAAGAAACTAATTATTTTAGAGATACATACTCAGAGGATAAAATTATAAGAAAAGCTGGGAAATAAATACTACAAAATTCAGGATGGTGGTTCTCTCTGGGAGGGAGGAAGTGGGTGGCATATAGTGGGAGGGGCACAGTGGGTGGTTTCTGGTGCACCAGAAATGAGGGTTTTCACAACCAGAATGGCAGGTATATTGGGGCTCATTTAGTATTATTGTAAAACTGTACATATATACCATCATATCGCCTAAGTGGTGGCCTGGTTCCCACTGGAGCCTTGGCTTACCTTGTTGATTCCAGCTTTCTGTTGTGTGGTTTTTTTTCCTAATTTAGTCTTGAATTATCTTCCCTGACAGTGGTTATACATTTTAGCCATGCCCTGAGAAGACTCCCGGGATTTGATTGTGGATGTTTATATGGAGTATTTCTTTGTGCTGGCAGACAGCCCAGTGCCTAAGCACCCAATCTGTGACCAGGTGTCCTCTCACAGGAGACTTGTTTATTCTGGCAGATGCTCTTGTGGCTCTTGTTTGACCTGTGACCAGTTTATTCCTACCAAGACCTAGAAAGAAGTTCAGTTTGTGTGTGTTGGTCAGGTGAGACTCAGAGAGGCAACTCAACAAAACACGTGAAGTAACAGTTCCTATGCATCAAGTTGTGACTGGTGCCCAGTATTTGATAGAAAAGTAGGGAAATTATAGTTAACAATAATTGTGTAATAATTGTGTACTTCAAAATAGCTAGAAGAATTGACTAATGTTCCCAACACAAAGATAAATGTTTGAGGTGATGGATACCCCAATTACCTTGATTTGATAATTATACATTGTATGTGTACATGTATCAAAATATCACATGTACCCCAAAATATGTATATTATATATCAATAAAATACAAAAAAGTATAATATTGCTTCAACCAATGAACTATTTGGTAGTCAAGAATCAAGGAAAACCTCATGAAGCTTAGATAAACAGAAAGATCTCTTCTGGTGATTTCATGTTTAGAAAGCAAAAGACACTTGTCATTTACCAGAGAGTGATTAGCTTTCCTGGAACTCCTCGATGTTTCCTAACTTTCGTCTCCTATTCTTATTATTCATCTTTGTCCTGTTTTGTTTTTCATTTGAATATATTTTCTTTCCTTTCCTTCCTTCCTTTCTTTCTTTCTTTCTTTCTTTCTTTCTTTCTTTCTTTCTTTCTTTCTTGTTTTTTTTGTTTTGTTTTGGAAATAGAGTCTTGCTCTGTTGCTAGAGTGCAGTGGCATCATCACAGCTCACTGCAACCTCAAACACGTGGGCTCAGGTGATCCTCCTGCCTCAGCCTCCCCGGTAGCTGGGACTACAGGCACACACCACCACACCCAGCTAAGTTTTTCTATTCTTGGTAGAGCCTGGGTCTCACTCTTGCTCAGGCTGTTCTCAAAGTTCTGACCTCAAGTGATCCTCCTGCCTCAGCCTCCCAAAGTGCTAGGATTACAGGCGTGAGCCACCATGTCTGGCCCAAGTGGATATACTTTCAACTTTAACTTCCCAAGCACTAATTCAATCATCAGCCATGTTCATTCTCCTTTTGGTTCTAAATTCAGCAATCACTATTTCAGTGTTCAATAAATCTTTTTCCCTGATTGCTCCTTTATCATGACGTCTAATTTTGTTTATGGATGCAATATCTTCTGGAGTTTTCAGAGTGTACTATAATAATTAGAATTCTTTAAAAGTTCTCTTCTTCATGTATTGTGTTGCCTCTATGGATAACTGTATGCTTCCAGTGTTCTTAATATTTAGTGATTCTTGATGTTTTTTGTCCATATTTATTAATGACATTGGTTGATTGAGTTGGCTGGCAGCATGGGTTTCCTCAGTACTTGGGAAAGTCTTTTTCTGCAGCAGTTTTCTTTCTTAGACAGAGAGCTGTCTATGGGCTCGTGGGTGAGCCTGAGAGCCAACAGGCTGCAAACAGAGCACCCAGATAAAACACAGGATGCCCAGTTACATTTGAATTTCAGATAAACAACAAATCCTTTTAAGTATGTACCAAATGTCACATGGGTGCCCTGTTTTTAACAGCTTTGAGATAAACTTACATATAATTCACCCATTCAAAGTGTACATTTCCATTGTTTTTGGTATATTCATGGTTGTGAAATTATCACCACAAGCTAATTTTAGATTTTTTTTTGAGACACAATCTCACTCTTTTACCCTGGCTAGAGTGCTGTGGCATCAGCCTAGCTCACAGCAACCTCAAACTCATGGGCTCAAGCGATCCTCCTGCCTCAGCCTCCCGAGTAGCTGGGACTATAGGCATGCACAACCATGCCCAGCTAATTTATATATATATATATATTTTTTTTTAGTTGTCCAGATAATTTCTTTCTATTTTATTTAGCAGAGACAGGGTCTCGCTCTTGCTCAGAGCTGGTCTTGAACTCCAGAGCTCAAATGATCCTCCTACCTCAGCCTCCCAGAATGCTAGGATTACGCCCGGCCTGTGTGTGTGTATGTTTTTAAGCAGAGTTGTTCTGAGTAAGATTGACTTATCTTCCTTTGCATATTCACCACTACTATTAAGTTTTGTTGTATAACAAAGAATTCTTTTGAAGTTTTGGAATTGGAAACTATTCTGCCATCTTATTGAATAACAAACCATCCGAAAAACCATAGTGGCCTAAAGTAATGACTTCCTATGAATCTGTGGGTTGACTGCAGTAACGCTTCATGTGGTGTCAGCTAGCTGAGGCTGCCTATTGAAAAATTTTTACACTATATCTTCTCTTGTTCATGGTGAAACAAATCACACAGGTGCAAAACCATCATCATATGCTGTCATACAACCCATGTTATGTTAATGATATTACAATTTTCCCCTAGGTGGGGATTTTAGTATTACAATTAGCTAAAAGGCATCATAGCACAGTCAAAGCAGCTCTAAAGCAGTCAGGGCCAGTTTGAGCTGGCCAATTCAGGGCAAGAAAAGTGCTGGGCACTTTTTCCAGGCCCAGTAATTATCTTGGTACCTGCCTAGTCTACTCTGTAATAGTTTCACTGAGCACTCCAGGCTAGCACAGTGTCTGTTATGTCTGTGGTCTTCAACCCTCAGGGCCCCCTGACCTGAGGCCTGTTAGGGACGGGCCACAGAGCTCTGCACCAGCCCCCACCCAGTCCATGGAAAAATGGTCTTTCATGAAACTTTGGAAGAGGTGGCACACAGCAGGAGGTGAGCAGCGAGCTAGAGCTTCATCTGTATTTGCAGCTGTTCCCATCGCTAGCATCATTGCCTCAGCTCCGCCTCCCCCACCTCCACCCACGTGGAAAAATTATCTTCCATGAAACTGGTCTCTTGTGCCAAAAAAGGTGGGGACTGCTGTGTTATGTGGTGGAGAACCTACATTTTCCCCTCACCACACTTATAACTTCATTTAACCTTAATGATCTCCTTATTTAATTATCTCCTCTCCAAATACAGTTACACTGGGGGTTAGGACTTCAACATATGAATTTTGGAGGGACACAGTTCAGTCCATAGCACCCACTAAAAGTCACACTTAATCCTACTCCCTCATCCCACCCTTCCTTGGCCCTTGACAACCATTAAATTACCTCTGTCTCTATGGATTCATTTATTCTGAAAATGTCTTTTTTTTTTTGAGACAGAGTCTCACTCTTGCCCAGGCGAGTGCCATGGAGTCAGCCTAGCTCACAGCAACCTCTAACTCCTGGGCTCAAGTAATCCTATGGCCTCAGCCTCCCGGGTAGCTGGGACTACAGGCACACACCACCGTGCCCAGCCACTTTTTCTATTTTTAGTTGTTTGACTAATTTCTTTTCTATTTACAGTAGAGATGGGGTCTCGCTCTTGCTCAGGCTGGTCTCAAACTCCTGGCTTCAAGCAGTCCTGCTGCCTTGGCCTCCAAAAATGCTGGGATTACAGGTATGAGCCAGCCACTGGGCATGTTCTGGAAATGTCTTATAAATGGAATCATACATTTTTGTGTGTGTGTGACTTGCTTCTTTCATCTACCTTAAGTTTTTGGAGTCCATCCATGTTGGTTATAGTATACATCAGGACTTCATTATTTTTTATAGCTGAATAATATTCTTTGCATGGATTTATCACATTCATTAGTTGATGGATATTTGGGTTGTTTCCATCTTTTGGTTATTATGAATAATCCTACTTGTACACATTCATGTTTCTTTTTTAATATTTTTTGTTTTATTTAATTAATTAATTAATTAATTTTTACACTGCCGCCGCCACTCCATATTCATGTTTCTGTGTGGATGTATATTTCCAGTTTTAATTTCTCTTGAGTCTATACCTAAAAGTGGAATTGTTAGGTATACGGTAACTC
>VBSM01003228.1:3502647-3514532 GCA_008086735.1 Cheirogaleus medius | reverse complement strand
CTGACCTTGAGCGATCCACCCGCCTCGGCCTCCCAGAGTGCTAGGATTAAAGGCATGAGCCACCGCTCCCAGCCTCTGTTTAACTTTTAGAGGAACTGACAAAATGTTTTCCACAGTGGCTGCACCATTTTACAGTTCCCCCAGCAATATATGAGGGGTCCAGTTTCTGTACATTCTCATCAACATCTGTTTAACCTGTCTTGTTGATTACAGCCATCCTAGTGGTTTTGGCACCAATAATGTCTGCTACATCCCACTTTTGTAAATTCCGCAAAACCATTATGAACATGGGGACACTATGCCAGGGACACTGTTTGCTCTTAAGGCAGCTTTGAAAAGGACCCATGTAAGAAAGGACCCCTGAAGCTTAAATTCTATTATTCTTCTCTAAGCACTGTTACCTTGAAGGAAGTGGATAGAAACTGAGCAGCCATGGTGGGTAGAGGAGCTGAGTCTCTCTCCTTCATGTAGTTACCCTGGAATGACAGCTCTGACAGTTAAGTTGCCAGCCTTGTACACAGCTGGGGAAAGAGCATTCCAGGCAGAGGAGACAGTAAGTGCAAAGACCCTAAGGCCAGAAAGACCTTGGCCTTCTGTGTCCTGAGCACTAGCCTGGCAGATGGCAGGTGCCCCCCAAATGGTGGAGTGCCTTCGTCTGCCCTCCCTTTCTTCCAAGTCCATGTGTTCCTAGAAGGTTGCTGCTTCTCGAGACCACAGTGATTAGACCAGTGGAGGACACATGAAGAATTGAATGGCATCCTTCCCTGGGACAAACTCCGACACTGGAAGAAACTGTCTTCTGCGAGGACCATGGAGCTGGGAGAGCCAGTGTACTTCTCTGCCAGCTGCTTGCGGCAGGTGAAAACGATAGGAAACCATAGAAAAGCGGGTGATGGGGGTGGGGAGGTGGGGGTTGGCAGGGTAGACAGCATAGGGCTCCAGAAGCCAATCTCCCGACAAACTTCCAAGTTATACGGACCCATTAACCAATTTCCTTTTCGCGCAAGTCAGTGAGATGAGTTTTTGTCACTTGTGCCTAAATAAGTCGTGACAAATGCCCCAGATCTACCCGCTCTGAGATGCCCAGGAGCTTGTCCTAGGCTGCCCCTCAGGTCTCACCCTGGGTCCCTCAGCGCCGAGCTCCTGGGTGGCTACTCTTCCAGGAGTACTCCGGGCTACATTTTCACACAGCTAGTCACTGACTGGGGCCTGCGGAGACCTCACGACCCGCGAGGGCCGCCAGGAAGCCTAGCGAGCCGGGCCTGCCCTACGCGGCTCCGCCCCCGCCCACAGTTTCCGGCGCCGGCCTGGCCCCGCCTCCGCGCGTCGGTCCCTGCCCCTGCGTCGAGTCCGCAGCCTCGGATTGGCCGCCGCGGCTCTTCGTCTCTGTGGTGGGCGCGGCCGCAGCCCGAAAGGCGCCGCTAGGATCCCAGCCGAAGGCAGGGGACGCAGTGGAGACCGGCTAAGGCATGCGGGACGGCGCGGATGGTGGGGGCCTCGGGGAGGCCGAAGCAGGCTCGCCGGGAGGCCCGGGGCCAGGCCCGGAGGTGGCGGCCGCGAAGCTGCTGCCCTTCCTGGCGCCGGGGGCGCGGGCGGACCTGCAGGCTGTGGCGGCGCGGCACGTGCTGGCGCTGACCGGTTCCGGGCCAGGCCGCGCGCTGCTGGCGGGGCAGGCTGCGCTGCTGCGAGCACTGGCCGAGCTGGCCTCGGGCCGCGACGCCGCCCTCGCGCTCGTGAACTTGGCCGCCGACTCCGGCCTGCACGAACAGCTGCTAGCGGCCGACCCCGGGCTGCCTGCCCGCCTGCTAGGCCGCGCGTTGGACCCGCAGTGGCCCTGGGCCGAGGAGGCGGCCGCTGCACTGGCCAACCTCAGCCGCGAGCCAGCGCCATGTGCCGCGCTGATGGCGGTGCTGGCGGCCGCGGAGCAGGGGGCCCCGGGCCTGGAGCAGCTGGTGCACGCGCTGTGCATGCCTGGCTACAACGCCCGCGCACCCTTGCACTACCTGGGGCCGCTGCTGTCCAACCTCAGCCAGCGGCCTGCAGCACGTGCCTTCCTGCTAGACCCCGACAGGTGAAGCCCAGGGCGCCACATGGGCGGGAGGTGGGGCATGGAGGTGAGCAGGGGCGACACTGAGTGACTCCTTGCAACAGGTGTGTGGTCCAACGGCTGCTGCCCCTTACCCAGTATCCAGACTCCTCGGTGCGCAGGGGCGGGGTGGTGGGGACACTGCGGAATTGCTGCTTCGAGCACCGTGAGTGGTGGTGGGGTTGGGGCGTTGCGGGGGTGGGGACCAGACCGGATCCTCTTGGCCATCGCCTGGGCCACTCCCCAGTCTTGTCTCCTCCGCTTCATGCCCTCCAGGACACCACCAGTGGTTGCTCGGGCCTGAGGTAGACATTCTCCCTTTCTTGCTGCTGCCCCTGGCTGGGCCTGAGGATTTCTCCGAGGAAGAGATGGAACGTGAGTGGAGCCTCAGGGTTGGCTGGACAGGAGGAAGGCCAGCGGGAGGAGGAGGTTTCCAGGTCCTAGGCCCTTTGTGAAAGCTTTCAGCAAGGAGTTGCTGAGCACAGATGGGGCTTACATAGGCAGAGCCTGGCCCAGCTGCTCAGCCCAGGGACCCAGTGGTCCTCACACTTGCCCCTAGGTCTGCCTGTTGATCTGCAGTACCTGCCACCAGACAAACAGCGAGAGCCTGATGCTGACATCCGCAAGATGCTCATTGAAGCCATCATGCTGGTGAGCAGGAGTCCTGCCACATAAATGCCACCCTCTGACTCACACATACGCAAGCTCACTGATATCTGGGTGATCTCTTCCATCTCCCCAGCTGACAGCCACAGCACCAGGTCGGCAGCAGATACGAGACCAGGGAGCCTATCTGATCCTTAGAGAGCTGCACAGGTGGGAGCCACAGCCTGATGTGCGAGCAACTTGTGAGAAGCTCATCCAGGTGGGTGCAGGGTAGAGAGGCTGGGAAAGGGATGCCCGTTGCCTGTCAGCTCCTCACTGCCTCCCCTGCCAGCAGGTGCTTATTGGGGATGAGCCCGAGTGTGGCATGGAAAACCTGATGGAAGTGCAGGTGCCTGAGGATGTGGAGCAGCAGCTGCAGCAGCTGGACCGCCAGGAGCAGGAGCAGCTGGAGCGAGAGCAGCAGGAGCTGGCCCCAGAGCTGTGGGGCAAAAAGGCTGCACCCACTTGAGGCCCCTGCAGCTTGTTACCAGCTCCAGGCCCACCTTTGCCAGGCTTCTCAGGCCAGGTCTTCCTATAGGGCCCTCTGGCTGTGCCGTGTGGAGAAGCAGAGCTACACTCAGGCTCCTGTCCATCTAAGGGTTCTAGGGCAAATGCCCGATGAACTTTGGAGGGTTAACAGCACTCCAGCCCTATGCCATGTTGGTATTAGCAAGAATTCAGGTTGTGACTCACCTGTCCCCATGTGAGGAGGAGATGGTAGCCCCAGTGGAGCCCCACTCCTGAGGGCACTGCAGGGTCTGGGCGTAGGTGGGTGCCTTTGTGTAGGCAGTGCCCCTGCTGTCAGCCCCAACCCCTGGGCCCTCAGCTCCCCCTGCCTCAGAGGGCTGACCCAGCCACACCTGGGTTCCGAGGTCTACATAGGACTGTGCTTCCTATTTCCCCATCTTGGCTTGCATTAGTTTTTCCCCAGCTCCTCTGGCTAGGCCACTTCCCTAGGCAGCTTCCTTAAGCCTTGGCTGCTCTTCCCTAGCTTTGCCTACCTCTGCAGAGAGCCTCCCAGATGTACCTGCAGCCTGGCCCCCTGCCCCAGTGGAGCCCGCTATGGGCCCTGGAGCCTGTCTGCCTTTCCTCTGGGTGTGTGTGTGTGCTTCCCCGTTCTGTGGCTGGCAAGCCCCACCATGTTCCCTTTCTGAGCCTCCTGTCAGACCTCACTGCTACCTTTTGCATTGGGTTCCTTAGTGCTGGCCCCCTCTTGCCAACAGGCCCTCATAGACATCTCGGACCCCAGTGAAGGAACTCAGCTTATCTTCCTGAGACTTCACAGTGCCCCATCCCATGTGTCTGCAAATTGGAGGCCCACTCCACCTTGTGTTCTGCCATGTCTGGATGCTTCACTGGGTACCAGGCATCTCCCCTCCATGGTCCCCTCTAACCCACCCCCATTAAAGCTCTGGCCCTCTGGGTAGGCATGATGTATGGACTGGTGTTTTTCCTTGACTGGGAGCCCCACAAGGTAGTGGCAGAACCTCAGCTTGGCAAGGCCCCTGGAGGCCATCTGCCCTGTCCTGGCACTAAGGCATTGTACTCTGGGTGCTATAGAATAGATACTTTCTTTATTTGGCCTTGCCCCACCCACCCTTAATTGACCAGGGACTGCCCAGGCATATTCCTGATGGCAGGCCTGGGGCAGTGGCTGTTAGGGTGTGCTCTGGACCCCCAGCCCAGCAGAACCCACACCTTTCTGGGGTGGGCATCCAGGGGCTTGAGCCTAGGGCCAAGGTCGTTCCTGGGGACACCTTGTGGCTGGGGCACTGCAGCTGTAGGATGGGCCTAGAGGACTCCAAGCCTGTGCCAGGCTCCACATCCTCTGGGGATGTTGGCAGTTTGGACTCTACTCGCTTTGCTGCAGGGGATTACAGTGGGGTCAGAGTGCAGAGGAACCACCCGTCACCCAATTGCTCACCCCATGTGCCACACCACACCTGGGGAGGCACCGAGTACTTTGTAAAAGAGTGTGTGCACTGTAGGGAGCATCTAGTGGTGCACAGCTACTTGCGGTAGGCCCAGGTGTGTGCCTGGGCGCAGCTGGAGCAGCCCCCAGATCAGGTCCTGGCACTGTGTTGGCAAGGGCTGCAACCCACCTTCTAGTGCCCATGGACATCGCTACCAACAATGCTGGCAACTTAGAGGGTGGCCCCATTCAGTCCTCAGAACAATCACAAATGAGGAGACTGAGGCACTCCTGGGCTAGGCTAATGCAGAGCTCAGGTTTGGATTGGATGGAGCCACTGCTTTTTTTGAACCCTTCTGAATCAGGTCTTGCCCCTGCCCCTAGCTTCCCCATCACCTGTCACCATCACTGAGGTGCATGTACCAAATGTTTCCCAGCCTGGGTCGGGGAGGATACTGGATCAGTCTCCCTACCTTGCTGGATGACCCTTCTTGGAGCCCAGGTCTCACTGCCCACTCTCCAGGTCTCTTCTGGCACTTGGGAGGGACACAGGGACAGACCTGGCTAGAAGGTGGGGCCATGGTGCATCAGGTGCAGCATGCGGTGGGGCTGGCACTCCTTGAAGGGCAGCTTCCCAGTCACCATGGCAGAGAGGATGATGCCCCAGGGCATGGGCTCCTTAGGCTGAGGCCCTCCCTACCCTCCTGTGGCCCCTAGGGCAGAACTCATAGGCTCCACAGGTTGGCCTGCTCCCACTATACCTCTTCCTCACAAGGACCTCTGGGTCATGTAGGCCACAGAGCTGCAGAAGGTGCTCAGCAGGGAGTTCTCGAGCCCTGTGCAGTTGGCAAAGCCAAAATCTGCATAAGACATGCAGGGAGGCAGCAGTAAGGGCAGGAGTCTCAGGGGAGGGGCTCAGGAGGGTGTGGGTCTGCAAGGGTGCCTTCGGGGCATCCTGGCACCAAGTGTGGGGCTGTGGGCTCACCAGTCAGCTTTAGAAAGCCTCGCTCATCCAGCAGGATGTGCTCACACTTAAGGTCCCTGCATGGAGAAGGAAGTGGGGCTGGCCTGGGCTTGAGTGGGCCTCTTCATGCATGTGTGTGGGCCAGGTGGCACCCTCCCTGGTGCACAATTCCAGCACTGTAGCAGTGGGCCACAACACTGACCAGCTGCCAGAACAGTCTACAGGTCTTCTCCTCCAGCCCTGGGTAGCAGTGGTGGTTCCACACGGTGTTGATGTGCTCCAGTAGGTTGCCTCCGGCCACCAGTTCCAGCACCAGGTAGGAGTGCTGGCTGCTGTGATAGGTCTTGTACAGCTCCACCTACCATCACCTTGAGGAGGATCCAAGAATGTGCTGGGACTGCTGGGGTCTTGGGGTGGGGTTGGGCCCCAGCCTAAGAGCCAAAGGGAGGTCCCAGGTGGGAGAAGGCTAGCCTTGGGGGATAGGGAGGGGTGAGGACAGGCTGTGTTGAGGCTGCAGCCTACTACATTTGGGTGCTTGCAGGTAGTGTTGAGTGAAGAGATCTCACGGGGCAGGAACTTGTGAGAGAACACCATGGGAGCCTTGGCTGTGGAGATGATCTTGATAGCCACCTGTGTGGGTGGAAGGTGCCAGTGTGTGCAGGCACAGCCCCGTCCTTCGTACTCATTGCTGAGCTCTTGGAAGGCATCCCTGATCTCCCCCACCCTCCTGTCCTGAGAACTTAAGGGGTTTGGGAATTGGGAGTGGGACCAGAGAAGAAGCCCACGGTGGAGGCAGCGGGAGTAGTTGGAAGGTACCTGAGTAGGTTTAGGACAGGGAGGGCCCTGTGGGGCCAGGCTGGGGGCACTGGAACCCACTAGGAGGCAGCTGCCTCACCATGGTGTCATGCTTGCCCCGCAAGTCCCAGGACAGCTTGGGGTTGTGTTGCATGCACTTGTGTATGCCATAGGCCTGGTAGAGCTTGGAGAAGGCCCCAGAGCTGATCTTGGAAGAGAGCAGGTACCTGTTGTCCTTCCACTCATGCACCTGTTCCATGAAGGTTCTCTGGTCCAACTTTGGCCTGCTGTTGCCCTTCATGGAGGGCAGGGCACCATGGAAGGGGGCTTGGTGGTCCAGCTCCAACAGTCTTGGATGGGGGGGGGCATAGTTGAGGCCTGACTTGTACCAGAGGACAGGGGCTGGGGCAGCAGGAGGCCAGGTGGGAGCTGTACCCCCCTTGGGGCAGCAGCTAAGTTTCTGAAGACCTGCTGGAACTGGAGTAGAGGCAGGGGAGTGACTGGGCCTGCAAGCTCAGAGTGGGGGACTGACACAATTCAGGGTGGGAAGCTAACACAGCTTGGGGTGGGGGCTGACACATCTTGGACTGGGTGTTGGGGGAGCAGGTACTGAGGGTAAAGAGGCAAATTCTAGAATGGGGATTCTAGAGCTGTACCTGCACTGTGCCCTTGAAGGGGGTGTCCTCTTGTGCCCCAGGACCTGCCCTCTCGGATGTCTGAGGACATCTTTCAGGACCAGCACTGTCTTGCATGGGGCCCACTCTACATGGGATGAAAACCCCCTGCAAGGGCTGCAGCCAGGGTGAGGCCTCTGAGGATCACTCAGGATGGGGCTGGAACACAAAAGGCCTTGAAAGAAACTGGGGAGGGGGCAGGGGACAAAGGCAGAAGGCCAACTTGCTAAGCCATTAGGAAGGGGAAAAGGGATATAATACTTGTCAGCCACTGTTGCAACTGTACCCCTCATCCTTGGATAGAGTGTCCAGGCCTCTACTAGAGGCTGAGCCAGAAGGGCAGGCAAGGAGCCTCCCGCCTTCTGGCCTCCCTCACTAAAGCCTGAAGCTTCTCCTGCCCAGGCGGGGCCTGCTGCAGGGAGCCTCCCACCTAGAGTTCTCTGCAGACTCGATCACACACCACAGGGAAAGCAAGGGCCCCAGGCCTGGGCCCACCTCAGATCCTACAGCTCCGAGAGACAGAAGCCAACAGTGCCCCTCCCTTCTCTGGCCCTTAGAGTCCTCTGAGAACACTGTTGCTGCCAGGAGTAGGAGCTAACATCGACTGAGCACAGGCTATGTGCCAGGTCTCATTCTAAGCAGTCACACTAGCTACAACTCCCACATGTAGCAGTCCTGCCCCTGTTCATAGAACACACTGAGGTGCCCATCCCATATGGGGCATTCACATCCAGGGTTTTAAGTCTGAACACAACTGAGCAATACTGTTTTACAGATGATGAAATTGAGGCCTAGTGGTGACAGAGCCCAGGCCCAAATGTGTGGTCTTTGCTGTGAGCTGGACAGCACAGTTGCTGTTGGCCTAGAGGGTGGTACTGTCTAATGGGCAGCTGTCCTGGGAATGTCTATAAGGGCCTGGAGCTTGGTAAAGGCCCAGTGAGTGTCTGGGGACTTGGATTCTCCTCCGCTGAGATCTAGGGGCAGATGTGGTATGCTCGCTGTAATGAAGGCCTCAGAATAGGATGGCTTCAACTGGCAAGACCATTTTCTCATCCCTCTTGGACTGTGGGCTTCTTGAGAGCAAGCAAGGCTTTGTTTGATATTCCCTTCTCACCCACAGCCCTTGTCTGGCAAATTGCCTGGAATATAGAAAATAAGAACAAACTAACTGGTTTGTGGCTGACCTGGGAGTTAGGAAAAGAGAAACTGCTTCAAGTAATTCAAGCAGAGGCGGGTTAACTTGGGATTGGTTCTGCAAACATTAGAAGGGCTGGAGAAGCACAAGGCACAAGGTGAAGCCTGTTGAAGGTGGGTGGCTGCAAGGAGCTGCATCTCTAGAGCTGGAGCCAGGTGATCCTGGCCACGGGGGCTGTGTCATGAGGCACTGCTGCCAAGCCTGGGAGCCCACTCCCCCAGCTGTACCCCTTCTCTCCCTCCCAGCTCTCACTAGGACGAGAACCCAGCTGGGAGCCAGAGAGTGTTAGACTGAGTGATGACAGGTAGGGTCCGAGTGGTCATTGACTCTGTCCACCCTCCCTCTGCAGAGTCTTGATTATTCTCTTCTTTGTGGCTCCTAATTCATCCAAGGAGCTGCACTGGGCAACCACCTTGTGCTGCGCTTTGTGCTGAGCTCTTGGGAGCAAAACAGACCCAGGCCTTTCTCTCAGAGTTTACTGCTTTGGCAGAGAGATTGGCATTAATAATGTAATAAAAGAAAAATGAAATTGTGATGTTTGTTGGGCAACTTGTATGTCTGGGGAGTGAAGAGGTGGCTACTGTGGCTGGAAGTTCAGCTGAGGCTGGGAAGAGGACAGGGCATTGGCCCAGGGGAGCCACTGCATGAGTCGTCCAGGTGTGAGCTGGGAAGAGGTCTCTCCTGCTTCCCTGGCAACTTGCCCTGTTAGTAGCTCCTGTCTATGGGGATGGGGCAGCTTCCTGGCAGTGTTTCTGGGCCAGGCCCCCATCTGCAGAAAGTCCCACTCTGTGTCAGCCTAGCTCACAGCAACCTCAAACTCCTGGGTTCAAGCGATCCTTCTGCTTCAGCCTCTTGAATAGCTGGGACTACAGGCATGTGCCACCATGCCCAGCTAATGTTTTCTATATATATTTTTAGTTGTCCAGCTAATTTCTTTGTATTTTTAGTAGAGACGGGGTCTCACTCTTGCTCAGGCTGGTTTGGAAATCCTCACCTTGAGCGATCCACCTGCCTTGGCCTCCTAGAGTGCTAGGATTACAGGCGTGAGCCACCGCGCCCGGCCCAGTGAGCTTTAATTTGTCTTATTAGCCATTTACTTTTTACCTGCCTCGCTCCAAATTCTAAGGTTCCGGTGCGAGGCCTGGTGGCCTGGGTGTCCGTGGTCTGTCATTAGAGTGGATGTGTAACCGCCGCACGCATGCGTGTGCCTGCGCCAGAGTGTCTGCGCCCCGGCTCTCTGGGGTGTCCGCCGGGTGTTCAGTGTGTGTGCGTGAGAGATACGACACTATGATACGCCGGTGTGTGCCCAGGTTAGGCGCCACCTGACGTGTGCCCATGGACAGGTATGTGTTGGCGAGTGCAGCCACTTGCTCCGTGCGCTTTGGGGCCCGACAATGTTCTAGCTAGAGTCCCCCGGGAATGGGGGCGGAGTCTGGGTGCGGGGATCGCAGGGGCGCATGCGTCTGAAGCGGAAGCGGAGCTGGAGCCGGCGCCTGCGCAGTGGCCCGCCTCGCTCGCCCTCAACAGCCGGGTGCGGTGGCCGGGGGCGGGGCCGATCGTGAGGCGGAGTCTGCGCACTCCTGCTCGCTTGGGAACGGTGGGCAGGGTGTAGCGAACAAGAGGATCACGCCTACGGCCAATGAGGGCAGAGATCGCATAGGGGCGTGGCCTGACTGCCGCGCGCGGGGTTGCGGTAGGCCTGAGGGCAGCGGGGGCGGGTTCAGCTCACGCGGCTCCGCCCACTCCGGGCCGCGGGCGACTGTGGCGACCGCGGCAGCGGCTCCTCAGGTAAACGGCGGGCGGGGACGCGCTTTTGGGAGCGCCCTGCGGGAAAGTCTGGGCGGGAGGGCCTAGGGGCAGTTCCCTTGACCGGGCGGCTCGGGAAGCCGAATCAGGGTGCGCCTCACAAGGTCTCCAGGCGAGCGCCGGGAGGGTCTTGGGTGTCGCGGGGGCCGAGGCCCGCCCCCTTCCCAACTGAGGCGCCCTGGAGCCAGCTGAACTGCGTCACGATCCGGAAGGGAGACCCGGAGCTTCGGGGCTCTCATTCTTCCTTGGCGCCAGGGCGTGGCTGCCTCCTCCCCGGGGAGCGCTGTAGTCCTGGTCCCGTGCCTGCCTTCTCCTCCCCAGGGGGCGCGGTGGTCCCGAACCCGTGCCTGTCCCCTCCCCGCCAGGGGAGCGCAGTGGTCCCGGGTCGTGCCTGTCCACTCCAATCAGGGAGCGCGGTGATCCTGGCCTGTGCTTGACCCCCCGGAGAGCGCGGTGGTCCCACCCGACCACCAGGCATCCTCTCTCTGAAGCTAAGCCTAAACCCTGAGTTCCAAGCCGGTGTGCACCAGGGCCACTGTATTTCTGTATCCTCTTTGACGTTTAAAGGAGGCTGTCGAGAGCAGGAAGGTGATTTGTCTAGAGTCACGCGGATTACTGGTCAGAGCGTATGTCATAAAGCTGGAAGGGCCTGGGAGCCCAGCCTGCAGTCAAGGTGAGACCTAGGTGGCGCTCAGCAGGGGCGGCCCGATTATGTGGGTTCCAGTTTTCCTGCAGTGTTAGTGCAGTGTTGGGGTCAGAGGAGGCTGCTCTGGGGACATAGGGGGCTCGTTCTACACGCTTTACAGAGGTTCCCTTTGCCGGCTCAGGTGGGGAGGGGACAGACCCATAAACTCAAGTGCAGTGAGGTAAGCACAGGGGTATGTGAGGGGGCAGGGGACCCATGTGGGGAGCAGGAGCAGTGGCTGGGCCTGGAGAGGTAAGCTGGAGTGGCGGTTGGTGGGGGCAGCCGGTGGCTGAGTGGGGACTGGCATTGAGGGGACAGTCCTGGAGGCACGCACCACTGTGGAGGGGATGGTGGTAAATGAGTGGGCTGTAGGGTGTGCGAGAGAGATGCTGATTGCTGACCCAGATAGCCCAGTGCAGGTGAGATTGGGGCTGGTGGCAGGTCAGGGGTGAAGATGATGAGTTGAGTTTTAGAGCTGTGGGTTCAAGTGGCAATGACTGCCTGAATGGAGATGCTGGGGAGGCCAGGGCTGGAGACACCTGGGAATCATTGTTTGTGGGATATTTTATCCATGGCATATGTTTGTGACATGGTTGCATGTACAATCCGGGTGCCCTGTGGGCCTGGCGATGCTGTGTCATCTGGATCTTATTCTTAGGCCTCAGGCTGTCATGGCCCATGTTAGCAGGTGTTTCCAAGTCTCTCTTTGGTGTCAGAGTGGAATGACCCAGGGTTAAGCTATCTTTGTTAGCTTGAAACTGATGTCCAGCTGCTGTGGTTTGTTCAGACCTGCATCTTGGTATTTCTCATTCCCCTAGAGCTGATTGCTGCCTGCTGAGGGACGTCAGTGGGTTAGAGGTGGAACCTGTGGGGCATATGCTTGCTTCAGTTTGTGATTGTCCCAGGTGTCAGAAAACAGGTGTTTGTGCTTATTTTCTTTTCCAGGGTCCACAGAGGCCCTTGTGAGAAGCAAGGTTGCTGATGTCTGTGATCAGCACCCTGCCTCGAAACCCCCTTTCACTGAGCTGAGTTACTCTGTGCCAGCTCACACAGCTTGATCAGGTGGGAGCACTTGGCGAGCTCCTGGCCAGTGCTCAGAACCATGCTTTCTTTTTTTTTTTTT
>VBSM01003228.1:3485437-3495739 GCA_008086735.1 Cheirogaleus medius | reverse complement strand
GTTTTATTTTTTTTAAAGACTGGATCTCGCTCTGTTGCCCAGGCTGCTGGAGTGCAGTGGTGTGACCATAGCTCACTGCAGCTTTGAAATCCTGGGCTCAAGTGATCCCCCTGCCTCAGCCTCTTGTAGCTACAGGAAAACACCACCACGCCTGGCTAATTTTTTACATTTTTTGTAGAGATGGGGTCTCGATATATTACCCAAGCTGGTCTTGAACTCCTGGCTTCATTAAATCCTCCTTCCTTGGCTTCCCAAAGTGCTGGGATTATAGGTGTGAGCCACTGCACCTGGCTGTAATTTCACTTTTGATTCCTTTTTTGACTCATGCATTATTTCAAAGAATATTAAGTAGTTTCTAAATACTTAGAGATTTCTCAGGTATCTCTTATTTATATATTTAATTCTGTTTTTTCAGAAAACATATTTTGTATGCCTTGAATTCTTTTACATTTATTGAGATTTATTTTATTGCCCAAAATATGGTTAGTCTTAGTAAATGTTTTATGTGCTTTTGTAAAAATAAGTATCCTGCTGTTATGGAATGAAGTATTCTGTAAATAATACTTAGGTCAAGTTGCTGACAATGTTGTTCATGTCTTCTATATTCTTACTAATTTTCTGTCAACACTTGTTTTATCAATCATAGAGAGGGAGATGTTGAAATCTTTAATTTGGGTTTGTTTGTTTTTCCTTGCATTTTTATTAGTTTTGGCTTTATGTATTTTGAAGCTCTGTTATTAGGTATATAAATGTTTAGGATTGTTAATGTTTCTGAAATCTCTGTCTAGTACAGTTACTGCAGTTTTCATATAACTAATGCTGCAGTGACAAATCACTACAAACTTAATGGCTTAAACAACACAAATTTGTTATCTTAAAGTTCTTAAAGTCAGCAGTCTGACGTGAGTCTCTCTGGCAAAAATCCAGGTGTTGGTAGTGCTGCAGTCCTTGCTGGTGGCTCTCGGCAGGATCTGTTTTCTGCTCTTTCAGGTTGTTGGCAGCATTAGGCTCTTTGCATCTGTAGGACCAAAGTGCCTGTGTTCTTGCCAGCTACAAGCTGAGGCTGTTACCAGCATCTGGCCACCCACATTCCTTGTCTCAGAGGCTCCTTCCTCCATCGTCAGAGCTAGATGGTGAGTTGGATCCTTCTCATGCTTCAGATTTCTCCTCCTCCCTCTTCTGTCTCTTCTCTCAGTCCCAGCCGGGAAGACTTTTCTGCTTTTAAGGACTCATGTGATTAGGTTAGTCTCACCCAGGTAATACAGGATAATCTCCCCATCTCAAGGTCTGTACCCCTAATCTCATCTGCTAAATCCCTGTTGCCATATGAGGGACCATATCATTGGTTCTGGGGATTAGGGTGTGGGCATCTTTGGGGCTATTATCCCTACTGCTGGTCAATAAAGCTGAGTGGCCCAGGCCCTCTGTAGCTCTCCAGGGTTCTCTCTGGGCACCTCTCTCTCTGGCACTGGAGCCTGCAAACTCCAGCCACCTTGGTGACCCTTGACACTCCCAGTTCTGTCTCTTCAACATAGATGTATTGCTGGGCCCACTCCTGGACGTTCTCTCCAGGCAGTGAGCTAGGGCCTCATTTCCTACCATTCAGGGCTCACTGTCCTTCTCCTTGCTGTTTTTCCCCAGACAATGGAGCGGGCAGTGGTGGCCTTGCACAGGGTGGAGCTTCTATTCCCCAGAGACAGGTTGTTCAGCCCCAGCTCCTCTGCCTTGTAAACTCAATGCAGGTCTAGTAACTCAGGGTTTTGACATTCCACGTCAGGTGTGCCCTTGCCTTGGAGGCATGTTGTGTGGGCTCTTTCTGAAATCTGCCACCAGTGTATCCCCTGCCCCACCTGACAGCCGCTGCCCTTTTGGCTCTGAACCCTTCCATGGCTTAGGGTGTTTGGCCTTCTCCTTACTGTGCTACAAATGGAATGTGTGTTTTTATTTCTTGTTTTTCTACCTTTTAGGTGCTTTCCAGGAAGAAAGGGGAAATGCTATGCTGACCACACCGTTTTTACACCAGAGCTCTCTATTGGCTTTCTGTCTTCCCAGGATTCCTAGAAATTTCTGGTCTGTTAATTTTATCTTTTCTTGTTTTCTTGTACTTTTATGGTTTTTGTTTTCTAAAAAACATGCATCTTTTCTGTCATTCTCTGGGGTTTTTGTGGGATGGATGAGTGCTCTTTGCTCATGTTCAATCCCACCACCTCTCACACTTACAAATTTCTCACTTTGCCCCCTCCTTATGAGATCTCCTTCCTGCTTGAGGGGATCATGGCGTCCCTCTTTTATTTTTCCCTGGAGTATGTCAGGAAGGAGTGATGGGTGGGAGGTGATTGAGGGAGTGAAGGGGCAGGTGGAGCCCCCAGAGAGCCTGAGGACGTGAGCACTGGGAAGAAGCCAGTTGCCCCACTGAGGGCAGGTCTGGGGCCTCTCTGATCCTGCTTGGGGAGTGTGACGTAGGAGTTGAGCCTGTGACCACATAGTGTGGAGACAAAAGGGACTTACATATTTGATGGACTCAATTCTTTGTGACCATCTGTTGCACGTGGTGCTCCAAGAAGTGACATTTGACAGCTGTGGTGTCCATCCTCTGCTCTTCACAGGGTGAAGAAAGAAGATGCTTTAGGTGGAGGCAGTGGCTACACTTGCCCTGGACTGATAGTATGAGGTGTGGGCTGCCAGGTGTGCTCAGGGAGGGGAGCTGGAGACTGTTGAGGACAGCAATGCCTTTTCCCTCCCTGCATGGCTCAAAGAAAATGTGGCAAAGATGTTTTCCCAGAACAAACTCATTAAATTGTGTGTTTTCCACACAATTTAAGTTTATGGTAACTGCCCATAAACTTAGGTATTGTGGAGGCTTAGGAATTAAATCTTGTGGTTTTTGTTATTCCAGGTTAGAGACACTGTCCATGTTCACATTGGTGCAGAGGAAGCCAAGAACACAGAAATGACCGAGTCCTGTGTGAAGAGTGAGTGCACGCGTGCTTGGGGTGGGGGGGCCCACAAGCCTCTGGCCTGAGACTGGGGCAGGCCAAGGCTCTTACAGCTCCAGTGACGCATGGAGTGGCTCTGGGTGAGGTGGGTGTAGTCCGTTAGGTGTAGACCTCACACCTGCTAGCTCTGAGTCTGGGACTCAGACAAGTATGTGGTATTCAGTAAATGTGGTTTGAAGGAATGACTGTTGAGTGAACATGCTCTCTCCAGGTTTTCTTTAAAAAAAAATTCAAGCTACTGTAACAAAATACCTTAGACTGGGTAATTCATAAATAATAGAAATTTATTTCTCATAGTTCTAGAGGCTGAGAAGTCTAGGATCAAGGTGCTGGCAGATTTGGTGTCTGGTGAGGGCCGCTCTCTGCTCCATAGATGGCATCTCTTGCTTTGTCCTCACACATCAGGAGGGGCAGAAGGGACTAGGGTTCTCCCTTAAGCTTTTTTATAAGGCACTAATCCCATCCGTGAGGGCAGAGCCCAAAGGCCCCACCTCTTAATACCACCACCTTGGGGGCTAAGTCCCAACATGTGACTTTTGGAGGGACACCAACATTCAGGCCAGCACAATAGCGACCCAGAATGGTGGGGAAGCCCTGCCCTAGGTGTCTTTGCCCTCTGGAGCTTTGTCCAAAGGGTGAGCCACACCTTGGGGCTCTGTAAGTGCCAGTCTCGGGTGACATGCTCTGATCTCGAGGGGCACAGAGAGGACTGAATGGCATGGGGGATGTTGGCATGTGGAGATGGGGTGATAGATAAGAGTCTGTGGGTACAGGTGGGGCCTGGGGTGCCACCCAGCAAGGGCAGGGCAAAGGAATGAAGGTAGGACGAGCGATGAAGGAATATGAGCACTGTCCACAGATGGCAGGTTCCACCTATGTGAAGGTCAGTTGGGAGAGCAGACACAGACGTGCTTTAGAACAGGCCAAGTTGGGTTACTGGGTTGAACTTGGCCTTAAATGCAATCAGATCTTGTTAACTTGGATCGGCTTGATTGTTTATTGAACCTTGGAAATAGAGGACTGTTAAAAGTCTAGCTTCCTACTCAAGAAGGAATCCCACCTCGTAGGGGAGACTGAGGCCTGCACTGATGCTTGTCTGCTCCTTCACCCCTAGGTGCCTCCTGGATGTCCTTGTGAGTGGCATAGCCCTGGTGCTGGTACTGGGGAGTGAGACATCCCCAGCCTAGGCCAGAGGGTCTTGTGTGGGTGGGGCAGCCAGTCAGTATAAGTCCCTGGGGTGCCTGGCCTGCCCTTTACCAAGTGAAGGGGCCAGCAATCATGGGCCAGATGATATCTGGCCTTGCCTAGAGATTGTTACATTTATTCATCATTTTCTTGATTCACACCTGCTTCCGTGAGGCTGAGTGCCATGGGATGGGGCAGTAGCTTTATTTCTTCACTTATTTCTTGCTACTGGTGTCCCTGGTCCTCTGCTTGGTTCCTGCCTGTTCAGGTGTTACACGTAGAAGATAGGGTCATGGAGAATCCCAGCCTGTCCTTGGCATGAGGGGTGCTGCCTTGAGCATGGACCCTGAGGGAACCCTCTCTAGAATCCTGGCTAGCGGGTGAGCTGATATCCTCAAGGAAGCACAAACTAAAGGTCATGGCCGTGGGTGCCTGTACGGTACATAGGCTGTGCCCTCTGCATCTCTCGGCCCTGATGCAGGCAGCTTCTCAATGATGGCCAGAATATGAGTCCCCATGCCCCTGTGCCTAACCACTCAATGCACCTGACCCCTGTGACAGTGCAGACAGGGAGGTCAGGGTGGGGTGTGGCTAGACCAGATGGAGGGAGGGGCACACCAAGAGAGGGCATCTGCAGATCAGTGTGGCCTTGAGGACAGCAGCGTGGCCATGGGGATAGTAGGCATGGCTGAGGGGATGGGAGGCATGGCTGTTGTGCAAGGTGGACAGGCCCACTGGGCCCTGAGGCATCAGGCTGGTGGTGGTGCCAGAACATGCTGTCTCCTTCCACTCTGAGTCTGTGATCCTCAGAGGCTGACAGGTGTGTGTTGCAGGGGTGGCAGTTGAGGTGTGATAGAGGAGGGTGCTCAGGCTTAAGCATGCTAACCTGGAATTTGTCACTGCAGAGCTGTCCTGCACTCTGCTGGATGCCATTACCGACAAGGACCCCATGGTGCAGGAGCAGGTCTGCAGTGCTCTGTGCTCCCTCGGGGAGGTGCAACCAGAGGAGATGCTCTGTGCCTGTGAGCAGTACTTGCGGCAACATGACAAGGTATTTCTGCCCCTTGGTGACGGTGATGTTGTCAGGGCCACCCTCAGTCTGGGCTGACCTGGTTTGGGAAAGACAGCCCTGCCAAGAGCAGCTGGTTAGGCACTGTGCAGGGCCGGCTGCATGTCTCAGCTCTCTCAAGGCTAGGTACTTAGGACAGATGACCTGCCTTGTCTTGTGTCACATGGGGTGTGGCTGCATCCCTCAGTGAGCTTGGGGTCCCGTCGTGAGGGGACTGGGCTGTGGCCACTGCAGCATTCACTCTTGTGAAGGAGGCTGTTTGCCATGCCTTTGATTCTGCACCGAGTGGAGACAGCAGCTCTGTGCCGGGCTCGGTGCCTAAGGGACAGACTGTGGTCCCTGCCTGAGGGAGAGAAGGTTTTTTCCAACAGTCACTTGGAGAGAGAGTCCTGAGGGGCCCTCCACTGCTGGTCGGTCACTGACCCAAGCCCGGGGAGGAGTGGCTTAGAGCTGGTCTCACCTCATGGCCTTTCTGCCCTCTCCTGGCAGTGGCTCAGCAGTTCTCTGTAACTGCTGACAGCCCTAGCTCTCTGTTGTCTGAAATTATTGTGCACATTTTCTTTTTTCTCAATGTGTGGCTTAGGCCATTCTTGGAAGGGAAAGAGACTTTTGCAACCTCAAAAGACCATTATTCTTTGTGTTTGGTATAATATTTTGATACATAGGAGTATTTCTCTCATCTTTTGACAACCATCTCCTGGGGACTATCCCAGTTCCATGAAAACATCCACTAACTGTGCTGTGGCCTTGTGACACGTCCTGGGGATGGTCTCTCCTTTCTGCCCCCTCAGCTGTCTTAGCTATTTTATTTTTAAAAATCTGTTTTTATTTATTTATTTTTTTAGAGATAGGGTCTCACTCTATTGCCCAGGCTGGAGTACAGTGATGTCATCATAGTTCATTGCAGCCTCAAACTCCTAGGCTGAAGTGATTGATCCCCTTGCCTCAGCCTCCCACATAGCTGGAACCACCACACCTATTTTCTATTTTTCATAGAGACAGGGTCTCACTATGTTGCTCAGGCTGATCTTGAACTCTTGGGCTCAAGTGATCCTCCCACCTTGGCCTACTAAAGTGTGCCCCTGCTCCTGTGTTTGAGGCAGAGAGGGCTGATTGGTGCGGGTTTGTCCCTGTAGAGGAGGTGACAGGTGTACAGGGTGCCTGGGCACTGGGCTTACCTCCCAGCTTCTCTCCTCAGCTGGCGCATCCATATCGGGCGATGGTACTGAGGACCATGGAGATGGTCCTGCGCAGCCACACCAGCAAGCTAGACAAGGACACAGCTAACATCATCATCCTCCTGGCCTCTAGTGAGATGACCAGGACGAAGGTACATGGGCAGGTCTTCTGGCCTTGGAGACTCGGTCCTAGCTTGGGTAGGAAGCTGCTTTTTCTTGGCCTTTCTACCCAAGAGCATTAAGAGTGCGGGTTAGTGTTTGACCGCCTTAGGCTGACAGAGGCCCCATGGTCCTGTGGACTACCCTGCTGGGCCAAGGACAGACACCCCACAATCTTCAGAGGCAGAAACCAAAGCAGAGAGCAAAGCACCCAAACTTTTACAGCAGATGTAGGGGCGCTGGTGCCTGTGCGGCCTGGGCCAGGGCTGTGGCTCTGTGCTGGGCCTAGCCCGCTCATGGTGCTGGCGCCTCAAGGCTCCTGGTCCCTCTCCCCAGCGCTATTGCATCCCTCAGGTGTGAGGGCTTCTGGCACAGCCCTCAGAAGGGAGGCCATGCCCTGCAGCCGTCTGCAACCCTCATGTTCTGGGGACACTGAGCACAGGGCAGTCAAGGGTGGGATGTCTTGATTTTGCCTGTTGGAGATTTCAGGAGAGGTCCTACCTCTGGCTCCCTGGGGTCTAGGAGCTGATTTGTGGCTGGCAGCAGGCTGCGAGCAGTGTCCTCGTGGCTGTGGGGCAGCACTTCGTCAATAGGGTGATGGAGGAGATGCTGAGCAGGTTCCAGCCTGGGGCTCTGCCACACTGTTCTGTCATGCGGACGTTTGCCAGCCTCGCAGTTTCTAATGGTAAGTGATGGCTTGGCCCCCACTCTGTGTTCGTGAGTGAGTTGGAGGGACTTTGAGGACCATACTGGCTCCTGGGTTCCTCCCATCCCACTGTAGGGCTGGGCCCAGGGCTGGCCTGACAACAGCCCTTGTGATGGCCCTTCTCTCTTGCAGTGTTTGGCGTGGTCCCTTTCCTGCCATCCATCCTGAGCACCATGCTGCCCATGCTGGGCCTGGCCAAGCAGGACGAGCTGAGGGTGGCCTTCTGCTCTGGTAAGGTGGTGGTTCCAAGGACAGCGGGTGCCCGCCCACTCCCTTCTTTTGTTTCCAGTGCCCCTTTGTGGGGCCAGGGCTGGGCACTTGGAGGGGCCGCTGGCTGAGCCTCTCCCTTTTGTGGCTTCTCTCTGCTCCTGGGGAGCCCCCAGCACCTCCTGAGTATCGATGGAGGCCTGAACTCACCTGGAGTGGGAATAGACTTCTTCCAAGCCTTGACCTTCCATTTCTGCCTCCACTTCTCTCCTTGCTCTGAGCTGGAGGAGTGGCTACTCCTTGGGCATCTCGGCACTAGGGGTCCGGGGGGATATTCTCCCACCTCCCACCTCCTCCTGATAGTGGTTCCTGGTGTCCAGTGTCTGCCACATTCTGTACCAGGCAGGGAACCATGGGCCTGTTGCCAGTGTGGGCCTTGGTGGCTTCAGTTGCAATTGGTGCCCCATGGGGAGTGTGGCCATTGCAAATGGAGGGTGTCCTGCTAGAAAGGGGACAGGGGTTAGCTCAGCAGAACTTGGAGATTCTGGGACACTGGGGGACTGGGTACCCCTTGCAGCAACCTCACAGCCAGGGCCATTGGCTTCCTCAGTCTGCAGCACCTGTGACAGGAAGAATGGGGCTCTGGTAACTGGTTTGGAGAATAGGACCTTGCATCCCTGGATCTCAGCCCCTCCCTAAGCCCCAGCCCTGGCATTTGGTGGGAGGGGTGTGGTAACAGGGGAGGTGCCTGGCATGGGGCTGGGACCAGTGGCAGCCCGGTGTGGAGCTTTGGGCCCCAGCTGCTCTGCTTATGCTGGCTCTGGGTCTGGGTTCCATAGCTCCTGGGGGTCCCACCTTCTTGGGGCTCCATCTCCTCCTTATTGCCCCTGTGCTCCTATCTCTGCTTACCCTCCCTCTTTTATGCTTTCTCCTGGGCAGGGATGGGGGAGGTCTTCCTTGCATGCTCTTTGCCACCTGTGGGTGAGAGCAGGCCCCTTGAGTTGAAGTGATTGAAACCCTGCTTGACTCAGTTTTGGCTGAAAATGGGACTGGTAACAGGATCCGGGCACTGCATCCTGAGCTGGGCATGGTGGAGCAGGCCCGGGGTGTGGGCCTCGCCATGTGCACACATACAGACGGGCAGGGGCACAGGGTGGCCTCATCCAGGCTCACATGACCAGGACCAAGCGACGGGGCGCCCCATGGTGTCCCTGGCAGTGACTTCCTTGACACCCCAGGGAAATACATGGCATGAATCCCTCTAACTGCTGAGGCTCTGAGCAGAAACTGACTTGCAGTTCTGAAAGACTCTCAGTCAGCTTTTCCTTGGTAGGCCTAATGTTCCTCCAGGGTTTACCCTGTCGATGTTTTCTTTCACGCATGGACCTAGTGGGTTTAGCCAATGAGACTCTGTGAAGGATCCCCTCACCGCAGATGGAACATCCTGTTTGCATTTGGAGCAGGTGGTGGTCCCGCAGGCTGCAGCAGCCTCCGTCAGGCCAAGGAAGTCTGCACCGTGTGTGAGGCCCATTGGCAGGTGTGGGCATGGTTAGGGCCTGAGGCAGCCTCTGGTACTGGGCAGACCTGTGTACGCCATGGGGAGGGAGTGGGTCCAACCAAGGGCAGTGGCGCTGTGCCAAGAGCAGGAGCAGGTGTGTGCCTGCAGCTTTGTTCCCATCCAGCTCTCAGGACGCTGCCGCTGGGCAGGAGAGGGAGTCCCAGATAGCCAGGTGCCTGGTCGGCCTGGCCGAGCTGTTCCGCAGGGCAGGCAGCCAGTGATTCCTGCTGTCTGAGGAAAGTCTTTGATAGGAAAGGTGGCAGCAAAGGAAATGGAAGATGTGACTTGGGGACGCAGACGGTTTGGGGAGAAGAATACAGCCAAGAAAGAGAACCTATGATGATATCCTCAGGGAGATAAGATAATGCGTGCATGGAACTAGAGCTTGTCGCCATGAGGAAGGTACATTCAGATAAGATTGAGCTTTTGAGAGCTAAAGACATGATAATAGAAATGGAAAACATAATAGAAAATTGGCAGAGAAAGTTGAGGACATCTTCCAGAAAATAGAGCCAAAGTGCAGGAATATGGAAAGTAGAAGAGAGAAGAAAGAATTAGGCCAGACCATGAAGCCAGCATTCCAATAACAGGCACCCCGGGGAGAATGAACAGAGAAGTGGGAGGCCATGAAGTGATTAAAAACCACTCCCCACACTGAAGATATTCCAGACAGAGAGGTTGTCTGAGGGCCACGTGAAACGTGTTTGCGGGGAGTGACTGGTCCAGGGGGAGTAAACAGGGTGACTTTGGGCTTCTCTTCGGTGCTGGCAAGCTCGGGAAAGCCCTGCAAATCCCTGAGGGGAAGCTCAACCTGGAATTTGAGCCCAGCCTGAAAGCCATTTCGATGTGAGGGTGAAATAAAGACTAGTTTAGAGAATCAGAGCTCAAAAGCACACTTCCCACATGACTTCAGCAATGACTGGAGGTGGACCCCGCCAAGGTGTAGATTGAGCCAAGAAGGAAGAGGCCCAGGGGCTGCAGGAGGGGGCGTGTGGCTGTGTGCTGACATGGCACCTGCCGAGAGGCAGGGACTGCGTTGGTGCTGCACACCTGGAAAGCTGAGCAGACACAAGCTCCCAGGGTCACTGACTCAGCTGTAGGGAAGGGTGAGGTCTCAGCAGTGCCATGGCTAGGATGCAGGCAGAGACTCCCGGGCCAATAAAAGTTGCCTCAAGGTTAGGAAGTGTTTGTGGAGGGAGGTGCAGCTTGAGAAAGGGGCAGCTTGAGAAACACTGTAGATTCAT
>VBSM01003228.1:3454365-3478213 GCA_008086735.1 Cheirogaleus medius | reverse complement strand
GTAGAGACGGGGTCTTGCTCTTGCTCAGGCTGGTCTTGAACTCCTGACCTTGAAGCAGTCCACCCGCCTCGGCCTCCCAGAGTGCTAGGATTACAGGCGTGAACCACCACGCCTGGCCTAGCACAGTGTTTCTATTATGTGGTAGGGAACCTACATTTTTCCGTTAGCTGCCTAATCCATTCTGTGAGGCTAGCCTTGATTATAAATCCAAATCAGAACCATATAAGAAAAATGTAGGTATATAATTATGAGTATCGAAGTGAGGATTTTGTAAGGTCACAGCTAACTGAATCTAACACTTTACTTTTCAAAACACCTTATAAAGTAGGGCTTAGCCCAGAATGCTAGGCTTGTAGTAATAGACTAAAGAAAAATATTGTCTGAGTTCATTTGATGCAGAAAAAAACTTCTGATGATATTTTTTTTATTTAAAACTCTCAGCAAGTAGGATTGGAATAGAACGCCCTTAACTTAATAAAGTTTGAACTCTTAGCCTACGTCACAACTGATGGGAAATGTTAGGCACATTCTCTGTGAGGTCAAGATAGCAAGGGTCTCTGCCCTTACTGTGGGTGGGGTCCTGTGCCACTTCTGTTGAGAAAGGAAATGCCAAGTTTGAGGCTTGGCAGAGCAGACTCATTGTTCATCGTCACCCAGCCGCTACTCTTCCCAGACAAACTATTAGAAATAGCAAGAAGCCTGTGATCCCAGCTACTCAGGAGACTGAGGCAGGAGGATCACTTGAGCCCAGGAGTGTGGAGGCTACAGTGAGTTGTGATGATGCCACTGCACTCTAGCCTGGGTGACAGGGTGAGACCTTGTCTAAAAACACACAAACAAATAAAGCTAGTAAGTTCAGCAAGGGAGCCAGTTGCAAAATCAAACTATAAAAATCAACAGCATTTTGCTACATCAGTAGTGACCAACTAGAAACTATAGGAGTATGCCATGTACAATGGCAACAGAAACTTACTATGAAGTATCTGAGAATTAAGCTAACTGAGAATGCCCAAGACCTCTATGGAGAAAAAGTTTACAATTCTGGAAACATAACAGGGAGGGGAAAATGAGAGATGTAGCCCAGTGTCACCTCCTTAATGTAAAGACGCACAGACCAGCAGATGCACAAACTACAAGACAGACCCTCCAGGGGAGGGAGTGGGAGTGGAGAAAGGATTTAAAAGGGAAATGTAAATATACAAAGGCTGAGAAGGTAGAAAAAACCTGTTAATTGAGCTGTCCGTTCATGCTTTTTGTGTTTCTGTTGTGTTTTAGGTTTTTCATGTTGATTTGTGACAGTTCTTTACAGCCTTGTGTTATATGCATATAAATACTTATTCCCTCCTTGGTTGATTTCTCAAAAAAAGAAAAAAAAACCAAAACAAACAAAAAATACTTATTCCCACCTTGTCCTTTACATCTTGGCTATTTTTTTGCCATGCAAAATTGTTTAATTTTTATGTCATCATTTATCTTTTATGTTATAATTCCAATTTTGTTTTGTTTTTTTCAGAGACAGAGTCTTGCTCTGTTGCCTGGACTAGAGTGCTGTGGTGTTAGCCTAGCTCACAGCAACCTCAGACTCCTGGGCTTAAGCAATCCTTCTGCCTCAGCCTCCCGAGTAGCTGGGACTACAAGCATGCGCCACCATGCATGGCTAATTTTTTCTATATATTTTAAGTTGTCCAGCTAATTTCTTTCTACTTTTAGTAGAGATGGGGTCTCACTCTTGCTCAGGCTGGTTTCGAACTCCTGACCTTGAGCGATCCTCCTGCCCTGGCCTCCCAGAGTGCTAGGATTACAGGCATGAGCCACCGCGCCCAGCTGGTTTTTAGTGCTTTGTATGTTCTAGAGATTTGTTTTTTCCAGCCTTTGACCTGGGCATGCATGCCCAGGGGCATGGGAGACAGTCTCCCTCCTAGTACAGAAGTGTTTCTGGCTGCTGCTAGGAAGGGTGAAGTATCGAAGGAGCTGGGCTTCTGCCTTGAGACTTGAGGACAAGCTGTGTGTGTCTGTCTGTTGCTGTCTCTCTTCTCCAACTGCAAGGGGATGAGGCTGGTCGCTGAAGCATACTCTGACTGAGTGTGTCCTGTGGCTGGGGCCTGCCCATCCCCACTCCTGGGTGAGAATGGGCTGGAGAGTGCCCTGCACCTAAACTGTGGACGTGGAGGAGCAGCTTGGAGCTCTCTGCCCAGCTGCTCAGGCCTAGCGTCTTTAGAGGGCACACGTCCTTCCTTCCAGTCCAGCTGGGTCCCAGGGTGACAGCACTGTCCCCGTAACCTCTGTCCTGTGTTCCCTTGAGCAGATTTGCGTGCCTGTGGAGTCCTCGAGTCCCCTGGTGATAAGCAACCAGAAGGAGGTGCTGCGCTGCTTCACCGTGCTGGGTGAGTGGCAGCATCCTCCCACACCCTCAGCTGACTGCAGTGTGTAGGGGGTGGTGGTGGTTGGCCTGAGGAGCCTCTTTTTCACCTCTGCCTGGACCTGCCTATAGCCCAGGAAGCTTCACAGCCAGGGCCTGACCAGTGGCCACAGTCCGCAATCTGTTTTCCAGACAGGGACGTGTCTGCCTAGCCTACGCCCTCGCAGCAGCCTGCTATTCCGCACCCTTCGCCCTGGCCCAGGCCTGCTGTCTGCCCCATCAGCATGTGCCTATGGGCTCTGATCACCTAGTCTGGTGTTGTGTGACCCTGCCTGGAGGGGCCATGCGCCCTGTCACTGCCCTGCTGGTGTGCCATGGTGCCTGGACCACCGGGGCCTGGTTTGCCAGCCCTATCCGTACACCCTGCACGGCCATGCTTGGCAGTCCCCAAGGGCAGGAGGATGGAGTATGGGACCCTGCCTGCACCCTGGGCTGTCACACTGCTCGGGGCCAGCAGCATCAGCATCCACCCGGCTCTGGTCAGAAGTAAAGAACCTCAGGCCCTCCCTAGACCAGCATCAGCATCCGTCTTTACAGGAGATCCTCAGGAGTGGAGGCCTCGGTTCCCAGGAGGCGCATAGAAGGAGGGGAGGCAGGAGACTGGCCTTAGCTGGGCTGGAGGAAGGGTGTGGTAGGCAGGAGGGCAGCAAGTCTGACATCCAGGCAGAGCAGGTACTTAAGGCCCACCTGCACTGTTGATGACGGTTCATGGGATAAAGAACCTGCTGTCATTGCCGGAAGGTTCCCATTGCAGCACTCAGAAGTGGAGGCTGGGTGAAGAACCCCTCGGGAGACCCTGGAGCTTGGGCTGGGGTTCCAAGTGCTCGATGGCATGAGCATCTCCCCAACTTTAGACTGGCCTGGAGGCAGGAGGGGACTGAGGGCCTTTGGGCCCTGTAAGTGTGAGAAGCTGGAATGAGTGCCCAGATCCAGGGTAACCAAGCATCTGCATCTCCATTCACTCCAAGTGACGCTGACCCTCCTGGGCCCCCACGTTAGACGCCCCACCCCACCCAGAAGCCATCAGGGCCCATCTGAGCAATCAGGCAGCCCCAGCTTCTCACCAGTCACATAGCAACTCCTCACTTGCTCCTCCTCTGTGCTGGGAAGTGTGTAGATGCTGGGTATAGGGACAAGCAAGGGAGGCACACTGCCCCTGGGGCTGCAGGTGCAGGCCTGGAACGAGGAGAGGTGGCTCTGGACAGAGCTCGACGGGCGTGTGTTGCTCCGCAGCCTGCTGCGCACCTGGCCGCCTGCTGGCCTTCCTGCTGCCGAGGCTGGACACCAGCAACGAGAGGCTCCGCGTGGGCACCCTGCAGGTCTTGAGACACGTCATCAACTCTGCTGGTGAGTGCCCCCCACACCTGCCATGCCAGAGCAGGGCCTGGGAAAGGCAGATATCGTCCATCTTTTAGGTGAAAAGTAGCATCCTGCGTTGAATTCTTTTAAATATTTCCCCAACTTTCTTTCGCAAAAATTCCAAACTTTTTTTAGAATTATTCAAAACTGTGTACGTATTCCTGGGGAACAAGTGCAATTCTGCTGCACTGAAACGTTGTGTTGTGGTGAAGTCAGGGCCCCAGTACATCCATCACTGAAGCAACACACGTTGTTCCCACCCAGCATCTCCCACCCGCCCCCCCAGTCGCCATTGTCTGTTCCACACTCAGCTTATGTGTGTGCACATTACAAACTTTTAGAAAAGTTGGAAGAATAGTGCCCATCTAGTGTCGCAAGAAGTTGATGGCTGATACCCACCTTGGATGGCTGGCATCAAACAGCCTGTGTACTCTCCAGGCTGGCACTCTCCAGGTGACCACACCGCGAGGGTGCTCAGAGCTGTATGGACCATTGTCGCAGGGTGTCTGGCAGGTTGTCCCCTCATGTGGGACCTCATCAGGGATATGCTATGATTTAGGTTAGTTGTCTGCTAGACTCCTTTGATCAAGAAGAGTCCTTTTTGTTAGGGGTTGAGGCCAGTTGTTTTGTAGAATTTCCCTCGATTTTCATATGCATGATTTCCTCCCACTTAGATTAAAGGATTCAGTTTTCCTGGTTTTAAGTTTAATTAGTAATAAGCTTGAAAAAAATAACATCTTTCCCATGTGAGTTTGTGGTTATCAGTGTGGCTCCCTTGTGTCCTGTTACAGTGTTGGTTGCCAGTGGCCGTGGGCATATGAGGTCTGCAGTCTGTGTGCTGAGGAGGTGGCTACCTTTTCAGTGGATTGTAAAGCAAACAAAGAATATGTGACAGAGACCACGTGTAGCCCACAATGCCTACTATGTACATATATTTTTTAAATTTATGAGCAATCATCACAAAGATGCCTAAAATATTTTCTAATTGGCCCTTTATGGAACAAATGTGCTGACCCCTATCCTGTGAGAGTCACTGTCCATCAGGTGCTGGGCATGCCTAGTGCTCTCCTGGGTGCTGCTGGTGTTTGCTCCTGTGCCTTGTTGGGACCTGCTCCGGGGCTTGGCTGTCTGTGCCCCACCCATTCACCATCCTGGAGTGACTTGGCAGTTCGCTGTCATGAACAGGCTGCTCAGGGTGTGTGTCCAGCTCCTCAGGTGCTGGAGGATCCTCACCTGGGAGGGACTTGTAGGACCTCACGTGTGTATATCCTCAGCTTTCTTATTCACCTGGGAGGGACTTGTGGGCCTCGGGCATATCCTTGGCTTTCTTAGATGATGCTGGACTGTGTTCCAAAGTCCTGTGCAGCTGTTCCATGTGCTCGTGCTCACATGGCTTTGCACCAGACTTCTCCATCTGTGCCCACCAGGCAGTTGTCTCTCATCTCCCTGACTGGGGTGGAGTCTGGTGGCATCGCACGGTGCAGGTGGTTGGGATGGGTTTGCATCTCTCACTCATCTCTCTGTTGGACTCTGTTTCTTACTGACCTATTGGAATTCCTGAGCCCTTTGCTGTGTTTACCTGCGGCCATTTTTTCAGTTCTCTGTGCTGTTGTGATTAACAGAAGTTCTGGACTTCAGGGTAGGCCTCGGGCATCTTTTCCTCCCATCTTATCTTATTGTGTCTTCCATACTTCCCAATTCTGAAGTCATGAAGAGCCTTCTACAGTGGTGGTCCCCAACCTTTTTGGCACCCAGGACCTGGGATGGGTCCAACCACATGCAGCGTGCCTCAGAGGGCACTTCACCATGCTCAGTGTCCTTTGTTTCTGTTTTAGTTTAGTTTAAGACAGGGTCTTGCTCTGTCACCCAGGCTGAAGTACAGTGGCATCATCATTGCTCACTGTAGCCTCAAACTCCAGGCCTCAAGTGATCCTCCTGCCTCAGCCTCCCATGTTGGTTTTATTTTTATTAATCTCACAACCACTTCTTGAGAACCACTTTTTATACCCATTTAAGTATCAGGAAACGAAGGTTATGTTGCTGGTTCTCAAAGCACCGGGAGCATGTGAGAAGTACATGCTTGAGCCCCCACGGGAGCTGCTGAGTCAGAACTTATGGCAGGGGGCAAGGGAGAATGAGCCTCTCTGATGCCTTTATGTTTGAGAGTCACTAAAGGAACTTCCCCAGCATTACAAACCTGGGTCTCTCTGACTCCGACTCATTCATTTACCTACTGCCCTAAACTGCCAACCTGTTAGCTTTTTTTTTCTTTTTTCCCTCCCTTCCCCATGCCCTGTTAGCTTTTTAATAAGATAAAATAATGTTATTTGGGGGAAAAAGATTTTTTGTCCTGGAGGGAAGTAGGCGTGCTTTTGCTCATGCCCTCCCCTGCTCCCAGGCAGGCTGGGAGCTCACAGAAAGACTGCGCCCTGGCACATGGCCTTGTGCTCCAGGTGGGGGGTTGGTCTTGGTGGGGAGGCTGAGTTCTTTTGTTCCTTTCTTGCAGCTGCTCAAATGGAAGTTCAGAAGCCTTTTATTCTCTCTTCCATGAAGCTTCCTCTTCTGGACCCCAGCAGCAAGGTGAGCCAACAGGTCAGCCTGCGCTCTGGCATGAGCAGCTGCAGAGAATGTGGCCAGGCCCCAGAGCAGGCATGTAGTGTCGTGTGCCCTTCAGAGTGTGCTACTGGCACTCTCCTACAGCTGCTCTTGGTGTACTAGCTTGGCGAGAAGTAAGGGAACAGTCCCCAAGACCAACATCACTTCTGGCACCAGTAATAAGTCCAGGGAGTTCCCTAAAACCATGGTCAGGTTCAGAAATTCACTAGAAAGACTTTCAAGACCCACCTCAAGCTTTATGCTCATGGCTACGGCTGATTACAGGGGGGAGATGCAGCATAGAATCAGCCCAGATCAGGGGTGCATGGGGCAGAGTACAGGAGGGTCCAAACGCAGAGCTTCCAGGTGTTCTCCCGCCACGGGGCTACCTCCCCTGGCCAGGCTGTGTGCTGAAATGCACGGCGCCTGCATCTTCCCTGGATTCTGTCCTGTGGACCTCGCTGGCTGCCCACATGGCTGAGCTGTCTCCAGCCCCTCTGGAGGGTAGAGCTGATGCCACATTGCTGAAAGCCCCCACTGAGATCACATGGGTAGACCACCTGGTGTGCCCCAAGGCCCCCAGGTAGATAAGGACGTTCTTAACAGTCAGGACGTTCCAGGGCGTAGTGATGACCTCCCAGGCTCAAGGGCAGAGGCCAGGCCTATCTTTGGGTAAAGTAGATCCTTAACTGCACCAGGTTAGCCAGGGACTGTATTCTTGGACAGGACCTGGTTGCTACAGGGGCAGCAGGGACCCCCAGGCCCTCTTTGGGGACCGTGCCAACCTTTGTGCTGGTCCTGGGACTCCTCTTTGGGACCTTCTGTGAGAGTTTTATTGTGTTTCTTCAGAAACTACTGAAATGGACTCCAAGTCACATCTGTTGCAGGGTACCTTCTACACAGCCCACAAACCCCTCCTCTTATTCAGGGCTGTTCTCCCATACACACCCTGACAGAGTCTTGGAGCGCCTCACAGGGGCCCAAGCTGTATGACCCCTGCTACATCAGATGGCCAGATGCATTCTGCCTGGGCAGACAGCTGCCAGCCTGCTCGCCCCTCCAGACCTACCTGTTTCCCCAACAGCCATGCTAGACACACATGTGTTCTCGGGAAAGATATAAGTAGGGAGTGGTTTGAGGAGTGATGTTTGGCTTGAGGTCTGAAGAGGCAGAGGCATCATTGCAATGCAGGGGAGAAGGTTCCCAAGGGAGAGGCAGCACACGAGAAGGCCTGGAGTTCGGGGCAGGGGCTGTCGTCTGTGCAGGGGAAGGAGTGACTGTTTTCAGTCACATTGGACTGGCCATGCCTTTGAATCGCCAGGCAGAGTTAGCAGGCATGGCAGGACACGTGGGCAAAGAACTCCCAGGGGTGCTGGGGCAACAGGTGCAGACTTGGGGTCCATCACCTGAAGGGTGAGACAGCTGGCATGGCACTTCTCAGGAAGTGTGTGGGTATTGCATAGGAGGAGCTGGCTGGGAGGACACCAGCCCCCACTGCCCGAGGCCAGGGCGATTGGAGTCTGGGAGGAGTGGCAGTTGGTGTTGGGGAGACTGGGCACAGGGGGCTTTTCGTCAGGGCCTTCAGCAGAACTGCCCTGTGGAGTTGGAGTGAAGCTTGATGGAAGTGGATGGAGGGAGGAAACTAGTGAGACGAAGAGACTTCTGGGGGCTGGGCAGTGGGGGTCGGGGAGGTATGACAGGCAGGAGGAAAGAGGCCCCCCACAGACCTGAGCATGTCCACAAGGGCTGCTGTCAGAGAAGCTAGAGAAGCCCCCACAAAGCTGAGGGACTGAGAAGGCAGGCACAGGTACCGGTGCAGGTATGGGTACAGCACAGGTGTGGGTGCAGCACAGTGTGGGGGTGGGTGCAGGCACGGGTTCAGACAGAGGTGTGGGTGGGGTAGGAGTAAGGTTCTCTGCTGGCTGGACTGGTGTGGCGGCCTCTGTTTGCAGCCGCTTCCTGACCTCTCATTGGTTTTGGCAGGTGAAGCAGGCTGTGGTGCAGGTGATCAGTGCCATGGCCCACCACGGCTACCTGGAGCAGCCTGGAGGTGAGGTGATGATCGAGTACCTGGTGCAGCAGTGCGCGCTGCCTCCTGAGCAACAGGTAAGGATGCCACTGCCTTGCCCAGCTCTGGGCCACATTGCCAGGGCTTCCATCAGGCACAGGTCGTAAGGAGCCGCCAGCCTGGCACAAGGTAGATGTGTGGGCCTGAGTCTGTACGCTGACTCTCCAAGTCAGGGTCTCTGCACTGCATCCGTCCACTGGGCAGCTCCCAGGACTCAGAACACAGGCAGAAGATAGAGACTTTGCTTTCTTTGAGGCTTTTTTATTTAAAAAGCTACTAAATGCCAATTTCTTCTTGAAGGAGAACAAGGTAGAATATAGCAAGAATAAGCCACAGTACATGTATAGGTGCAGGTGCAGGGGCCTGCTGGTGAGTGCATTGGTGCTTGGGCCCCTCTAGCCCCAGGCCTGGTTTCTTCAAGTCAGTGGAGCCAGCCTATCCATGGAGGTCCACTCCGAGCAGAGACGTGGTCTCCTTCTTGTACTCCTGTGATGTCACTGTGGTGTCCACTGTGCCTGCCAAGTGGCACATCTGTGTTGGTTTTGCAATAGTGAAGCTCAGGGACAGTGGACGTGGGTGTGCTGTGACTTTGCACCTGCCAGGAGTGTGGGCCCCAAGTGAGGAGGTGCTCACTGTCCCCACTGTGGCCTCGGGAGGTCCACTTACCAGTCTGACTCTCACGGCAGCATCGTGGGTCGTTAGGCATGCACTGGAGAGAGCCAGGACCCCTGCTTTAGTCTAGTAGTCCCAAATGTTTTGGGATTTGAAGATCTATTTTAATATTAGAATTGAAAGCAGGGTCTCAGATATTTGCACACCCTTGTTCATAACAACAATATTTACAATACCCAAAAAGTGGAAGCAACTCAAATGTCCATGGAGGGGAGTGAATGGATAAACAAAATGTGGTGAATGTTATTTAGCTTTAAAAAGGAAGGAAATTGACACACACTGCAACATGTATGAACCTGGAGGATGTTGCGCTGAGTTAAATAAGCCAGTCACAGAAAGACAGATACAGTGTGATCCCACTTAGGTGAAGAACCTAAAGTGGTGAGATTCAGGGAGACAGAAAACAGCATGGTGGTTACCAGGGCTGGGAGAAGAGGGATGGGGAGTTTTTGTTTAATGGGGAGTTTCTGTTTGGGAACATGGAAAAGTTCTGAAGATGAACGGTAATGATGGTTTCACAACACTATGAACGCCCTCAGTGCCACCAGACTGTACATTTAAAAATGGTTAAAATGGTAAGTTATATGTTATGTTTATGTTGTCATAATTAAAAAATTTAAAAAGCCAAGTTCCTTTTAAAGACCAAGGCTGTACTGTAACTCTCCCCTGCACATCATCTTGTCTTTCCATGTGAGGGCCAATGCCACCTGTCCTGATCACTTGTAGCTTCATAGTAAACTTTGAAATTGGGAAGCATGAGTCCTCCAGCTTTGTTCTTTTCAAGATTCTTTTGGTCAGTGTGAGTCCTTTGAACTCCTGTATGAATTTATTTTAGGATCAGTTTGTCAATGTCTGCAAAGGAGTAAGCCGGAATTGTAATGGGGATTACATTAAACCTGTGTATCTATTTGAGGAGTGTTTTCCATCTTAGCAGCATTAAGTCTTTGGATCTATGAACGTGAGATATGTTTCTGTTTATTCAGGTCTTTAATTTCTTTGAACACTATTTTGTAGTTTTCGGAATATAAGTTTCGTATTTCTTTTGTTAAATTTATTCATAACTATTTTATTCTTTTTGATGCTACTGTAAGTGGAATTATTTTCTTAATTTCATTTTCAGTGTGTTCACTGCTACTGTATAGAAATACAGTTGTTCTTTCATATTGATCTTATAGACTGCAACCTTGCTGAACTTGCTTATTAGTTATAATAGCTTTTTAGTGGATTCCTTAAGACTTTCTATAAAGATCAAGTCATCTGCAAATAGCTTTATTTTTTTCAAGCTGGATGCTCTTTATTTAGTTTTCTTGGCTACTTGCCCTTGCAAGAACCTCCAGTACACTTCTGAATGAAAGTGGTGAGAGCAGACACCCTCACCTGGTCCTTTCTGGGTGTGAGAGCAGCCAGTCTTTACCATTAAGCATGATGCTTGCCGGGGGCCCTTCATTAGGTTGAGGACATTTCCTTCTGTCCCCACTTTGTTAAAAATTTTTGTCATGGGCCCTGTGTGGTGGCTTACGCCTGTAATCACACCTCATGCTTCATAGTGCTCTGAGAGGCCATGGTGGGAGGATCGCTCAAGGTCAGGAGTTTGAGACCAGCCTGAGCAAGAGCAAGACCCCGTTTCTACTAAAAATAGAAAGAAATTAATTAGCCAACTAAAAATATATAGAAAAAATTAGCCGAGCATGGTGGTGTGTGCCTGTAGTCCCAGCTACATGGGAGGCTGAGGCAGAAGGATCGCTTGAGCCCAGGAGTTTGAGGTTGCTGTGAACCAGGCTGACGCCATGGCACTCTAGCCCGGGGAACAAAGTGAGACTCTGACTCAAAAAAAAATTTTTTTTTTTTTTTTATGAAGAGGTACTAAATTTTATCACATGCTTTTTTCTGTGTCTGTTAAGATGAACACATGGTTTTTGTTCTTTATTCTAGCAATAATGGTGCATTTCATGAGATAATTTTCAGATGTTAAACCAACCTTGCATTCCTGGGATAAATCCCACTTGGCCACGGTGTATAATCATTTTTATATATTGTTGAATTCAGTTTGCTAGTATTTTGTTGAGAATTTTCACATCTACATATTTAAGAGTTATTAGTCTGTAGTTTTCTTGTTATGTCTTTGTTATTTATATATTCTGTATACACACATGTGCATGCATGTACATTTTTTAACTCATCTGAGAAAATATTAGAGACATTATATCCCTTTATCGCTAAATACTAAATATTTTGGTGTTTATTTCCTAACAATAAGGATCATTGTTCTGCATAACCATTGTACAGTTGTCAAAATCAGGAAATATAACATTGAGGCCATAATATTACCTGATGTATAGTCTGTATTCACATTTTATTATTTGTCCTAATTCTGTCTCTTACAGCTGTTTTCAGGTGCAGTTTCCAACACAGAGTCAGGCATTATGTGTAGTTGTTATGTCTTGTTGGCCTCTTCTCTTTGTGTTTGTTGACTGGACATTTTCTAAGAGTTCAGACCATTATTTTGCTAGATGTTTTTCAGGTGGGGCATGTGTTTCCTCATGATTTGATTCAGGTGATGCAGTTTTTTGTTTTTTTTTGAGACAGAGTCTCACTTTGTGGCCCAGGCTAGAGTGAGTGCCATGGCGTCAGCCTAGCTCACAGCAACCTCAGTCTCCCGGGCTCAAGCGATCCTACTGCCTCAGCCTCCCGAGTAGCTGGGACTACAGGCATGCGCCACCATGCCCGGCTAATTTTTTTTCTATATATTTTTAGTTGGCCAATTAATTTCTTTCTATTTTTTTAGTAGAGATGAGGTCTCGCTCAGGCTGGTTTCGAACTCCTGACCTTGAGCGATCCACCCGCCTCGGCCTCCCAGAGTGCTAGGATTACAGGCGTGAGCCACCACGCCCGGCCAGGTGATGCAGTTTTGACAGGAATCTCCTGGGAGCATGTGTGTTATATCACAGAGTTGGTTGTCACAACATTGGTCTTGTTAGCTCTGATCACTTGTTTCAGTGAGGTTTCTGCACTTACAGTTGCTGTCTCTCTTACAGTTAATGGTTTGTAGGAAGATTGGGACTAAGTAAATATCTGCTTGCTGATTAAACTTAATCAGCATAAATCAGTTTTAGCATCAGTTGATGGTTTTCTAACTCCGTTAATATTTCTACACTTAGTTTTTTAGTCTTCTGTTGTGACAGAGAACTTTTCTTAGTCTTACGTTCATGAGGACTCATGGCAGCTGGTTGATGGGATGGTCTAGACACCATCTCTGTTGGTTCTGGTGCTAAGGCTGCCCCGCGCTTGGCCAGTGGTGCTGCCATGAGCTGGCTCCTGTATTCCTGGGATGTGGTCCGTTGTTCTCGGAGTCTGTCTCCACTTTCTGGCACACGAAGATGTCCCTGGATCACCTTGCACTGTCCTTGCATCAAGCTCTGTGGACTCTGCTTGGATGTGTTCTTTTTACCTTTTAGTTCTGGAGAAGTTCTCTCCTTTATTTTAACTATTTCTTGCCATTGGTTTTTTTCTCTCTCTAATTCTGGTCTGTCTGTTATCTAAATGCTAGCACTGCTGCCTTTCCTATCTTTGAGCTTTTCCTTCTATCTATCTATCTATCTATCTATCTATTTATTTATGAGACAGAGTCTCACTCTGTTGCCCGGGCTAGAGTGCCGTGGCGTCAGCCTAGCTCACAGCAACCTCAAACTCCTGGGCTCAAGTGATCCTTCTGCCTCAGCCTCCTGAGTAGCTGGGACTACAGGCATGCGCCACCATGCCCGGCTAATTTTTTCTATATATTTTTAGTTGGCCAATTAATTTCTTTCTATTTTTAGTAGAGACAAGGTCTCGCTCTTGCTCAGGCTGGTTTCGAACTCCTGACCTTGAGCTATCCTCCCGCCTCGGCCTCCCAGAGTGCTAGGATTACAGGCGTGAGCCACTGTGCCCGGCCTTTTCATTCTTTTTAAATTTCTTCTTCCTTGAAGTCTTCTTCAGTCTGTTCTTCTAAGTTAGTAATTTCTTCCTTGGTGATATCTATTACATCTTATTATAATAATTTCCTGGATTAAATTCTTTATTCCAACTGTTAAAAGTTTTCAGGATTTTTTTTCCTTGTACTCAGTTCATATTGTTAATATTTTCCCTTTTCTAGGATATTTTAGACTATGTCCTTGGCCACTGTGCCTAATATTTGTGTGTCTGGTGATTTTGTGTGTGTTCTCAGTGTTCATTATCAGATAGTTTGCAGTTTCTGTTTGGTATCTTTTTTAACCCAAATGGTTCTTTTATGATATTTGAAAATCTCCCAGTGGATAGATTTTCATGCCTATTATGGATTTGTAATTTTATTGCATTGTTACATTGAATCTGGCCAGCTTGATTTCTGCTTTTAACAGTTTGTTGAGATATTCTTTTTGGCTCAACAATCGGGCTTTCAAAGTTGTTCGTGTGTGTTTGTTATAAAGTTCTATCTATATTTTTAGAGCATGCCTTAAAAATTGTTGTTCAAGGCCTAGATATCACTATTTTTTTCTACTTGACCTTTGGTTACTATTAAAAATCTCCTGCAGTGGTTGCAGTTTTGCCAGTTTCTCCTTGTCATTCAGTGTTTGCTTTGTTTCAAAGCCTGAATGCAGGGCTCGCAAAGTATGTAGGAAGCAGAAGTTCTCTCCTTGCACAGCAGCCTCCCAGGGAGCCAGGCTTTAGAGCTGCCTCACCAGACAGAGAGGACAGCAGGTGTCTCACCTGCTCAGGTTGCTGAGGTTGTGGTCAAGGCTTGGTGTAGAAAATAGGATTTCTCCTGAGATTATCATTTCCACAAAGGCCGTCCCATTTCTCCTGTGGCAGCATTGCAAAGTAGGGACAAAGTTTTTTTCCCCTTTCTTTCTTTTTTGAAACAAGAGTCTTGTTCTGTCACCTAGGCTACAGTGCAATGGCATCATCATAGCTCACTGCATCCTCAAACTCCTGGACTGAAGAGATCCTTTTGCCTTAGCCTGGGATTATAGGCATACACCACCACACCCGGCTAATTTTTCTATTTTTAGTAGAGAAAGGGTCTCACTCTTGCTCAGACTGGTCTTAAACTCCTGTCCTCAAATGATTCTCCTGCTTTGGGCTCCCAGAGTGCTGGGATTACAGGCGATACCGTGCCTGACCTAATTTTTATGGAATCAGTAGCTTACAGGAAATGCTCAAGGTTTTATTTATTTTGCAGATGAGAACTGAGCCAGGTGAGACTGTTTCTTGGGTGATTTTAGCTCAGAGTACATTTCTTGTCTGTGGCAGGTGATGCTCCCCTACGGTGAGGCTGGCGGGATCTATCCTGCTCCCACACAGCTATGTCTTCACAGGCCTGAGCCACACTGCCTAACGTTGGTGCGTGGACATGATTCCCCCCCCACCCATGCCCTGCCTTCTGCTCCTTCCCCCTCCAGCCTGAGAATCCAGGCCCCGACAGCAAGGACCTCTCAGCTGATGGGGTGCGGGCCATGAGCATCCGCACACTCTACCTGGTCAGCACCGCCGTGGACAGGATGAGCGACGTGAGTGCAGGGCAGCTCTGGCCTCCCCTCCAGCCACACCCCTGTATTCCCATTCAGAGGTTTTCCTGTCCTTGTTCTGTGACTAACTTTGCCCCTCCCAACCCCAGGTCCTGGGTGATGGCTAAACCATGCAGGGTAGTGGCCAGGCAGTGCTCAGAGGCCACCTTAGCCACAGCAGGGCAAGCAAAGGGTCTGGCCTGACTCTCGGAGCTCAGGCAGGGCCTGCGGCCCTCATAGCTGTTGTGCTGAGCTTGGTGTGCCCAGACCCTGCCATCTCTGAGCCGCCTCTGCCCCCAGGTCCTCTGGCCGTACCTGCTGGAGTTCCTCACCCCTGTGCGCTTCACCGGGGCCCTGACTCCACTCTGCAGGAGCCTCGTGCATCTGGCGCAGAAGAGGCAGGAGGTGGGGGCCGACACCTTCCTCATACAGTATGATGCCCATGGTGCGTGCCGCCCCCGACCCCATCCCTGCTTGCAACCACAGCCCCAGCTTTGGCTCCCTGTCCCCCTGAGAGCTGCAGGCTGGGCCCAGGCAGCTAGGCTGGCTTCTGAGCAACTGTTCCTCGTCTCTTGTCTCCAGTGAACCTTCCGTCTTCCTACGCTGTAACCACAAGACTCCTGGTGAGCACCGTACTATGCAGCTCCCCCAATCGGGAAACGTCTACTTAGATCGCGGCTAGACCCCGGGGTCCTTCAGAGGATGTTAGAAGTGGGCGCTTCTTTCTGAGTCCCCATTCCCATGGATGTGGTGGCCCACTGCCCAGAGACTTGTGCTGTCACGGACTCCCAGGGAGGGTGCTGCCTTTTCAGTGAGGAGCTGCCAGGCAGATGCTCATGGCATGGCTGCCCTCCATCACTGTAGCCTGAGCTTCGGGAAGAGCAAAGTGCAGGCTATGATCCTCGGCCAGGAGCCACCTGCTCAGAGCTCACTCCCCCCTCTGCCTCCCTTCAGGTTGTGTCTTCCAACCCCTACCTGGGGGATGGACGTGGGGCAGCCTCGCTGCGTCTTCTGAACATTCTGCGTCGTAGCATTCACCCTTTGCTGGGTCAGCAGTGGGAGACAGCCATCCCCCTGCTGCTGGGGTACCTAGATGGTGAGGCCCTGTGGGGTTCACGTGAGGAGGGCAGCACTTGGTTGGGGGTAGGGGCTGGCCAGTGGGGACCAGGCTTTAGTAAGTTCGAAGGAATAGTCACCACTGTGGTCCAGGACAGCCTGGGGCTTGAAAGCCCTCCCTCCTGTCGCTGAGAGCAGGTGGGAAGTGGGCACAGCCAGGTCGGGTTGGCTATTGCTTTGCCTTCCCTCCAAGCTCCAGAAGATGGGTGGGGCCTGGGCTGGGGGACGTGTTGGGCTCTGAAGATCCCACTCATGTGCGACGGGGTGGGCCTGCCTGGCAGGACAAGACCCACTGGGTGACTGTCATTTCAGAATATACTGAGGAAACCCTGCCATGGAAGGAGTGGGAGGAAAAGCTGTTGATGGTGAGAGCAGGGAGGAGGCTGAGGGTGTGGCCTGTCCCGAGCATGGAAACAGCTTCTGGGCTGGTGGGGAGGGCTGGGGTGGCAGGAGCTGGGGCTAGACCCACCTGCTGAGGATCATACCACCTGCCTCAACCTCAACCTCGTGGTGTGGCTGGAGGAACAACAGAGGTGCGGGCGGGCATCTGGGGTGAGGACCTCTGCCGACTGCAGACTGCTGGAACAAGGCACCCACCCTCTAGCAGCCAAGGCCAAATCCCAGGAGCATCGAACTTCCCTGGCTATGGGCCTTTTATTTCACCCCTTGCCTGGCCCAGAGCTGTTCACATCCCAGGCCTCCTGCTTAGCTGACCCCACAGGGCTTGCTCTGCTGCCACTGCCCTTGCTGGGAGGTCACCTGTAGACCGCATGGAACCACAGCAGGGGCCACCCTGAGGTCCTCAGGTGGTGACATGACAGACTTTAGGCCCATCCTCAGCCAGCCTCTGCAGGACCTCTCCTTGCCCACAGTTCCTGCGGGACACCCTGGCTACTGTCTCTGACAACACGTGGACCTGCCAGCTGAGCCTGGAGATGTGCAAGCAGCTGCCCTGCTACAACGGGACGCCCCAGGAGAAGGTGTGCAGGTGCTCAGGCTCCAGGTCCCAGAGCCTTCTTCAGTCTCTGTCACTTGCTGTCTGGGCCTGTCTCCATGGTCCTGGTGGCCCTGGCAGAGCCAGGAAAAGGCCTGTGGCCTCTTCTTGGTGGCTGAGGACTGGAAGGTGCGGGACCCCACTGTCTCTGCCTCTTGCCCCCAGATGCTGCCCAGGCTCTGCCAGTCTGTCCTCACAGGGCTAGCACTATGGCTCCCAACAGCCCCTCCCACATCTGGGCAGCAGGGTGGACACTCCAGGAGCGGCACCCTGGCAGTGCTAGGCACCCCTCTACTTAGGAGTCAGGTACAACCTTGTTCTCTGGCTTCATTTCAGCACTTCCTGTACAAATGCATAGGAACCACCCTGGGTGCTGCTTCAAGTAAGGAAGTGGTGAGGAAACATCTTCAAGAGCTGCTGGAAACAGCCAGATACCAGGAGGAGGCAGACCGTGAGGTGGCCGTCACTTTCCCTGCGGAAGCCCCTGGATGCCCAAGGGCTGGCGGACAGCCTTCTGTTCTCTCAGGCAGCCAGCCAGCACGTGCGCGAGTGTGTGCGTGTGGATTGTGCATATATGCACATATGTGGTGTGTGTGCGTAAATGTGTGCATACGTGTATGCATGGTGTACTCTCTCCACCTGCACTGTGTACAGTGTGCATGAATGTGTGCGTGGTGCATTGTCTTCACCTGCAGTGTGTGGTATACACGTGTGCTTAGTGCACTGTCTGCATCTGCACACATGTAGTGTGTACACATGTGTGCATGGTGCACTGTCTGCATCTGCACGTGTACAGCATGTGTGTGGGCATGGTGCACTGCCTGCATCTGCATATGCTTATGTGCATATGTACACATGCGTGTATGTTGTGGGTGTGTGCACATACGCTCTTCTCTTTACATGACTCTAAGGCAGGGGGCAGGGTCCTCTCTGCAGGTGTGAGTACACCTGTGTGTCTCCCCAGGGCCTTGCCTGTTGCTTTGGGATCTGTGCCAGCTCCCACCTTGAGGACACCCTGGCCCAGCTGGAGGACTTTGTAAGGTCGGATGTGTTTAGAAAATCCATTGGCATTTTCAACATTTTTAAGGTATGGAGATTAGGCTGATGGCCAGGGTGGAGGTCTGGGGTAGGAGGACTATCTCTGTGGTTTTGTTTCTCAGACGCTGCCCTACATTTTAAGGTCCTGGGGAGTGGCGGGGGTGGTGAGGACAGGGTGGGGGTCTTGTGCCTCTGAGGGCAGCTCTGTCTCTTCACAAGTTTGGGCTCAGGGGGTGCCCTGCATGCTTGGGGTGGGGCAGGAAGCTGACATTAAGCAGTTTTTGCTTCCTGCATTCCCTGCATGAGCAGGGCCTGTGTGTGTGTGTGTGGCCCACTTACCCCACCTCTGGCAGAGGGGGCATAAGGCCTCCCAGAAGTGAATACAGCTGGTGACAAGGGGTGTGCATCTCTCTGCCAATCGTGAGGGAGGAGAGGGGGGCCAGGGTGAGAGTCTGGAAGCGCCTCCCTCTGGGGGGGCCAGGCTGTCTGCATAGACCTCTGCCCTCTGGTGGCCAGTGGAGGTTGCACTTCTGCTGAAGCCACTGGTTGAGCTGCCAGAGCCAAGGCCTGACCTAAGGAAGGGGTGGACCCCTGCTGTGGCCCCACCCTATTATAGACTCTCAGGGCTGGACCTGGCTTTCGGGGCCTCCCAGCCCTTTATCCGTGCACAGGTGGGATAGGCCCCAGGGACAGAGGAGCTGCCTTGTAGCTCAGGGTTGGACAGGGCCTCTACTCTGGGGCTCCCAGCCCTCTCTTCTGCTTACTCCACCATGTAGTCCTTTTCCCTCTGCCACTCGGTCCCCAGTGGGCCCACGCCTGGCCCCCTGGCCCCTCCTGCTGTCCCTGACAAAGGGGCTCTCCCACTCAGGTCGTGCTGTCCGCCAGCTGGGTCATGCCTCTGATGACCAGCTCTGGCCCGTGTTCAAGGAGGACTTCAGTGAGTTTGCGTCCAAGGCTTCCTGTCAGGGGTGCAGTCTGTTGTATAATCAGTGACTCCTCTGGCCCCTCAGGACAGAAGTGAGAATGAGGTAGAAAAAGTGAAGAGTGCGCTGATCCTGTGTTACGGGCACGTGGCAGCACAGGCCCCCCAGGAGCTGATGCTGGCCAGGGTGGAGTCGGACATCCTCCGGAACATGTTCCAGTACTTCAGCACCAAGGTGGGTGCTATGCAGGCCTGTCTGGTTAGTGGGGCCTGGCAGGGAGGGGTCCTGCCAACACCAGACTCTCAAAACTTAATTCATTTCACTTTTTATTGTTCAGGTTCTGGGAATAAAGGTAGAAACCAAGGTACAGTGTGTGGGAGTTAAGTATCAGCTCTGCCTTTCCTTTCTCAGCTCTCTGGACTGGCTTGAGCTTCAGGAGCAGAGCCAGAGGGGAGCTTGCTGGGGCTTCCTGCTCCCAGCCCATGGGAGAGCATTTAAAATATCATACCCTCTCCTGCCCCCACTTCCCTTTGGAGCAGCACCTCCTCTGGGGGCTGGAACAGGGACCTAGGGCTCCTGCCCCAGCCTGGGCCCTATGAGGTGGGTGGGCAACAAGGGAGTCTTCTGAGGCTCCTCTTAGGAGCCAGGGCCTGAGCTATAGCTGCCTTGCCCCAGGACAGACAACTCTCCTCTGGCTCTGCTCTTTGATTCTCAGGGGCTGTACCTTTCCAGATCCCCACACCTAGGAGGGGGGCTGACCAGAACCAGTGGCAATGGCACCAAGGCTCACTGGCCCCCCAAAGTCCTCCACCTCTCTAACTTGTTTCCTTCTGTCATCTCTGGCGCTAACCTGACAAGACCCTTGCTGGGGACAGTTGGCACCCCATGAAGGGCAGAGCACAGGGTTCTCAGAGTTTCTTTTTCCTCGGCCATTAGCGTGGCAGGGGCCAGCCTCGTGTGTCCTCAGGACACCTCCCCTTACCCTTCTCCGAGCCCACAGGGAGGGGCGGCCCGCTTAGCTGAGGGCTCCTCTCCTCTTCTCCATGATCCCTGGGCACCCTCTTCTTGTCCCACATGGACTTTGACATATGGGAGAGCTGGCTGGAGAGCTCCTCAAAGAACAGAGCAGCAGTCTGGCTGCGGCAGAAGGAGAGGGGGCGTGTTTTGCGCTCGGTCATGGGTGGATGTTGATGGCCTCCTGCAGCTGAGTGTCCCTCCAGGACCCAGCCCTGAAGCTGTGCCTCATCCAGAGCACATGCATGGTCACCCGTGCCATCTGCAGCAGTTCGCAGGCCAGCTCCTTCCACTTCTCCAGGAAAGCAGAGCTGGTGGCACAGATGATGGTGAGCACTGACCATGTGGATGGTCCCCAGCAGCTTCCTAGAAGACAGATGGTGGCATCATAGGTGCTGATAGCAGTGGAGGTGGGGTTTGGGGAGGACCCAGGGGTGAGAACAGGGTGAGGGGCCACATGAGGACAGACGGTGCTTGGGAGGCCGATGGGGAGGAAAGCTAGTGCCTCCTCCCAGGCTGAGCCACTGGCTGCCTCCCCCAGGAGTTCATCAGAGCAGAGCCTCCAGACTCCTTAAGGACACCTGTTCGGAAGAAAGCCATGCTCACCTGCACTTACCTGGCGTATCCTTCCAGCCTCTGTGTGTGTGTGGGCCTGTGTGTGCACACGTGCTGTGAGGGGTTGCAGCCTTGGGCCCAGAGCGAGCCAAACTGTCGGTGGCTGTGCTGTCCACACAGGCCTGGAGGTTTCCGGGTGGCTGGACCTGCCATAGGATTGATATCTGGGCCCTTAACTTGCTGCTCAGCTCCCTGGAGCCAGCACTGGGGGAGCAGGCCCGGGCGGATGTGATCCAAGGCTGCCTGCACAGTGTCATGTCCCTGCCACCTGAGTCCCAGGGCGAGGACGGCGGCTGCCAGGAGGTATTGCTGCGTGTCCTTCACTGTGTGCCTGTGTCCGTGGGTGGCAGTGGGAAGGCCACTGTGGGCAGTGGGGTCACTGGTGGGGCCGGGTGGCCTGGCTCTCCTTCCAGGCCCTGTATCTGGATACGGTGCGCGCCCTTGAGGATTTGCTGACGAGCCTCCTGCAGCAGGACATGACCCCCCAGGGCCTGCAGGTCATGGTCGAGGTGTGCAGGGTGGTGGCTGCAAAAAGGTTGCTCTACCTGGTTCTCTGGGTCCTCTCTCCCCACAGTGGCACCCCGGAGATGGCTTGGTGCTCTCTGCAATTGGGGGGGACTTTGTGAGTGGGCGGCAGCACCCCCTCCTGCCTGGGCAGGATGTAGATGGGAGAGGCCCAGACTGAGAAGCACCTCTGGAGCCCACATGGTGCCAGGATTGGAGCGTCCTGCAGGTCCCCTGTGAGCTCCTGGCTATCTGGGGGCTGTCATGGTGGCAGGACGGGAAGGCCGCTGCTGTGCTGCAGCTTCTCCACACTAATCACTGCTGTGGCTGGGGCAGCACTGACCCCTCATTCCAGGGATGTGCCCTTCTGGGTGGGGGCAGGCTCTTCCCTATGTCTCCACCACCCCGCCTGCTCTGGGTTCACCTGGCGGGCTGTGTCTGTGAGTCAGGCAGGAGGGCAGGGTGGCAGGGCCAGGGCTGTAGTGGGCCCTGAGGTGCAAGCCACGAGGGCCCAGCCTGGCTCCTGCAGCCCAGGAGGGGTGGCCTGGCACTCGGGCCCTGCTCTCCTGGGTTGCCCCTGAGTAGGCACCTGTGTGAAGTCCCCTCTTCCCCAGCACCTGAGCCCATGGATCAAGTCTCCGAGGGGCCACGAGCGGGTGCGGGCTCTGGGCCTGAGCAGCTGTCTGCTGCAGTACTTCCTGGAGCACCTGCACGTCAGCGTGAGTGCCTGGGTTGCCAGCCTGCCCTGCTCCCGGCCCAGCCCTGTTCCTGGGTCCCTTGGCCTGTGGCCCTCACTTCCCAGAGCACCCTATAGGCTTCCTGGCCTTCTTCTGGCTGCACATGCCCCCTCCTCCACAATTGTCCCTGCTGCACACACCTGCTTACCCAGTATCTGCCGAAGTGGACCAGGTGGGGCAGAGCTGAGCTGGGCAGAGCTCACACTGGGTCAGGGAAGGGGTTCAGCAGGGGACTGTGCTGGCCATGGGGAGGGCCCGGGGCTGCATGGATGCAGGCTGCCCTCCTGGCCACACTCCGGCACCACACAGCCCCTCTGGCCATCTCCCCCAGGCCCTGGTGCCCTTCCACAACCTGGGCCTCCTTGTCGGCCTCTTCTCCCCACGGTGTGCGGACCTGTGGCCTGCTGCCCGCCAGGAGGCCGTGGGCTGTGTCTACTCCCTGCTCTACCTCCAGCTAGGCTATGAGGGTGAGCCCCTGCTGAGGACGCGGGCGGGGCTGGGCCGAGGTGGCAAAGGTGCAGAGGCATGAGGCGCGGAAGCCCTGCTGTGGGATCGCCCAGGAAGGCCTCAGCCGGACTCTCTCCTTTCAGGCTTCTCCCAAGACTACCGTGATGACACAGCTGAGCAGCTCCTCACCCTCAAGGATGGCCTCATGCACCTGGACCCAGCCATCCTCTTCCACACCTGCCACAGCATAGCCCAGGTACATGCAGAACACCTGTGGCAGGAAGGAGGGGCCCACACCGTGGGGGGCCGAGGGGCTTCGAGCCAGCACCTGGCCTCTCCCAGGCTCTGTAGGTGCCACCCAGGGTCAGTGGGTATGGGTCACAGGGCAGGTTTCATTCAGAGAGTTAGTTGTCTGACACCACCTCTGACCAGTGCTGCCCCCACCACCCACGGAGGGAATGGGGTGCCACCAGGCCTAGCTGCCTGTGCCTCAAGCCTGTTTGCTGCAGATGCAGGTTTTTGGGGCTTTCCTTGTGCTTGTCCTTTCCTTCAGGGCTGCCCTGAACTCACACCTACTCAAGAGCCACCTGGGGCTGGGGCATGGTCTGCAGGGCACAGTGGGCTCTGGCCATCTTGCCAAGGAGCTGGGGTAGGCCCTGCCTTTGGCTGGTTGAGGTGCCTTGTCCACTGCATTCTGGAGAGAGGCATTGTGTCCAGTGTGCCTTCCATCCCTGTGGTGCTGGTGTCCACGCCAAGAGGCCTAGCAGGGATCCAAGGGGTCGAGAGAGCTGCTTCTTCCTCAGTGTGGAGTTGAGGCGTGGCTGCTCTGTGATGTGGTACCTAGAAGTGGCCTTCTAGGATCCAGAGGCTTTGTTTCCTGCAGAGGAGAGGGGAGGGAAGGGTCCCCATGGTCCTTTCTGGGCTGGTGACTCTGGGGCTAGGAAGCAAAGACCCTGCCCTGGGCCAGTTAAGGTGGAGCAGAGGCTTCCTGGTCTCGGGTCAGAATTCTTGGATGTTCAGCCACTTTTCATGCTTTCCTGTCTTCTTGGTGCATTGTTTTGTGTTTTTCCTTACCCTTCATGCTGCTTTATTGGCTGTAACTTCTGGCCAGTCTCTTCGTGCTTAAGGGAGAAGGAGAGGGCTTCTGTCCACTGCTGAGCTGGAGGGGAGCTGAGGGTCTAGGCCTGCTGAGGTGGGCCGGGCTGCCCCGCTGCCCTGGAGAGCTCCAGGGCGACCACACTGCCAGGGGGAGCCCCTAGGAGGGAGCTGTGACCCCAGGGACCCCTACAGGAGCCCGCCCAGTCTCCTGTCTGCCCTGGCAGGCTCTGGTGAATGACTCCCTCCACCCCCCGCAGGGCCCATGACTGTACTGTGAGCTCATGGAAGGCTCAGGGTGGGCAGGGCTGGGGCCGGCTGTGAGAAGGGCTGGAGCCCCTGCAATTTGATGCCTGGAAATAGTGGCGTTTGGGGGTACTGGCCCCACCCTCTTTGATTTTCTGGCACCACCATTCACCTAGGTTATTGCCAAGCGCCTCCCAGCGGACCAGCTCATCAGCCTCTTGCTGACCATGTTTGAGGGCCTGGGGGACCCTGACAAGAACTGCTCCCAGGCCGCCTCCGTCATGGTCAACTGCCTGCTGCAGGAGCGGGGCAGCGCACTGCTGGAGAAGGTGAGGGCAGGCGGGGTCTGTAGACATGTTCTCCACTCTGTAGAGTGCTTTTTCACTCTTGTTGATTTGGTTTTTGACACACAAAAGTTTTTAAGTTTGACATAGTCTCATTTGTCTATTTTCTCCTTCCTTCCTTCTTTCGTTCCTTTTTTTTT
>VBSM01003228.1:3436503-3454265 GCA_008086735.1 Cheirogaleus medius | reverse complement strand
TTCTATTTTTAGTAGAGATGGGGTCTCACTCTGGTTTCAAACTCCTGACCTTGAATAATCCGCCCACCTCGGCCTCTCAGAGTGCTAGGATTACAGGCGTGAGCCACCGCGCAAGGCCCTGAGGGTGCTGCTTTTTGCACAGTGGAGCTGCTGAGCTGTTTCCTTGCCAGCTCAGGTTCCCATACACGACACTCCACAGCAAGGCCAGTGAGTGGGGTTGTTGATGCCTAGGCTGAGCCAGGAGCAGGCCTACAACATAGCACCTCAGCCCACCTGTAACTTGGTATACCAGTGTCATATACCCACTTGGGTCATGGTGAACCCCCATTTTCTTCCCTGCCAGGGGACCTCTTTAAAAAGAACAGGCTGATGGTGTTGGACTTTTGAGTTTCCTTGACATTGAATCAGAAAATGTGGCCTTAGCAGGCAGCATGTGACCTCCCCCAACACAAAGATGATCGTGCATCAGAGCAGAGGGCAAGACGGGAACAACAGTGGATCCCTGACGCCAGGTGTGTCAGATGGGGGAGAAAGACCCTCTGTGGGTTGAAGAGGATGTGCAGGGGAGGCCAAGGAAACAACAGGGGAGAAGGGGCTCCATTTGAAACAAGCAGGCAGGAGCAGAAAATGGGGCCACCACTGTGGAGACAGTCTGGAAGCTCCTCAGAAAGTTGAGTTACCACGTGACCCAGTATTTCCACTCCGGGCATACACCTAACAGAGCTGAAAACGTGTTCACACAAAGCCTTGTACACAAATATTCATGGCATAATTTGTATTATCCAGAAAGGAAAAAACAGCCCAAATGTCGTCAGTTTGTGAATGAATAAAGAAAATATGGTCCATCTGTACTGTGGAGTATGGCTGTAGAAAGGAGTAAAGCACGGATACCTGCTACAACGCACATGGACCTTGAGAGCATCATGCCTGGTGACAGAAGCCAGACACAGGTGTCATAGTGTGATTCCATTTATGTGAAACTTCCAGAATAGGTAAATCCACAGAGACAGAAAGTAGCGTAGAGGTTACCAGGAGCTGGGGGTAGGGCAGGAGGTGTGGAGTGACCACTGGTGGAGACAGACTTTCTTTTGGGGGATATGGAAATGTTGGTTGCACAAGAACTGTGTGGTGTCTAAGTTATGTCTCAGCAAAGCCATGGTGAGCACACGGCCCAGATACAGCGTGACAGAAAGGGAAAGGTCCCCGCAGGGATCAGTGTGCCAGGCACCACAGGCAGCTGGACTGCAGCCCTTCCTCCTGGGACCAGCACGTGGGCCTGCTGCAAACTGGGCTTTGCAAGCCGAGAAGTTAGTGTGGACGCCAGCCCCACCCCCAGGGCCCTCCAAACCCAGGCACCAAGATGCTGTTTCAAACTTTGTGAAAAGTATAGATCCGAGCACTCATATGCACCAGTAGGTTCTAGTTGTTGAAAAAGTAAATACGCAGAAGAAAATATTAGAGAAGGTAAACAAACCCACTGAAATAAATGGAAAAATAAATCTCTGATAAGACAAGTCATAGGAAAAGAGCCGACATCCATAAAAGCAAAATATAAAGTAAAAGAGGGAAAATAATATGCACACAGAAGATGTGAAAAATAATGAAGCATATCCATGAGCAGCTATGTTCCAAAACACTTGAAAATCTGTGAAGTCGATAGGTCTGTATAAAAAATAAAATGCCAACATTAATGCAAGGAAGACGGGAGAGTCCAGTGAAGCCGTAACTACCAAGGTGGTTGAAGTGGTTGCTCCTGCATCACCGAGTTGTTGCCCCCAGCTGAGCCCTGGGGCCCACACATTGCACAGGATGGAGAGGCCACGTCAGCAAGGTGGACGGGCCAGCAGTGGTTCAAGAACTTCACACCACAACCAGCACTGGCTGCATGCTCTGAGGCCTTTCTGTACAAGTGACTGCCCTGAGGGGCTGAGGACCGACACCTGTCCAGAAGTCTTTGCTGGACCTCCTTGCAGTCAAAATGTCCTGGAAGTCAGGGATGCAGAGGACCATTTGATATGCAGCACGCACTTCCCCAGACCTAGACAGCCATGTTGTCGGGGACATGGCTGGGCTGGGGCAAGGAGGGCCGGTGGACATGCAGATAAAGGCCAAGGCACACAGGCTGTCCAAACTCTGATGCACATGACCTTGAGCTGGGACAGCTCCCTGCACACAGGGCCTCCCAAGGAAATCGATGTCTGTGTTGGTAGCTCCTTGAGGTTGGCAGCGGCGAGGCAGGAGCTATCATGCAACCTCCACCAGGTGGCCTCCCACACACCTTCCCAGCTGTGACGACGTGGCCCCCAGCTTCTTGTTCCGTCTATTTTCACATCAGACCCTGGTGGCTTCAGTTGTACATCCTGGCAGTGGGGCCACCACAGTTGAGGCTATGAGGAGACTCCCAGGCCAGCCACCCCCTCTGGTGGGGCCCCCACGACTAGGCCCTGCCCCAAGAGTGTCACATACTGCGCTAGACCAGCTGGAGGCTGGTCAGGGGCTGCAGAGCCCGCAGCTGGGCTTGAGGTGGGCCTGGGGGTCCTGGGTCCTCCTGCCTCCCTTCCTCTATGTTCCAGTCACCTGTTTTCCAGAGCAGTGGGACACTCACAAACTCGTACCACCCACCTGGAGGTCCCGTCCTCCCTTTCTGAGGCCAGCCCCAGCCTCTGTCCTCAGCTGCCAGCCTGACCCCCATGCAGGTCCTGCCTCCAGTGGGCAGAGGGGGGTCTCCTGGGATGGACTGAGCAGGTGTGCTGTGGGGGCGCAAGGGGCCATTGGTTCTGTGGGCCCCAACTCAGCCTAGCAGTCCCTGCCTCCAGCACTCTGTACCAGCCGCCCTCCACCCCCAGTGGTGTTCATCACTTCCTGTGAAGTCTGGGGCTCACTCTGACTCCTGGGTCTCTGGGCTGCTCCGCCTCTGGGAGCTGGCCCTGCCTTTCCCCCAAGACCAGCAGCTGGAGCTCTGGGTACCTTCCATGTAGCCTCTCCCCCTGTAGCTCATGCAGATGTGCGCCCACGCTGGGCCCCAGTCGTGGCCTAACCACCATGTCTTGTCCATCCGCAGGTGCCTGAGATCGTGAGCGTGCTGCGCTCCAAGCTGCAGGAGACCCAGGAGCACGTCCTGCCAGCCACCCAACATAGTGTGTACCTCCTGGCATCCCAGCACTGTGCAGCCGTGGTGTCCAGCCTCCTGGGCAGCCCCCTGCCATTCGATAGGTAACCGGCCCAGGCCCTGGGGTCCCTCCTGCCTATAGCAGTGCTCCCTCCCTGGGCCTACACCTGCCTCTGTGCCCAGCTTTCTGCTGAGGCCCATGGAGACAGGCCCCAGCCTCATAGGCACCTCAGGGTCCTTGCTGAGGCCTTCCCTGTGCCCCTAGCCAGGCTGGGCTCTGCACAGCCCTCCACGGGGGGGGGGCTCACTGTCCCTGTCATCCTCTGTGGCCCCGAAGCTGCCTGGCTGATTTCCCATCAGCCCCAGGTTTCCGTGGGCACTGGAGGCTGCTCCTTGATGTGTCTGTTCCGGTTTTCCCAGGGCTTGTCCCCTACAGGGTGTCCACCATGACCTGTGAGCCGATCCCCAGGACTGCGCCCACTCTGGGTGCCCAGGGACCCCCATCCTCACCTATACCAGCGCGTCTCCCCCATCCTCACGTACACCGGTGCATCTTCCCAGCTCCCAACAAACAGCAGGGTTGTCCCTGTCCTGCCTGTCCCCCACCTACCACCCCACTGGGGTCACCTTGCCCCTCACTGAGGTCTGGAGTATAGGCCTGCTGGTCTTGCCTTTCTTGCTGTCTCAGGCGCGCCGGGCTGCTTGGGACCTCCTGGAGGCCCCCATGCTGGGTGAGGCAGTGAGACCCTCTCGCTGGGCAGGTGCTGCGGCTGCTTTGAAGACACAGTTTTTGTTGTGTCTGGTCCTTCACTCCTGTCAGCTTTTGTTTTATGCACTGCTGGCTGTGCCATCAGGTGCACATAAGTTAAAACACCTGTTTCCTCCTGGGGATGCCCGTGGTCGTCTGGGGAGCGCTTTGCCTTTGCTGGCCGTGCCGTTGCACTTCCAGCATTTGCCGCTATGCTGTCCCGGACTTCTCTGTCTTTGTATTTTGGACGTGTTCCTTTTAAACAGTAAATTGCTGTGTTTTGTTACTGATGTTGTGGGTTTAAATTCACTCTTATTTTTTGCCTTCTTTTTGTCTCACCTGCTCTGTGTTTTAAAATCTTTCTTACCTTTTTTTTTTAGATTGACAGTATCTCTCACCATTTCATTTTTCCACTTGATTAGTTTAGAAGTGCTATGTTTCTTTTCTCTGAGCATTTTCCATAACAAGGACCCTTGGTTTATGTGGAGCTGCATCTGATGCTGGAGTCATCACTATTCCTCTGTTATGCAGACAGTATTTAGGTAAATCTTGACCACTTTGCTCTTTGTTCAGTCTTTATTTCATTTCTATGGTGGTGTGTCCACATGTACTCTCCACACGAGGCAGAGGAGGGGTCCTGCCCCCAGCAGACCCTGTGTGCCCCTCATCTGAAACCCCTGGAAAGGTCTCCACTGCCACCTGCCGTCCCTGGAGATAGGTTCCACCTGAACATAAGTGTTGTGCATGTGGGTCAGGTCGAGTCTTGGGGCTTCCTGCTCAGCCCGTTCTTTCGAGCGCTGTGCGGAGCTGTGTGGGTACTGCACAGTTCACTCATCCAGGTCCAGGTGATAGAAGTTTGGGTGGTTTAGGGCTGTTTGGGACAATGCTGCTTTGATGGTTCCTGTGTGTGTCATTTGTGGGGTAGTGTGTTTGTCTCTTCTGTGTTACGTGCAGATTTGCTTAGGTCAAGGGCTGACAGACCACAGCCTTGGGCTATGCCTGGCCTTTCCCCTGTTTGTGTACACCCTATCGGCCGAGAGCAGGTTCTGAGGCAGGTGTATAAATGGTTGGAAAATGACCAGAGAATATTTCATGACATGTGAAAATGATAGGAAATTCAAATTTCAGTGTCCATAAATGAAATCTTATTGAAACATCCACACCCATTCCCTCCTTTGGCCGCTCATGCTGTAGCGGCAGACTGCACTACTTGCAGCAGAGGCCCCGTGGTCCATGAAGCCCCAACTGTTTACCAGTTGGCCCTTTCAGAAGTCTGTGGCTCTGCCCTGGGTGCAGGCAGGCTTGGCTGTCACATGTGACTGAACCACCATCCAGGGTGGCCAAGCCTGCAGGGCCTCAGTGCCTTGGCGCTGCCCCCATGTCCTCACCAGCGCTTGGTGTTTGCATCCCAGCTAGTGTGTGCATTTGTCCACATTTACCTCTGAGTCCTTCGCTCCTCGGCCTAGCATTTCAGCCTCCATCACTTTGCTTCTACCTGAAATGCATTGTCCAAAATTTCCTCGGTGAGCGTGTTAGTGACAAACTGTCCACTTTTGTTTACTGGAAATGTCCATTTGGCCATCCTTCTTGAGTATCATTTCTCAGAGTTTCTAACTCTAGTTTCACGGGCATTTTCTTCAGTGTGTGTGAAGCGGCACATCACGTGTTCTAGTTTCCACCCTAGCTCTTGAGAAGTTGGCACAAGTATAACTGGTACTGTCTTCATGAATTTCTTCAGTGTTGGTGTTGTGCTAATTGGAGGTGGGGGTTCCCTTTTATTTATTCTGCCAGGGAGCTGCTAGGCTGCTTCAGTCTGTAGGTTAGTACCTTTCATCTGTTCTGAAAAATTCTCAGCCTTTTCCTTTTCAGATATTATCTCTCTTTCTGGTGCTTTTGGGACACCCCTTGAATGAACAGTTAGACTTTTCATTCTATCCTGCACATCTCTTATGCTGTCTTACGAATTTCTACTTTGTTCCTCTGTGCTGGGTTCTGAGTTAGCTTCTTTGATTTATCTTCCAGTTCACTGTTTCTCTCTTCTGCTGTATCCAGGCTGGTACCAAATATGTCCACTGAGTGCATTAGTGTCTCATTTCTAAAAAGGCTATATTGGTTCTCTTTTAAATTTGCTCTATCCTTAAAATTTTAAGTTCCCAGGAGATACTTTGAAGCTTGTCATTTAGTTCTGTAAACACATGAGCATAGCTGCCTCCCATTGTCCCCCGTTGGTGACGTGCGGGTGGTCTCACTTGTGTTGCCTGATTTCCTTGTGCACCGGGTTCTCTCCTACTGTGTGCTGCTTCCTCTAGAGAAGCTTAGCGTTTGCTCTGGCAGCTCCCTGGGGACCCCTGCCACCTCTGCCTAAGGCCTTCTATGTTAGGGACCAGATTTTGTTCCCAGCTTTGTACACAGACCCCTGGAATCAGGAGGATGAGTTCAGACCCAAGGTCAGGAGGCCGTTTCCCACGTGGATGCTCGAGTATGATGGGTTTGTCTGGGCGTTGTGGGGCCAAGTCCACACTCCGAGGGGAGTGGGTGGGGATGCCCAGCCCAGGTGCTTGTGATTCCGTGGCCAGTGGTGGCCTTGTGGTGACCCTCCTCCTGCCCCACTGCAGCCACACCTGCATGCTCTGGCGAGCCCTGGCCGTGGAGCCCAGCCTTGCCACCCAGGTCCTAGGGCTGCTTCTGGAGAAGATGGGCAGAGATGTCCCGTTCAAGGAGAGCCGGGCCTTTCTGCTAGGCAGCACCCCCGACCGTGTGGCCACGCTGCTACCCCTTTCGGTGAGTGGGCACCCCAGGGGACACCCTGACACATCATCCCTGTTCCCACCTGCCTGAGTGCCAGGGCGAGCCCCCCACAAAGTGGCTTGGGTGGGCACCTGGCTGCTGCGCAGGGGCACGGGTGCTGGAGCACTGAGCCCTGGCTCGTAAAGGCCTCACAGGTGTTGGCCCCCGAGGGAGATCGCTTCACGTTTTATCCTGTGGAAAAAAAAATAAGCGCAGCTTGGCAGTGTTTCAAGCAGTAAACCAGCTGTGAGAATTCCCCCCTCCTCCCTTCTGAACTGAGAACAGATGGCCTGAGGCCTGTCCCATGAAGGCTGAACTGCCCCTCTCTCCCTGACTGCTGCCCCAGGGGCCCAAGACCCCCTAGTGTACACAGGGTGCATGGGGGTGGCTCAGGCTTGTTTGGTCCTGGGGTACAGGGCCCAAGTGAGGCACAGACCCATGGTGGCTTCTCCTCAGGCCACCTGTGCACTGCACGAGGTTGTGTCCGCCCCAGCATCAGGGCCTGCGGTGCTCGAGCTCTACCCGCAGCTGTTTGTGGCGCTCCTGCTGCGTGTCAGCTGCACTGTGGGGGTCCAGCTGCCCCGGAACCTACAGGCCAAGGAGAGGAGGGGCGCCAGCCTGGCCCAGGCTGCTAGGAACCTCGAGCCCTGCAGGTAACAGGGTCCGCACCTCTGCCCCAGTGCTGGTTTGTAAGTGTGCTGATGTGGTGTGCGTGCACATACGAGGCATGGAGGTAGGGCGCCAGCTACTGGCCCTGAGGGAGAGGACGTGAAGGGCCTGTGGCAGCTCTGCTGGTAGGGGGAGCCCAGGAAAGACTTTGCTTGCAGGGGCTGGTGCCTTGCCCAGTGCAGGGCTGGGCAGTCAGTGGCAACTCCCAAGGACATGCTGGGAGTGAATGTCTCTCTTCTTGCCCTTGCCGGCAAGCTGGTGAGGGACTGCTGTGGCGCTGTGTGGTGGTGCTGGCCACAGGCAGTGTCTCTTCTCAGAAGGCAGAACCGTGGGGAGTCCTTGAAGTGTGGGTTGGGCCAACCCAGGAAGGACCAGCTTTGCCCTGAAACTGTCCTGGCAGAGTGGCCTTGGTGTGTGCTTGTGGCCCAATACAATAGTTGTTGCTGAGATGTTCCTGGCCTCCCCAAGGGGCCCCCCAGCCCTTTCCCTGCCGCTCTCACTGGGGTTTGAGGTCTTGTGGCCTCTGCCAGTGAGCCCTGGGCTCTAGGGCAAGAGTCCTGGGTGGGCACAGTAGAGCTGCTTGCTGAGGGGTGAGGGTAGGAGCCGGCTCAGGTCTGCTGCCCTGAGCTTCAGTGGCACAGATGCCTGGCCCCTGCCTGCCAAGCCTGGTTTCTGTGGCCATTCCTGAGCTGGTGTAGGGGCCCCCAGCGTTCCACACAGCACCTGGGCCATGTTGCCAGCAGAGGAAGCTGACACCCCAGACACAACTGGTGGTGCCCCCAGCCCCATGAATCTGAATGATAGGAGCCCCAGGGACCACCATGCCTCACCCACACGGGCATCTGGGTTTGGGTGTGCACCTTGGCTGGGGCCACATAGTAGGGTGGCCTCGTTTCACCAGACCACTACCACTACCACAGGGTTGCTCAGACCAGCTCAGACTCTCCAGGCCCAGGGCCTGTGCAGTCCTTGGAGACCAAGTGGACAATGTGAACAGACAGAGTGGCCACCAGCTCCAGGCCTGGCCTGCTGGGGACCAGCTCTGTCTGGGACTCCCCTGGGGCTGGGGTGTTTACAGAGCCTGGCTGACAGAGGCCACCAGCCAGCAAGGAAGACCCTGCTGATACCATGCTCTTCAGCGTTCTGGGCAGACAAGCAGGGGAGGCACCCTCATCTCAGTCGTTACCGTGTTCCTGTGCCAAACACGCACTGCCCCTTAGACTTGTAGCCAGCGCACCATTTGCAGCCTGGAGCGCAGCCTCTGGTCTAGATAGCGCCTTGCAGGCCTCAAGACCTAGAGTAGGGTGTGGTGCTAGCCGGCAGCTCACTCTCGCCGGGCCCACCAGAAACCTTCACCCCAGCCCCTCACTCAGCCCAAGGCTGGCCCAGCCCTGCGTGTGTCCAAGGCCTCCTTCCATGGGATGCACTGTGGGTGCTTGCCCAGTGACTGCAGTGGCTGGCGTGGCTCTTCTGCTCCGTCTCCAGGGCCAGAAGCCCCTCAGCACCCAGGCCACGCAGCCCAAAGACCAGGTTCTCCACTAGAACCGCAGAACTCCTGGGACATCAGAGCTGCCTTCTAGCATTTTCTTCCTGGGGAATGAGGGAGCTGCAGATGTTTGTTGGAGCTGAATCTGGCCCAGCCACTGACACCTGCCTCTCCGCTGCCAGCACCCCTGGGCTCCTCAGCCCCTCAGCCCTGCTCAAGCCCTTCTCCCGAGGAGTTGGCCCCACCTGAAGTCTCATAGCTCAGTCACTGGATCCCAAACAAGCTGGTGCCCAGCACATCTTCCTCCCCACATCATGTCGCCACAGTGTGCAGACCAGCAAGGCCTGTCCCAGCCTCAGTGGGGGCCCCTTGCACTCCCTCCTGGGCCCAGCATGTGCTCAGCCAGCCACCCCCACACACAGCCAGGCAGCGCAGTTAAGGCTTCTTGTGGTCCAAAGAGCCTGTGGGGCCTGATGCCTGGTAGGTGACCAATGGGTGGGGGTGGGCATAGTCACCATGGCCACAGTTGCCACCTCACAGCAGGCTGGCACACAGCTCCATGGGTGTCCACTTCGGGCCAGAAGCACCTGGGGTCAGGGCCTGCCACGTGCAGTGGCTAGTGGGCAGAGAGGGCAACGTGGGGGAGTAGGGCTGCAAGAGAGGGTCCTGCCTTGATGTGAGGGTCTCCCTGGGGGTGGCGTGGCTTGGCACCCATGCAGGAGCAGGTGATGCCCTCCTTCCCCAGCAGGACATCGCCTGCTGGGTCCTGCAGCCTCAGTGCCACTGCCTGGGAGGGGAAGGGCTTCTCTGAACAGCAGGTAGACACCAAATCCAGCTGGGCCTCGGGCCCTGCCAGCCCCTGGGCCTCCAGCCTCAGGCCTGCCTCCTGCAAGGAGACTGGGGATGAGGTCCTTGCTTGGCAGGGCTCTGGAGAGGCGGGAGTCAGCCAAGGTGTGGGTACTAAGGCTCTCAGCAATGACATTCTCCACTCACTTGCCCACTGGCTTCATTTACCACCTGGGAGTGGGCCAGGGGTATGGTCTGCCTACCCTCCTCAGGGCTCTGGGGCCTCCTGGGTAAAGGTTCAGGCTCATGGTGGGGGCAGGTTGGCTCCAGGCCCAAACATAACAGGCCAGGTGCTCAGGGAGGCTGGGACACGTACTTGCCCTGAGTGTCCAGAAAGTAAGCCTGGTGCAGCCTGGAAGCTTCGCCAGTGCGCACCTCTGAGGCTGGTGGCAGAGTGGCCACAGACAAGCCCTCACTGCCTCCAGGCCAACAGCTGGCTTTTTGTCTTGGGCCCCTGCAGGAGGCTCCGTGGGGACAGGCTCAGCTCCCCAGGGTCTTCCCTATGTGTGCACATGCACATGGGAGTGCAGACCCAGGCCCCACCCCCAGCTACCCAGGTGTGCATCTGGCCGCTGAGCCCACTTGTGATCCCACAGCTCTGCAGTGGATGCCCTGCGGGCCATGCTGCTCCGAGGCGGCAGTGAGGATGTGATGCAGGATGTGGAGTTGGAGGGTGGCTGGGAGCTGCTCAGGACCTCAGCTGGGCACGAGGAGGGGACCACCCGGTTGGCCAGGTGAGCAGGCCCTGCCCACAGTAGTACTAGTGTTGTGTGGACTCCCACTGGGGCTGGGTCCTGTTCAGAGAACCTCTGGGGTCACAGAACCCAACAGGGTCAGGCAGGGGACCCAAGTGGCATGTGGGAGGAGGCAGAGTTGCTTGAGCCTCTGGGACAGAGAGCAGCAGCCCAGGTGAGCTGCCTAGGCTCTGACCGTGCAGGGTGGGCATCAAAGTGTCCGTAGGGTCCAGCACCTGGGGGTAGCTCCAGCCCCTGTAGCCTTGGTGCCCTCCTTCCACAGGGCCTTGGCCAAGTATGCAGGCCCCCGGCTGCCCCTGGTGATGAAGGCGCTCATTGGCACACAGAACAGTGCATACGAGATCCAGAGGGTCACCTCCACAGCCTTCCTGGCTGAGGTAGGGCTTTGGGAGGGAGGTTGGGTATGAGGATGAACCCCCTGCCCTGGCTGGCAGATGCCTCTGTGCCACCATTGCAGGGGTGGGCAGGGCAGGCGGTAGAGGTGTTCTCCCCAACAGGTGTGCATCAGCCTCCCCTGCCTGGTGACACCCTACTACTCCCAGGGAGGGGAGAACCTGGGCTTGTCTGCAGCCTGCGCTGGGCCCTCAATGGGGGTAGGCTCCTCAGCATTTGTTGCCTTGGCCCTCAAGGCTGGTGATAGTGAGAGCTTGCATGGGTCACGCAGCAGAGGGCTGGGTGCAGAGCTGGCCACAGCAGACAAGGGGGTGTTGTTGAAGCTCCAGGAGGGAGGGGCCAGGTCCTCGGCCCCAAGGCAAGGGCAGCCTTGTGCTGTTCTGGGCCTGAGCTGGGTGGGCGGGGTGAGCCTCTGAGGTTAGTGGGAGTCCTTGGTCATGTGCTTCTGCCTTCAGCTGCTCAGCAGCAATGTGGTCAACGACCTGATGCTTCTGGAGTCGCTGCTGGACAGCCTGGCAGCGCGGCAGAAGGACTCATGTGCCAGTGTGCGGCGGCTGGTGCTCCGAGGACTGGCCAATCTTGCCTCAGGCTCCCCTGACAAGGTGGGCCTGGCCACCAGCCCTTCTGGGACCCAGGCAGACATGGTTGTGGGCCGTGGCTGCCTAGGGAGGGGGTGGGGGCTGGTGCCTCTGGAGCCCGGGCTGAATGTGGCCTTCCCAGGTGCGGGCCCACGGTCCCCAGCTCCTGACGGCCATGATCAGTGGGCTGGACGACGGGGATGACCCCCACGGCCTCGTGGCCCTAGAAGCCATGATGGGCCTCTCGCGGCTGCTACCCCTGGTGGAACCCTGGGACCTGCACTCGGTGCTGCTGCACGTTGCCATCCGTGTCCGGCCCTTCTTTGACAGTGTAGGCTGGGCTGGGGGCAGGGACACAAAAGCCACAACAGTCTGCACCCCTGGTGAGGGACTCCGGCCAGACCCCATGCCAGCCTCAGGGCTGTCACAGCACCCAGGCCAGCCCTGGCCAACTCCCCACTGTTGCCGGGCCCTCTCAGAGCAGACCTGAGCACCAAGGCCTGACAACCCCAACCCTGAGTTTGTCTTGCCAGCCTTTGTCACCAATGCCAGGTCCCTGGCCACTCCTGGCCCAAGTGTCACCATCTATGGCATGAGGCAGGTGGGGTGGGTTATAGTCTGTGGTGATGCCTGCCCCCCAGGAGAAAACAGAGGTCCGGACAGCGTCCATCCGCCTCTTCGGGCACCTGAACGAGGCCTGCCACGGAGACTGTGAGGATGTCTTCCTGGAGCAGGTTGTCAGTGGGCTGGTGCCCCTGCTGCTGCACCTGCAGGACCCTAAGGCCCCCGTGGCCAGCGTGAGTAGCTGGTGGGGATGGGGGTGGGCAGCCTCCATGGGCCAGGCCTCAGCTCTGTGCCCCGCAGGCCTGCAGGTTTGCCCTGCGCATGTGTGGCCCCAACCTGGAGTGTGAGGAGCTATCGGCCACCTTCCAGAAGCACCTGCAGGAAGGCCGGGGCCTGCATTTTGGCGAGTTTCTCAATACCACCTGCAAGCACCTGGTGAGGATGGGGGGGGGGCAGGGGGCCAGCATGGGGCAGGGGACCAGCAGGGGGTGAGCTGACCCAAGCTGCCCACAGATGCAGCACTTCCCAGACCTACTGGGTCGCCTGGTGAGCACCAGCCTGTTCTACTTCAAGAGCAGCTGGGAGGACATCCGTGCTGCTGCCCCCATGTTCACGGGTAAGCACTGTTCCCACCCCCAACCCCCAATCCCACCCTCCTACCCCTAACCCTACCCCCCACCCCGCAGGGTTCCTGGTGCTGCATGCGGAGATCAGACATCGGCCCCAGGTGGACTTGGAGCAGCTCCTTGTGGGTGAGCCCCCTGTCCCCTCCCCAACAAGGGCCCCAAACCTGCTGGGGCCCTGCTGACCCTGTGGGCACCCGCAGGGACTAAGTGATTTTCCTGGATTTCTTTCCCTGTCACTGGTGACCTCATCGTCTCTAGTAATTCACGGAAACTTCTTAACTGTTCCAAAAGAGCTTAAAAAACACTAAAAAAGGAAAAACTATCTTTCCGTCGGCTCCTGAGCCCTCCCAGCAGAGGCCTGTCTGTTAGGAGAGTGTGGCCCACGCGCAGCCGGGGGTGTGCCGAAGTCATGGCCTCCCAGGCACAGTGTCCAGGCGGGGGGTGGGAGCTCCTAGCACCCTCCTGGCAGTCACACCAGTCACACTCTCTGCCCCCAGCTCTCCAGCTGCTGCTGAAGGACCCGGCCCCTGTGGTGCGAGCAAAGGCTGCCGAGGCCCTGGGCCGTCTGGTGAAGTTCGCGTGAAGCTCTGGCCAGCGCACCCCCCACTCAAGCAATAGCCCCCTGGGCGGGCCTATACCTGCTCAGATAGGGCCTCCTGGGGACCCCCTGCCTAGATGCAGGGTGGGATAGGCCTGGCACTGCCAGGGATCAAACCCGAACCCTCGGTGAGAGAGGCGCTGCAGGCCGGGTGTCCATGTGACCCCACCTATTTCCCAATAAAGCCACCTGCACCTCAGTGAGTCAATGGGTACAATGATGTGGCCTTTCCTTCGGGGACTGGCCAGGAGGGTGCCCTTGCCTGAGTGTTCCCTCCCACCCCAACTGTGGAAAATTGAGTGAGGTGAAGGCCCAGCAGGAACCCCAATTCGAGGAGGCAGGAGCACCAGGCCATAGGGAGCAAAGCCTCTATTGAAGATCCTGAGTACACACGCCCCACCCCCCAGACCCCCACACCTCAGCCGTGGCTACTGAGAGGCAGGGCAGGCCACTAGCTGAAGAGACGGATGGTCCCGTCGGCCCCCGAGGAGAAGATCCATGGCTGGGAGGGGTGGAAGGTGACATCTAGCACACCCAGGTCTCGGGTCAACGCATGCCCCTTCAGCACCTTGACAGGCACTAGCAGTGGGTTCTGCAGCAGGTCGCTGTGGGGAGGAGGAGGGCTCAGGACACAGGCAGACACAGCTGTCCCAGGCAGGGGCCAGGCAGGTCAGCACTCACTTGTACACCATGCCGTGACAGACAATGACACTGCCGTCGTCTGAGCCAGATGCAAAGAGTGGGTACCGGGGGTGGAAGGCCACAGCACGCAAGGCCTTCTTGTGGTGCCTGGGGGGAGACCAGATTGGAGGCAGGGTCAGGCTAAATGGAGGAACCCAACTGGCCACATCCACAGCCCACCTCACCTTACCTCAGCACTTTATATGGCTTGGTAGAGAGATCCAGATCGAACCACACCAGCTTGCTGTCATAGCTCCCACAGATGATGTTGTCACCTAGGTGGCCAGAGGCAGTGAACAGGGTGGCTGCACATGCTCACCCGCAGGGTGCACAGCCCACAGTCCCGCACAGCTCACCTGCAGGGTGCACAGCCAAGCTGGACACCCACTTGCAGTTGGGCATCAGCTTCTTGGTGAGCTCCTGGCGCAGCAGGTGGTAAAGGCGGACACTGCGCTGGGAGGCCACAAACAGGAAGGGCCGGGAAGGGTGAAAGGCTACGCGCTGCACCTGTCCATGGCTGCGCCGGAACGGGGTCTGGCTGCGGCGCCGGCTCAGCTGGTGGATCAGCACCTGGGTGTGGCCTGGGGTGGCCAGCACTGCGGCCAAGTAGTCCCCACGCCCGTGCCAGGTCACCTGCATTACTGGCTATAGGAGAACATGGCTGGCTGGTTGGCTGATCCAGGACAGCCCCCTGCACATCCCCCAGCCCCCTGACGCACCTTGCCATGGCAGATGCGCAGCCGCAGGCCCCCCTGGCGCTCCTCCTCCGAGGCCTCCAGCCAGCGGGTGGGCTGCAGGGCGGGCTCCTGGGGCAGCTCAAAGGCACTCAGCAGCTGGTCTGTGCTGCTCACCACCAGCCGGTCCCCCAAGCCGGGATTTAGTAGCAGCACTGCATCCTCTCTGCAGGCCAGGGCCGGACACACCCCTCAGCACATGCACCACCCCATATGCCACACACCCCAGGGCCTCTGGCCCCACACTTACACAGCAGCAGCCACCAGGCAGATGGTGGGATTGGGGTTCCAGGCAACACTCCTCACCACGCCCCCCACGGGCACAATCCTCACACAGCGGGCAGTGACCACCTCCCACAGCCGCAAGGAGCCATCATCTGAGCCTGGACGCAGCAGAGAAGGCTCTATGGACCTGCTCCCCCCACTCGCCCCCCACCCAGGGCTACCCACCTCAGGCCCACCTGAAGCCAACCACTGGCCCCCTGGGGAGACGCTGAGGCAGCGGACAAGGTCGCTGTGTCCCCTGTAGACCTGCAGAGGAGGCGGCAGTGAGGAGACGGACACCCAGGGATGTGTGCCCCCCATACCCCACTTACCAGGGCCTGGCACGTGGGGAAGGGCTGCAGGTCCCGCGGCCACGGCAGTCTGGGGATGAGGTCTTCGGGGTCCACATTCACCTGAGGCAGGAGAGCACCTGTTCACCCCTGCCCTTCCTCCATGTCCCCCCAGGCGAGCCACCCCTACACACCCTCATCTTGCGCTGTCGTGGGCACAGGTACAGATCGAGGCAGCGCTCAAAGCGCTCCTGGATGAAGCGGCTGTATGCAGGCACGGCCCGCAGGCTCGGGAACCGTCGTGGCAGAAAGCTGGGCTTCCTCTCGCCTGGCTCCTCCTGCTCCCACACCGAGCGCTGTGAAAAGAGGCATGAGCCAGGAGCACGGGGCCAGGGGCCAGACCCACGCCCGGTGTAAGCCCACCTCCTTCTCGCTGAGCAGGAATTCAGGAGGTGGATTGTAGGACTCGGCATGGCCAGGCAGGGCCAGCTTGGGGGCAGGTACGTGCATCTTGTGGCGCCCCAGCACGGCGTGGGGGTCCTCTTGGGCCCACAGGTCATAGAAGCTGGGAGTAGGGTCTCGGGGCCGGCGGGGCTGAATCCAGCCCATCTTGATGGCATGCACCATGCGAGAAACCTGCACAGATGTCCCGGGTCAGGATGGGTAGCACAGGGCCTGTACCCCGGGGGCCAGGGATGCTCCCACCTTCTCCTTCTCCACTAGGGATGGGATGAAGCTGCGCTTGTCGGCTGGGCGGTTGGTCACCGGGTGAATCATGATGTCCCCACTGAAGAAGTCCACAGCTGGCTGGGGGGGCAGGCACAGGCATGTGGGCCAGGGCCCTACTTGGACCTCAAGACCCCCAGGGCCAGGATTGCTGCCTTACCTCATATGGATCAAAGCTCTCGTCCCCAAACTGGCCCCTCTGCAGCCGCCGCACCAGGGCCACCTGCTGGTCAGTCAGCCTCAGGTCACGCCCTGTCATCCGGTCCTGCACAGTACGCCTGGGGTCCAGCCAGTCAGAGCCTGGCTCCAGCCCCACAGCCCCACCCACTGCAGGCCCGGCCCACAGCCCCTCACCAGTAGTCAGGGTCATCCATCTTGTCCAGAAATTGGTCCAGCTCGTCCCGGGTCCGCAGGGGCTTATAGATGCGCCTGCCGTCCAGGTCATAGCCCACGTGGGGGAAGTCCTCGTACCACTCCAGGGGCACATTGCCCACTGTGTTCCGGATGTCCTGCAGCCATGGCACATCAGCATTCAGCCCCACCATGCACATCCCTCCAGGCCACCCAGGAGGTGCAGATGAGGGGACAGGCGGAATATAGGCACTAGCCTCGATCATCCCGAGGCCAGCTGACCCCCACACATGCCCTTTCTCTGGCCCTGGGGTCTGACGTGGCACAGAGGCCGGCACTGCCCCCCCCACCCCGCCCTTGGAGGCGCCCGAGCTGCACCTTCACATTTTCCACTGAAGCAGTGCCAACCCCAGGCCACCCCCCTCATTGGATTCCTTGGCCAGGGCTCTGGGCAGCCACAGACAGCAATGACCTCATCGCCCACCGGGCTCCCTCCCCTGGCAGGGGCCTAAGGCAGAGGTGGGCAGGGGTGAGAGGAAGACCCTATCTGACCCACCCCATGGGAGGCAGAAGCCATTGGGCTCTGCCCTGTGGCTGGCCAAGGACCCCCTCCCCCTACCCCTCCCTAGGGCGGGCAGAGCGGCCACATTCCTGGACACACATTCCTGGTTGCAGCCCCTGCCAGCTACCACCCTCACTCCTTCCAGCCTGGGGACTGCTGCCCAGGCGCCGCTTCCTGCAACAGTAGCCACGGGGGGAGAGCAGACAGGATGAGCACAGATGGGAGCTCCCCCCTGCCAGTGAGACAAGACCCCTTGGGCTCTGCCCCTCTGTACCTGCCCACTAATGCCCCTCCCAGCAGGTCCACCCCCAGGCTCCCCTAATGCCCCTCCCAGCAGGTCCACCCCCAGTGCCCTGTCCACTGCTGAGAATGTCCTTTTCCTCTCCATGGGGAAGGGGGGCCTCCAGCACCCCAGGACAACATGGCCATCCCCAAATTGGATGGACAGGAGTGTGTGTCTGTTTCCTAAGGGACCTGGGGGCTCTAGGGGAGGAACCAGGTCTTATCCAAGCATGCCTGGTCCCCAGGCAAGGTAGAGGAGACCACAGGACACACACAGCAGGCGATGAGGCTATGGGGGCAGTTTCTCTGAAGCCATGGAGCAGAAGTGAGCTGAGAAGAGTGGGAGAGGACCTAGCAGAAGGCATAGCTTGTGCCAGGCCTGGAGGGGCAGGTGTAGGACAGACGGGTGGGGCCAGCTCACATTAGCACAGGGGCTGGGGCACACAGCCTGGCAGACAGGCCCAAGTGCACACGGGAGGGCGAGACAGACAGGGCGCGGTCAGGCTCTAGGGCCAGAGCAGCTGGGTTAATGTGCTTAAGCCAGGGAAGAAAGCAGGGCTGTGGGCCCTGCTGGAGCCCCTTCCCACCTGCTGAGAAGCAGTAGCAGCCACTGTAGTCTTGGGGGCCTGACTTGCCACACAGAATGGGGCTCCCACTTCCTCTGCATCCTTCAAGATGAAGGGATGCTCCAAAGACCTGCCCCTGAGCATGGC
>VBSM01003228.1:3408343-3436403 GCA_008086735.1 Cheirogaleus medius | reverse complement strand
CGCCGCCGCCGCCGCCGCCGCCGCCACCGCCACCGCCCCCGGCCCCAGCCCCGGCCCCTGCCCGAGATGGCGAGAACGCCCAGCCCAAACAGATCTGCACCTTCTGCCTCAGCAACCAGAGAAAGTTGGTGAGCATGGCCGCGGGCAGGACCCGCCAGGGCACACAGGGACACCTGCAACCCAAGCCTGGCCAAGGCAGGGAGGGCTAGGCTTCCTCCAGGGCCCTCCGTCCAGGGTAACAGGGACCCCCCCCCAATGTGGAGTAAGGGATAGGGGCCAAAAGGGGGTCTAGGGGAAGGCAGGGCAGACCACAACCTGGGAGAAGCTGGAGAACTGGACCAGGGTTGCTTCAGGCCCGCTTTTCAGCAAGTTGAGAGTGAAGTGAAGCGAGTTCAGGAAGTGGGATGTTGGTTCAAGCCCACCGCCTCTACCCCCATGGGAAGGGGACTGGGGGGCAGCAAGGCAGGAAAAGAGGGACCTCTGGGGTCCGTGTGCCCTTACAGCCCCTGCAGCCCACTACCGGCCTAAGGCTGACTGGGCACCTGCTCTGCCCCAGGGCCTGTGGGGCTGCCTGAGGCATGGACATGAAGGCAGAGGCTGGGGGGGCGAAGGCCACACCACAGGAGATGCTGGCCAGCTGTGATTTACAGCCCCTGCTGTGCTTGGTGGCACCGGAAAAGCAGGGTGAGCAGGGAGAAAATACGGCAGGGCTTTTCCCAATCCCCATTTCCTCTCCAGACAGCACGCGCGAGCTCCTGGGGCCTGAACATCTGGGAAATTTAATTTTACAATTTCGGCTGTGCAGCAGTGTGCTCCCCTCCCCAGAATGCATGGGGGAAGCTGGGACGAATTGGGAAGGGGGTGCCTCTGTACCGGCCACTAGGGACAGCACCCGGTGGGGAAAGCAGAGAGGCCCAGGCAGCTTGGGGTGGCACCAGGTCTCTGGGTCTCGGCCCTCACACTCCTCCCTCCCCTCTGCAGAGCAAGGACCGCGACAGAAAGACGACGATTCGAAGTTAGGAGTGGGCCCACAGCTGCCAGGAGGCACATGCTGCTGGGGGAGGTGGATGCCCCTGGGTGAGCCACAGAGAGCCCCCACCTCGGACCTGACTTGGGCAAGGCCTTCCATGAGCGTGCCTGCCAGGCCAGCCCTGCCAAGCTGTGAGCAGGGCCCATGGACGGGACAGGTGGCAGCAGGACTCTGAGGTGGCCCCAGCACCTGCCCAGACCCACTGGAACTTTCCATGCTGGCTTCCTGCCTGGATTTTCTTCCGGTTGCTATGTGTTGGCATCTTGTGTCTTTTATATGATAATATAAAGTCTGGAAATTTTGTATAATTAAAAACAAAACATTATCTTCCAAATATGGAGGCAGATTGACCTCTTGGAAGGTTGGGAATTCACCCCCACCCTGAGCCTACACTCCCACCCCAGTGGCCAGGGTGCCCCAGTTCTCTGCAAAGACCCCCCAGCCCCCAGGACTCGGGGCCATCCCTCGTGGAGGGAGGCAGTGTGAGGAGACAGGCTGGGCTTGCCCACCCAGACCTCCTGTGGCGGCTTTGGAGTGAGGCTACAGGAGGGAAGGGAAGGACAAAGCCCTCTCCCCATGGCAGGGGATGGGTAGGCAGCAGCAGAGCCACCTTACCCCACCTGCAGGCCTGCCAGGCACCCAGGGGTGAGAAAGTAACAGGCTGGCCTAGGCCACTCAGCTGTGGGCAAGCAACACCACAGCCTTTGTCCACAAAGCCCCAGGAAGTGGACATCTAAGTGTACCCCAAGTGCCCACCCAGGACCCCAGTAAGGGCTGTGGGGCCCACTGCATGCCAGGGTCATCCCACTCCCCTGCCTCTACACACTAACTGGACAGAGGCACCTCTCCCCTGCGCCTCAGCTCTGCACGGCCCATGGAAGCAGTGCCCATGCTAGAAGAAGGACGCCAGCCGTCCTTCCACCACCACACACCGCCCACCGTGAGGAGGCTGACGTAGGCCCCCACCATGCTCCCTGCACAGCTGGCCAGCCATTAAACCCTGCAGGTGACAATTATGGTTTAGTGATGTGAGCTAGGTGGGCACAGCAGAGAAGAAAGGCAGTCGGCTCTGTGCGGCCATCCCCCCCAACCAACCCCAGCAGCAGCCTGACTTCCGGCCGGGCAGGGAATAGCTGAGGGCGCCAGGTGCGGGCAGTGGGGTGGCTGGCCGGTTCCAGGCCCCTCCTCAGACCCCAGCTCCGAGCACTTGCAGCCCTCAGCACAGGCACTGAGCCCCCGGGTCCTTGTGGGGGACCAGGTGCTGAGGCCCACATGGGCATCTGCACAGGGCAGGGCCAGAGCTGCCCCCTCCCCTGCACGGATGGGCTCCAGGGAACCGTGGGGCAGGAAGTGGTGGTGTAATTCTGGAGGAAATTCTCAAAGCCAGAGCCATTAGGAGCTAGAAGGGGCTGTGTCCAATCTGATAGAAATATAACAGGATAAAAAGTCACAACGGCAGGTTTCGTTCAGAGAGAAACCCAACCCCAAATTTCCTCTCCTTAATCCTGCAGGAGCCTACAGCTGGCCAGAAGGAGGGGAGGTGAGGAAAACTTGGTCACTACAGAAGTCCCCGCCCACCCAGGACACCAGGCCTTGGGGGGGATTTGGGGGTGCAGCTAGGAGCTGAGGCAGCCCCTTCCCCACTTGGGGTGCTCTCCTCGCATCACCTGCCCAGCCGCCCTGCCAGCCAACGAGGCCATTGTGAAAAGTTGGGTGGGCCCAGGAGCACGACCCGGCAGGGCACCCTGCCCTGGACAAAAACAGCCCCCAGAGCCCCCAAGCTGGCTGCCCTCAGCCCACTGGGCACGGGGTGTGGTTCTGCAGGGAGGGTCTGTGGCCTCACCCACAGGCCTCATAAGAGGATGGGTGGCTGGGTGAGCACTCACCTCAGTGGTCAGAGTGGCCCAGCCAGCACTGGGGACAAACCAGAGGGATGTACCCTTTGAAACTGGACACTGGAAGTTCCCACAAAGCAAACCAAAGTGTGCAGGGGAGAGGCGCCCTTCGGTGGGGGCTGCTGGCCTGAGCAGGCAGATGTCAGGGACTCAGTGGGGCACCAATGGGTACCTCGTGGCTTGGGACTCAGCATGGAGGAGAGGCAAAGACTGGAGCAGGTGGCGGGCATGGGCCTAGGCACAAGGGTCTGGGTAGGGCATGGGGACATAGTGAGAGGAAAGTCAGAGCCGACTAAATAAGGGCCTGAGTCTGGGGTGTCGAACACAACCAGAAGAAAGGGGCCAGGAAACAGAACAGAGGCCTTGGAGCCAGGAGGATCCCCAGGGCTCAGCGGGCTGGGGTGCAGCACGCGCTGGCCGAGCCCTCCATGCGGGGCCTGACTCTGACTGCGGCTGCAGCTTGGCCAGCCTCAGGCCTGGGCAGCCGGCCCAGCCGCTCCCTGTGCTGCACCGGTAGCAGCAGCCCAGGGCCTGGCCCGCCAGCCAGCCAGCAGGAGGGGAGGGGCAGGGGAACGCTCTGTCACCCTCCACTGCTCCAGAAATCTAAACCAGACCGGGGGTGGCGTGGGCTGAACCACAGCCCTGTTCCCCACTAGAGTCCACAAAGCTACTCACAGCCAAGGGGTGGCAGGTGCTCCCTGCCCACCACAGCCCCTGGCTTCCATCCCAGAGTGCTGGCCTCACCCTACATCATGCCAGGAGCTGCGGGACAGACCCACGGCTCCCCTCACGTGCCCCACAGAGGCAGCTGGGAAGGAGGGGGGCCCACCCGCACCCTGGGCCAGCAGCCGCCCCTGCGAGCTGAGCTGGGCTGGAAACGCTCCGCTCAGCCTCAGCTGTCAGCTCCCTGTCCCCAGCCCAGGGAACAGGGCACCACATGATTCATCACCAGGCCGCCTGCGCCCACAGGCCAGCCGCCCCACCCTGCTCAGCACCTGCGGGCTGCCAGGAAACACATGTGACCTTCCAGGTCAGGCACCGCACTCTGAGATCCCAGGCCGGCTGGCCAAGGGCACACACAGACCCAGGGTCAGTGCTTTCCTGGGGGCCCCCACGCCCAGACCGCACCGGACACAGGCAGCAGCCAGCAGCCGGCTGATGTGCCGGCTGGGGTTTTTCCGCCCTCGATGAGCCCCCTCCCCTCCCCCTCCCCAAAGTGGCTGCAGCTGTCAGGACCACAGATTGGAACTGCAGGTACGCGGCTGGCCCGCTGCCCGCCGCCCTCCCGTGTCTGTCTGCAAGAGAGGAAGCCGGCCCACCTCTGGAATCCTTCACTCTCTCCTCGTTCCGCCTCTCCCACCTGTCCCCGGGGAGCGTGGGGTCAGCCGCCCTCGCTCAGTCTCTCTCTTCCCCCAGCCCCTCTCCGATTACAATGCGGGTAGTGTTCAGCGCTCACTCCACTCCCCCGCACGCGATGGCCGCCTGTCTCAGAGCGACATGGCCTTCCTGTGCCCACGACTCCTCCTCCTCCTCCCTCTCGGATTTTTATCTCTAAGTGCTCAGGGCAGCCAGGGTGGGGTAGGGGGTCAGGAGGCAGCTGCTTATACCAGGCTCACCTGCTGCATTGGAACCCACAGAAAGTTCCAGCAGGATGCTGAGCTCTGGAGCTGGAGCCAGAGTCCTTGGCAGATCAGACAGAAAAAGCCAGGTCCTGCTTGGGCTTCACCTTCCTGTGGGGACCCCAGCAGGGGCAGAGCCAGGCGGAGGAGCCCCTAGCCCAGCCCTCACCTCCCTCTCTGCGCCCACCATCTGTGTGTCTGTCCCTCAAGAAGCTGGCTGGGCCCACAGCCCAGCCTCCTACCAGTCCCAGGCTGCAGGGTAGAGAGAGGGCACCCCTTGCCTGGATGCTGCCCCAGACCCCAGCCTGCCTGGTCCAGGGTCCAACAGAGCAGCGGCTCCCAGAACGCCTGTCCAAATGCTAGGGTTGGGGGCCTGGGCTCAGACACGAGTATCACACTCACTGCTCACCCCGTGTCAACCCAATTTCACCTGAGTGGCAAAGGCCTGTTCTGAGCCGCGCTACACAGAGACAGAGCTGCAGCTTCAAGGTGGGGGTTGCCAGAGTGCCACCTGCTCAAGCCCAAACACAGCCCATAGGCATCTGGGACTCCTGTCCCCCATCAGCACAGCCTGGCCTCGGGACACAAACCCAGCCCCAGCCCCTGCAGCCAGCTTCCTGCTATGCCCCTACCTCAGCCAGCACCCCCTGCCCACCATGTCCCACAGAACCTGCCCTCCAGACACTGCCCCTGGTCAGCCCCGGGGCAAACCTCCCTCAATAATCCCTGTCCCAGCAACCCTCCCGACACCCACCAGGGTTCCTACTGCCAAGGAAACTGGCCCTGAGTGGGCACCAGAGCAGGTCCAGAGCCCTCACCCCCACACCCCAGCAAGAGGGAGGAAGGGGCTCTGGAGGGCTCTCCACAGCCATTACTGCCAGGTTCCTGGGCCCCGAGACCCCTCACGGGGCAGCTGACTTCTACCACCTATCCCTTCTGCCTGACCTCCCCCCACTTCCCAAAAGGAATCTCCCCTCCCAATCCAATGCAAAGGGCGGCTTTTGGGCCAGGGGGTGGTGCTGGATGGAGGTGGGGTTTCCCTGGTCAAGGGGCACCCAGTGGGGACCACAGCACATGCCCACCCACACCCTACGACCACAGGAGAGGGTGTGGGGTCAGCAGAGCACGCTGGCGGGGGCGCCCCTCCCTGGGAAGGCTGGCCCAGGCACACCAGGGAAGGACAAGAGCTGGGAGGGCCAGTCTGAGCCCATTCGGAGGCAGGCATGGGCTCAGCAGGGCAGATGGCCGCCAGGAAGGCCAGGGCAGTCTGCAGGCCTTGGGGCGCCCTCCACAAACCAAGCGGGGAGGGCCAGCTGCTCACTCGCTGCTGGGAAACCTGAGCCGAGAGGCGATGGCTGCCAGGATGCAAGGACGCAAGACTGAGTGCACGGGGCCAAGACGCGGGCGGGCGGGTGGGGGTGGCCCCGGAGGAGCAGGAGGCCGCCAGCACTGGAGGCAGCTGCCGGTTCAGTAGCTGGGAGAAGCCATTAATGGCGTTTGGCGAGAGAGCAGAGGAGATAGCGGGTTCTGGATGCAGATGGACCCATCCCAGGGGAGTAGCCAGAGCTGCGGCCCCCACGCCTATCCCTGCCCCCTAGACCCGCCAGCGGTCCACAGGGGATGGGCCCCAGGGGCAGGGTAGAGGCAAGTGAGGAGGGCAGCTCCTCCCGGCCTCTCCCTGTCATCAGAGTCCTCAGTGCCCTGAACCCCTCACCCTGGCTGCAGGCCTGCTGGGCAGGCGAGGGGAAGGGGAGGCATGCAGTTCTTCCCCTGGGCCATGCCTCAGCCTCAGTTTCTCCCAGCTGCTTGACACCAAGAGGGGGGCTGCCTTTGCAAAGGCCGCAGGGCCCCCTCGCCCCGCCCCTCCATCCCGCCCCCCTCCCTGGGGGTCCCGGCGGCTGGATGAGATCACGTCTGTGAAGCTCCAGGCTCAGGCGCGGAGGGAGAGGGGTGAGGTGGCTGTGCGGGGGCGGGGAAGCTGCAGCTTAGCTGGCTCCTGGGGGCTCCCCCCACTCCATGGCGGCCAGGACCCCCGCCAGGCCCAGCAGCTCAATCAGGGGCTCCACCCTACCCCCCTGAGTCTCACTCCCGGGAGGGTAGGAAGAGAGCACGTGAATGGAAGCAGCTCTCCCGCCAAGGGTGGGCCAGGGTTAGGGAAGTGTCTAGGGGAGGGGACCCCCAAAGTGGGGCCCGAGTGGAGGCCAGTGGTCAGAGGGCACAGAAGCTCCAGAGTCCCCAGACCAGGCCCTGGACCCAGACCTGGGGATGGGCAGGGAAGAGGCCCAGGATGGGAGGCAGGTGGGGGCTAGCAGCACTTGCCCCCAGCAGGGCCCTCTTGCCTGCTGCCAGGACCCTGGCCAGAGCCCTCAAGGACCTGACATCGAGGCTTGGCCACCAAGCCAGCTCTGCTGAGTGCCTCTGATTAGCCAAAGAGGAGCACCAGGGTCCAAGCATGACCGGCCAACTCCAAGGACACTGCTGGGAGAAGGGGCCATCCAATGGAGGCCCAGGCAGGGGCTGCCCTGACAGCAGGTTGTGGCCCCTCATAGGCACCAACCAAACAGGCCACAGCCACAGACAGGGCCTCTGCCAGGGAGGGGCTGCCATGTGAGCACACCCCCAGAGAGATGTGCCGCTGTCAGGAACGGGGGCAGAGGGAAGAAGCTCAAAGAGGACCCAGCCCTCCTCTCCCAATCTGGACCCTTGGTCCAGCACTTGCTGGGAGGCTGCCCAAGCCTCTTCCCTGACCACCTGCGGCCCCAAATCACTCTCCTCAGCCAACCTCACTCTGCCCCAAGGGTGCAGAGGCCCCAACAGACACAGCCTCTGGGCGCCCCCCACGCACACAGACTTCTCAGGAAGGGACACATCTGTCCAGGCCTGGCTGGGCTCCTGAAAGCTGAGCTCTGCCGCCCCCTCGAGCCGCTGGCCGGCTATGCTGGCAGGAGTAAGGATAGGCGGCATCTCAGCTCCTGGGCTGTCACTCAGACCACATCTGGGATAGTCATCACAGAGGAAGCAGCCCCCATGGCCCAGCCGCTTCCTCTCAGCACAGCAGGGGGCTGCCCACCCTGAGGCCAGCAGTGGCACAGCAGTGGCAAGGGACAGGCCTGGCGGAGCTCTGTAGGCAGGTCAGGCTAGCCCTGCCATCAGCCACGATCATCCAGGGCCCCTCCCCTGGCCTCTGCACTCTACTTACAATCATCATCGATTTCTCAAAATACCAAATATAAAAAAGTAGCCGACAGGATGTGGCTGCCGACAGCCAGAGCCCCTGGGAGGGGGAGGGGAGACAGGCAGGGGCCGTGCTGCGTGGCCCCCCCTTCACTGAGTGCGCCGCTGCTACGGCCAGGAAACCAATTTATTTTGTTTTGTCTCTGTTCTCTGAACGCGCAGCAGAGACCGGATCGGGCGGGCAGCCAAGCAGCCACTGCCAAGAGAGCATGAGGGGGGGGAACCTGAGCAGGGAGGGAGCGCGTGTCTCCCCCAGGCCCTAGGGACAGCCCCTGACAGGCAGGCAGGAAGAGTTCCTTCGGGAAGCAAGGGCCCCATCCCTGCAGGCCTCACACCAAAGCCTTCCCCTTGCAGCCTCCAAGGCCCAGAGGAGGCCCTTGCTCCCACCAGGCATACGCGAGGCCACACCAGGGAACGGACAGGCGGGTGACCCCACTGCCTCTGGGCTGAGAGCTTCCAGGCCCTTCCAAATTGAGGGCAGCCCCCACAACCCAACTGTGACCCCTGGACACAGCCTATCGTGGCCTCTAGGCACCGTGGCTCCCAGAGAAACCAGCCACACCCCTGGCCCAGCACCATGCTTTTCCCCTTCAGACTGTAAGCTCCTTGAAAGAAACAACCAAATTGTGCTATCCCTCCTGAGTAAGTGCTCCTGGAATTCAGAGGACTGAAGGTAGTGGCCTAGCCCACATCAGCCACTGCTTGGGGACGCCAGGGGAAGGGCAAAGCCAACCAAGACACCAGGAGATGCCCATCCCCTGTCCGAGGCTGCAGCGGCCTACCTCACAGATGGGAGCCTTAGTCTGCTCATGACACCCCCACCAAGGAGCACACGGTGACCCAGAGCAGGCCACCTGCAGACACATCAGGATCTGCAGAGACCAGTCTATGGGGCCGGGGCCCAGACAAATGCACAGGGACCATGGAGCCACACCCAGCCTCCCTCCCCTGGCACGCGCAATGACCCACACATACTGCCTCAGTCATGTGTCCCAGACCTCGAAATCACTCTTCCAGACATGGAACAGGGCCCCATGCCAGGACGCCCACTCAAGCTCCAACCCCTCTTTGCCCCCAGGCAGCACAGCCCACCTTTGGGAAGGCCCAACATCCCGCTGGGTGGCTCCTGGCTGCCACCCCACCCTGGCAGAGGGCCTCCCCCCCGCATGGAGAGTGCATGAGCCTGGCTCACCTCCTCGTCAGAGCTGTCCTCGGCATACTCATCCCCGCTCTGCGCTCTCACCACCTCTGTCCTCGGGTAAGGGGGGCCAGCCTGCAGAGAGAGGGAAGAATGGTTACGTCAGGTGGCATGGGATGCCCTTTGACCTTGGGTATGTCCCAGGCCCAGGGACCTCAGCCTCCTCCTCTGCTGAAGCACTTCAGAAGAACTGCAGAACTGCTCTCCCCAAGGCTGAGGTCCCCACAGCCCCCACAAGATACCCCAGCTCCACGTGTGCCTCAGGACCTGTGTAGCTTGGCGATCACCACTGCATGCCCCGCCCAGACACTGCTCCTCTGCTAGGGCCAGGTTCACCAGCCTCCCCTTGGGCCCCCTGGCAGCCCAGGGAGGTGCTGACATTTGGTGCCAGCTGGAAAAGGTGAAGGCATCCAGAGCAGCAGGACCCTCCAGTCCCCCCAGCCACTGATCTTAACTCCTGTCACCATCAAAGCTGCTGCAGGGCTCCTGGTCCAACAGACCCATGGCAGACCCAGAGCCAGCAGCGCCACCCGGGTAGTGATATGGGCAGGGCAGGTGGCACACACCCAAGGCTGGCATAGGGGCCACAGACAGGCCATGCCTCAGGGTAAGACCCTTGCCCCAAGGCAGCCTCACCAGCACCGGGGTGGAGGAGATGCCTGTCTGGCCCAGCCCAGCCAGCCAAGGGCCCAGAGAGGTGCCCTGAACCTGCAGAATGCCTGTGGTTCTGCAGGCCTCCAGCCCGTCCACGGCCCCAGGCTGACCCCAGCCCCCCGGGTCAGGGAGTGGGCTACTGAGAATTCTCAACCCAACCTGGAAAACAGATTCTTACCCCTCTCCCTCCACTGGGGAGGCGTGGATGGCTCCAACCAGATCGGGTTTACTGGCGGAACCAGGATTGATGGGGAAAACAGGCCCACCTCTCACCCGGGGGGGGGGGGGGCGGGCGGCGGAGGAACCCCTGAGCGCAACCCCCACCCGGAGCCCCACACCCTCCTGCCCGGGCAGGAGCCAAAGGCTTGCCGAGCCTGCTCCTCCTCTCGCCTGTTTTTTCCCTCAATATAAAGAGAAATGGGAGACTAAGTTTTTCTCCAGGCCAGGGACAAGGAAAGATCCAGTATCCACATCCTCCACCCCCATCTCCCCTACTGCCCACTGGAAGCAGGTCATACTGCCTGGCAGCACGGGGCAGTGGCTGAGGTGACCAGGGCTGGGAGCAGGGTGGGTCAGCCCTAGGCCCTGCCTCTGCCTAGATGCACCGACCCCAACACCTGCCCCAGGCCCTGAGCCAGGCAGCCCCCCAGGCCAGGGCCAGCCGACACCAAGGTGACACCAAGCTGCTGTCTGTCCCACACCCACAGCATGCTCTGCAGTGTGGGCCTCAGGGGTGGCAGCCAGGCATTGCACTGGTTGCTGCACCCCATGACTCTCAACTTTCCAGCCAAGGCCACAGGCACAAGGTCCCAGCAGGTGATGACTACTTGTCATCCACATTGTGTGTCCCCTGCTCCCCTGTGGGTGCAGACAGGCCATGTAGGGGCTGGGGGAGCCGGACACAGATAGGCACCCAGGGATCCAGATGAGCGTCTGCTCGAGGACGTGATGGCTACGGGGTAGATGGTGTCCACCAGAGGGCAGCAGCGCCAGAGACCACCCTGCGCTCCCTAAGAGCAGGGGCATCGAACAGCTCAGCTCTGAGAACTGGGTGACCTGGGAAAGCCCCATCACTTCAAATTTTGGAGGCAGATGCTTTGGGGCATTGAAAGTATATTTTTTAATTTAAAAATTAGGAAAAAATATCCCAAAAAATGGACAAATGGAATGTCAGCCCATGAAACACTCCCAGCGACCCCGCCTGGCAGTGGGGAAGATACCATGGGGAGGGTCTGCCCAGATCCACGCAGCCCCCAGGCCCCCAGCACCAAGAGGCTCAATCCTGCCCAGAGCTGCCGTGAAAGAGCCCCAGGTGAGGGGACCCAGACCTCGGGGCAGGAAAGGCAGCCTCCAAGGGCGCAGGCAGCAGCATAGCCTCAAGCCATAAATGACAGAAGCCAATCGGCCAGAGTCGGGGTGTAGGGTAAAGGGAAAGCCCAGAGACACCACAGGGACAGCAAGGACAGGCAACCCAGACCAAGGAAAAGCAGGACTGAAGGATCCACCAGCGGACAGGGAGCTGCCCCATGCACCCAGGTGGGGCTCGTATAGGAGGCTGTGCTGACCAGCTGGGAGAGGGACTGCACTGGGGGCTGGCAACAGGCAGGGAGGAGGGAGCCACTCCTCCCTGAACCTGGACCTGGGGGGCCTCTGGACCTCAGGAAACAGGCACATCTCTGCCCAGCCCCAGGGCAGAATGTATGTGAGCCCAAAACACTGAACGAGCTCCTCCCTGCCCAGCATCTGGCCCAACCTGTCCATGCCCCAATGCTACTACCAGCTGGGCATGTGACAGCGAGGGCACCTGTCTCTTCCTGTGAGCAGACAGGCATGGCCACTGTGTCAGCCGGGCCAAAACACTGCTCCCAGCACTACCTTCCCTGTGGTTTCTGGGTCAGGGCTGCCCACAAGAGGATTCCACTAGAGACTTGGCAGGCAGAAGGGAAGCAGCCACTGCCAGGCACGTACGTACGTATGTGTCCCTGACGCCTCAGGGTAAAGATCAGAGTGTGGCTGGTGACAAGAAGACCCTACGCACAAAGGAGGCTGAAGAACCCAGTGCTGAACCACAGACCCTCCACGCTGGACAAGGGGGCTGTTACGCTCCCCAGGGCACAGCCCACACCAGCTGCAGGGAGCCCCACACAGGAGGGCTCCATGCATGTGGCTCATCTTAACAGGAGAGACTTAACTGATGCATGAAAAACTCACATGCTTTTAACAGAAAATACACCAGTGGGGACTGAAAAGGCCAGAGACAACACAAAGTAAAAAATATCCCTTGTTTCTCGAGGAAAGGAAGGTGACTCAGGGCCCAGCATGCACACAGTAGGACACCCCTAGCTTTGGTGGTAGCCCACCTGCAGCCAAGGGCTTTCTTGTGGCTTTGGGTTTATGTGTGGCCCAGACCCTCGGGGCAGGGAAGAGGGAGCCTCAGTAGCTGGCCCTTCCTTTGCCAGCTCTTGTTCCCACCCACTCACCAGCCCCAGAACACATAGTGCCCTTCTGCAGCTCTGAGCACCTCCTGCCAACAGCCAGGTGAGGGAGCTTAGAAAGGAAGCCCCTACCCTGCTACTACCCTGGGCACACCTTGCAAGACGCCAGGGCTCCCAACCCCCAGAAACAGTGAGAGTGAGTGCTTGTTGTTGGAAGGCACTGGGTTTGGGGTAATTTGCTGCACAATGACACATAACTGACACAAACAGAGAAAACAGCCAAGGGCTCTTGGTCCAGGGACCTCAGACCAAAACGAAGCTAGTTTTCCTGACCCCATGTGCAGATCCACGTGAGGACACGAGATACTGGGTAGACAGGTGGTCAGTCTGACCAAGGGAAGAAGACAGAGTGCTTCTGGGATTGGGGCAACAAACTGAGACTTAGGGAGAAAAGGGTTAAAAGGAAGTTCTAAGAAAAGAGATTGAAAAAAGAACTGACAAGACATCTCCTCCCTCCCCATGAGGATGGAAGGGTCCATGATAGGGGCGGCTGCACCTGGGGGAGGACCACCACTTCCTAGAGGGTCTACCTCAGCCATGAGCTCAAGGGCAGGGGCACAGGTGGGAAGTGCAGGCCAGGCTGGGCAGGGGCCCAAAACAGGAGGGAAGTTCACAGGGCCCAGGCACACCTATGACCCATGGGAAGGGAAAATAAACAGTGATGAAAAGTGCACTTCAGATGCACAGGGATTTAGCTGAAACAGTTCTCACAAAAACAAGGTGCCTCATTCTTAATGAAGAAGAGATGAAGTTTCACCATGTAGGACCTCAGCTTGGGAGGAGGCTCCATCTCAGGTGTGGTTGCCTGGAGTGGCACAACCTCCAGGGGACACTCAGGATGCCTTTCACAATTAAAAATGCATTTACCCTTTGGCTTGGAAATTCTTCCCAAAATTTAAACCCAAGAATTGCTCACATTATGTGAGAAGCAGCATAAACAATGTTATTACTGTAGCATCATTTATAATAGCAAATGACTGCAAGTATCCACCACTGGAACAGGGAAGGGGGACTACAGCCCACCTGCACTGAGCAGCTATGTGCTCAGAAAGCAACAAACTCAAAAGCAAGGAAAACGTCCTGAGACTGCAAGAGGTGTGCTCCCTTTTCTGCTAAGAAACCACCATTCGAAAACTGTATATGCACACAAGCTTGGATGTGCAAAGAACATCTTGGAAAGAAACTTTAAAACTGGAAACAGGAAAAGAGGTGGGATGAGAGGGAGGGAGACCCTTCCCCACGCACCCTCAGATCTCCCGTGAGTCCTCTAGCATCCCTATCACACCACGTGCACATTTACCTGCTCAAACCAACATGACGTGATTCTACAAACCCTTTAAAAAGATAGCGGTGCACATGCAGAAATTCAAAAGGCCCAAGGGAAGTGGGAAGTGAGAGGGAAGTGCCTGGCTTGCATTGGAGCCAAGCGCATTCTCGCCCCGTGGGGGCACGTTCGCCCAGAGTGGCCCTAAGCACCTAGGCCAGCGCCTGCCCAACAGGCCTAGAAGAAATGCACACACAGGAGGCCCCCAAATCCAGCGTCTCCCTGTGGGTTTGCCGTCTCCAGGCGCACACCACGGCAGCCTCCCTTGGGCACACCAGGCTCTCTGCTCCAGTCCTCACCTGTGCAATGCTTTTAGCAGGATGCCCTGGTCTGTCTGGGATGGCTTGAGGCAAACACCCGGAACCCAGACTTATGGGACAGGGCTCCCTGAAGCGACCCACGAGCACGGGACTGCCAGAACAGCAGCAGAGACAGGCTTTCTGCAAATGCCACAGGGCCTGCCTCACTGCATCGTCTGGGCCAGGTGCAATGCTGCAGGCAAGGTCTGGGGAGCACACGGCCCGACGCCACATGTGATGCCGCCACTGTTCCAGTCTGATCTGACAGTCACCAGACTGTACTTCAGACACACGAGGCACAGAGACGGAGAAGAAAAAGGTGACTTCCCTTCATCCTTGGCAAGAAGCAGTGGAAGCCTTCAGACAGATAATAGGGGACGCACCTTGCCAACAGAACATAGAGGAAATAGGGGTGATGGTCAAGTAGACAGGAGCACATGGCTGAAGAGAAATTAGCAGAAAACCCACTGCTCAGCAGTCACCAGCACCCCAGGTAGGAGACACACCCAAGAAGAGGGGGCAGTGGGCGTGGGGAAGGAGCAATCAGGCTGTTCTTTCATCACAGAAAAGTTATCTTACTCTCCAGTGGGTCCCAGGCAGATGGTACCGTCACTCACAAAGCAGCTCACTACGGCCCCTGACTATGTGCAAGACCATACAGGTGTGCATGCCGTGGCAGGCACCACAGAATCCCAGGCTTCCCAGGAAAGAGCTCAGACACCTCACAGAGACAGGGGCAGAAACTCGTAAGTCACTGCTGGCATGAGTTCCTACCACTAATGGGGGGCTACTTCTAGAAGCTGCTCAATGGAGGGGCTCTTAGATTGAGGACTCATACCCAGTGGCGGGAACATCTAGGGCAGAGACCTCCAGATGATGTGACACAACAACCCCTGACTGGGGGTGAGGATGGCTGGCAGGGCCCGAGAGGTTGGAGGGTACCAGGGTTACAAGTGTAATGAGCCTTGGGCTGGCTTCGGGATGACAAAGAAATGAGCCTATCCTGGGGCTACCAACCCAGAGTGTGGCAGGGCTGTCAGAGGGGCAACCTGGATGTCTTGTGTGGCCATGTTCAGGGAAGCCACGAGAATATTCGGGAAGCAGGGACTGTCCTGCAGGCTGAATTTCCACCAACAGGGCCACATGATGGCAAAGGACTCACACCATCCTGCCAGGGGCACAGACAGGAGGGGAGTGCCCAGCTCAGTCAGGCCAAGGTGTCTGATGGCTTCTGAGGAACAGGTGGGAAAAGGGGGCAGTAGGACAGACTTCCTAAGGAGCCAACGCCACTCCGACCACTTCAATTCACTCTCCTGGTCTGCAAGAATTTAAATCCAGTAATGAGGACCACACTTCAGAACTGAAAATATTCCAGCAGGGGCCAAATGTGCTAAAGCACAGAACAAACGCTAAGATGTGAGCGCTAAAGCTGGGCAGGCAGCTGGGCAGCAGGTGTGATCCAGGGAACCAGAGGACCATCCCCTCAGCACCATGCAGTCAGAGGCTGGCAACTCCCAGAGCCCACCTGTGGGCAGAGGGCAGGCAGGCTAGGTCCACCCTCTGGGGCAGGCAGTTATTCACCATCTCTCGCTGAGGCTGCAGCCTCAGGCCTTGCTGCATAACAGAGCAAACAGACCAGAGAGGTGCTGCAGGAACATCCTGTGCAGGGCAGCCAGCTATGTCCAGTCACAGAAACCTCCACAGAGAACGAGCTGGAGCTGCACACACTCAGCAGCTCAGAAGGCCCAGAGCTCGGGGGCTCTAGAGACAAGCGCAGAGAAGACAGCACATTCTACAAGGATACATCCTGCCGTACCTCTGAGATACTTGTACACATTACCTATTTCAAAGAATTGAATAAAAGGAATACTTCAAATACTTAAATGTGTAAATCCTTAACTTTGCTTTTTTTTTTTTTTGAGATAGTCTCGCTTTGCTGCTTGGGCTAGAGTACAGTGGCGTCATCACAGCTCACAGCAACCTCAAACTGCTGGACTCGAGCGATCCTCCTGCCTCAGCCTCCCAAGTAGCTGGGACTACAGGCATGTGCCACCATATCTGGCTCTAAGTTTTTTTCAAGGAAATTGTATTTTATAATTTTAAACCTTAAGAAGAAGGGGAAAATAGTTGCAAACCACGGTCAACAGGCTTAGCACATCATTTTCTCTCTGTGCATGCCAGTATTATAATTAAAGCTGGAACAGGTAGACGGTTTAAATCTGATTTTAAGTCCTTTCTTCCTAGCTGGGCTCAGTGGCGCACACCTGTAGTCCCAGCTATTTGAAAGGCTGAGAAGGGAAGATCACTTGAACCCAGATGTTCAAGAACAGCCTGGGCAACATGCAGAGAGACTATGTCTCTTAAAAAAATTCTTTTTTTCCTAGTAAACAAAGCCATCCAAGGCAACCAGCACAAACTGAACAAGCCATGGCTTTTGGTTTCCGTCATGGGAGCAGGCTTCTGTACTAGCCAAGATCATAACTTTCAGAATGCCAAAGCCACTGGAAGTGTAAATCATTACAAACTATTTCCAGAACATTTGAATAACAAATGCTGTATTTTAGTTAAATTCCAGTGAAGAAAAATGTGTCCCTTAAGAGTGGAGCGCACCCCACCATCACTGCAATGGTACAACACACAACGCTCCATCTGTGGGCACTTGGGCTCCTGAAGCCCTGTAGGGTCAGTGGGGCTCGACTCCAGCGGTCCCATATGCAGCTTGCTTGGGCCCCTATCCCAGCAGCCACAGGGAGTCCAGTCCCCATTTTGGACCCTGCCTGGAGCAAACTCAGCCTGCAGCAAGGCTGGGAGGGTGGCTCAGTGTCTCACAGACAGGCAACACAAGAATCGTCTGAAGGGAAAAGGCTCAAGCATGGGGATTTTCAGAGTTCTCTTGAATGGTACACACAACTGAGGATGAAAACCAGAGCTCCAGAGCCCAGTGTGCCCAAGGTGTAGCGAATGAGGGACATGGGCCTTGGAGTTCCCGAGGGAACTGTGGAGAAAGCAGTGCAGTGCAGCCCCTCAGAGAGCCCAGGCCCCAGCAAGCCTTCCTCCTCCTGACCACCTTTGCCTAGAGGGGCAAGCCCACCAGGGAGGCTCCTCACTCACCCACCTGCATCTGCTCCCCAGGGGTCTTCTCTGTCCTGCCGTGGCCCTCGATGTCATCATGGCCATCGTCCTCATTACTGTCACTGCCAGAATCTTCCAGGCCTGAGAATACACTCTCTTCACTGTCAGAAAGGCCAGAATCCATGCCGTCTCCATGGCTGGGAGCAGAGCTGCAGAGAGAGGGCTGTAAGGAAGCACTGGGTTGGTGTCTGCTGCCCCCGCAGGCTTGCCCACACAGGCACCATGAGCTGACTGCTGCAAGGAGCAGGCCCCACCATCCACTTCAGGCACTGACCAGTAGCTCTGTACAGCCAGCCTCCAAGGCCCCACCCTCCAGCCCCAAGTCTCCACCTCTAGTTAACCATCCACCCAGCCTGAGCCTTCTGCACCTTTTACCGTGTTTCCCCGAAAATAAGAGAGGGTCTTATATTTGTTTTTCCTCAAGAAGACACCCTAGGGCTTATTTTCAGGAGATGTGTTATTTTTTTTAGTACGGTACAACAATCTACATTTATTCAAATATAATTAAGTCGTCTTCTTCTGGAACATCATCATAACTCTCCAAACCCCGAATTCCATCCTGAATTTCTTGTGACTCTATTTCCTTTAGAACCATTGGCCCCAATCTCTCATGTCGAGCAATAGAGCTCTCATGGGGCAGATGAGAAGGGCTGCTCATCTTCTTTACCATTCTGCAATGAAATGCATGGGTTGTGCAGATACGCTGCGTAGCCACGCCCATCACTAGGTCTTATTTTCGGGGTAGGGCTTATATTATGCAAATGCTTAGAAATCCTGCTAGGGCTTATTTTATGGGTAGGTCTTATTTTCGGGGGAAACACAGTACCTCCACAGGCAGCATGGCTACCTGCCTCTGGCATGTACATTTTAATTCCTAGCATCTCACAAAGAAGGCACCTTCCAAGGACAACATCCCCTTTTTAGAGCTCGGTTTCCACTGCATTAAAAACTTGCTTTCCACTGCCAACTAAACTTCTCTACAGCCTACTCTGGCATCCAATGCCCCCAAGAGCTGTGAGGGCACTAACTAGGGGAAGAGCTGTGGGCAAGAAGAGGATCATAAGCCCTGCAGGGCCTTTACCACCTGAGGAAGCAGCCTCCTTATCTAATGAGATTGAAACCAACAGTTAATCAGCAAATTGAAAAGGCTGGTTGAAGAGTAATAAAAACAATGCATGCTTCACTTATACACAAGTATAATCCTAATCACTCCTGTCTTGGAGCAGGACACAGCTTTCTCTGAGCAGAGCCCTGATGACTGGAGACCACTCTATGCCTAGCTACATGACACAACATACAGCAGACAGGTTCCATCACCGTTTTTTTTTTTTCTGAGACAGAGTCTCACTCTGTTGCCCAGGCTAGAGTGAGTGCCGTGGTGTCAGCCTAGCTCACAGCAACCTCAAACTCCTGGGCTCAAGCAATCCTTCTGCCTCAGCCTCCCGAGTAGCTGGGACTACAGGCATGCGCCACCACGCCTGGCTAATTTTTTCTATATATTTTTAGTTGGCCAATTAATTTTGTTTCCATCTTTAATAGAGATGGGGTCTTGCTCTTGCTCAGGCTGGTTCCGAACTCCTGACCTGGAGCGATCGGCCTGCCTTGGCCTCCCAGAGTGCTAGGATTACAGGCGTGAGCCACTGCGCCCGACCCATCACCGGTTTTTAAAAAGTGGAACTAGAGAGCTGGGCATGGTAGCTCATGCCTGTAGTCCCATTCACTCAGGAGGCCAAACTGGGAGGATTGCTTGAGGCCAGGATTTGAGGTGACAATGAGCAATGACGATGCCACTGAAAACCAGCCTGGGTGTCATAGAAAGACACTGTCTCAAAAAAAAGAAAAAAAGTAAAACAGGAACTCAAAGACTCTTTGGAAGCAGCTGAGTGTGAAGTCTAGCCTTTACTGTCTTCTAATAGTTTGTAAATCTCTCCCAAAAGGACAGACTGTACTTACCAGCTATGCCATAGCATTCAACTGAGTTTTCACAGAAGTGATTCTAACATATACCCCCTGGTGATGGAGCTCCAATATTCAGTTGGCCACACAATTCTGACCGCAAGTAGACCATAAATGGTTTGGGCACAAAAACAACTGACTCCTAATGAGTATTTAGCCAAAGGGTGGAAGTAGCAGAGCCTGACGCCCAGACCTGCCTGCTGGCAGAGGGCAGTGGGCGAACAAAAGGAGTACATTTCACAAAACAAAGGGACAGCTTCAACAACCCACTTGGCTGTGCATGCCTTCTGCCCAGATTTGATGACGCCCCCACAACCACGCCACAGATAAGGTGGGCATTAGGAGTAGAGCGGCAATAAGTTCTGATACAACAAACGCAGCAGTCACTGAGTTCTATTCAGGTTTTCTTATTCTCATATCCAACCATGAGCATAATAATGCAGATATGGCGTGTACGAAGAGATTAAGTATTAAGTGGGGGTGCAAACCCCGATCCTCCCGATGGCAAGATGCACAACGCAAGCGGCTCGACAGTCTGCGGTGAGGGCTGCCCCCGCCCCCCATCCGCCCCCTCCGGCATCCCCAGACCGGCTCCCGCTCCGCGGCTCCCAGGCACGGGCGGTCCTCTCAGCCTGGGGCCCCACAGCGACTCCAGCACAGCTGACGCGCCCCCGCCATCCCCGCCTTCCCTCTGGACCCGCGCCCCCGCCCGCCACGTGCACGTCGGGCCCTAGGCCGGACACGACTCCGCCGCCCCGTGGTCACCTCCTCCAGCTGTGGCTCCGGCTCCTGCTCAGGCTCCGGCCGCCGCTTCATGCCGCAGCCCGCCGTCGCCTCCACGCGCCCAGAGCACCGCTCGCCCGCCATGCTAGCCGCACGCCGGCTAGGACCCAGACAGCCGCTTCCGGCAGCGCCGCGGCGCGTGCGCCGACAGGCCCCGCCCAGTCTGGCCTCGATTGGTGGGATTCAAGGGCGGGGCCAGCACGCGCAGGCGCGCGGTGTGGCCGGGCCGGGGGCGGGGCCTGCGGGCGCGCACCAGTGGGGACGCGGGCGGGCGGCGGCACAGACGGGAGCGCGCCCGTCGCAAGATGGCGGCGGCCATGCTAGGCCTCTGGGCCGTGTGTGCGCAGCGGGCGCCGGTGCGGCCCGGGTGGCAGGCACGGCGACCGCGTTAGCCCGGCTCTCGGCACCTCTTTGCGGCCGCTACGTCCGCTCTCCTTGCCTCGCCCAAGATGGATTTGACCGTGGGCCCCGGCGCGGCGGGGCCCAGCAACGTCCCGGCCTTCCTGACCAAGCTGTGGACTCTCGTGAGTGACCCGGACACCGACGCGCTCATCTGCTGGAGCCCGGTAAGCGGCTGTGCGCGGGTGCGCGGGAGCCGGGCCTGCGTGGGAACCTCGCGGGTGTCTGGCCGGGACGGCAGGCAGCGGGCCCCGCCCTGCTGCCCGCGGGGGAGGGGCCTGCCGGGAGGGAGCCCTGGATGGGCCGGGGCTGGACCCCCTCGAATCCTCCGCGCCAGGAGCCAGAGGCACTTTTACGGGATGATCCTGCACTGTCTCCCGCCCCTAAAAGCACTGCAGGTCCCAAGTCTGCCCCAGAGCTAGAACCCTAATTTGGAAAAGCAGTTCGGAGACCTTGCCCAAGTGAAGTTTCCCTGGGATGAGGAGGATGGAGCTTCTCATTCCTTGGTCTTTTGCTAACTGTTGGACAGTTGCGGAAGTATATCTGTCCTTAGAATGAACGCCCAGTTTCACCAGGAAACGATGTGCCCAAGTGTCCATCTGTATTCTCTCAAATGGCCGGTATCCGGGTGGTGGGTCGGCAGCTATTGGGAGAGAAATCAGGACTTGGCACATGAATCAGAGGGCGTTGCTCTAGTGGAAAAGAAGTGAAAACAGAAAGTAAAACGTCACAAAGTTCAAGTCGATCTCAAACCCGTTCCCAGATACTGGAGCTAGGTTTCCCAAGAGCAGTTTTGTTTTTCATTCCTTGTGGGGCATCCTTATTCGTACTCCTGTCTTCTGTTGCCTGGCAGCAGGCTTGTTTACATGGTCTGACCCTGCAAGACCGGACAGCTCTGGTTTGCAGAAGTAAATCAGTGATTGTGTCTGGAGTTGGAGATCAGAGTCTGCTGTTCACATCCTGGCTGTGACGTCGTGTCCGGTGAAGGCCAGAATCATAGCCAGGGCTGGCAAATGATGGCCTGAAGAAAGGCCACACTGATCATTGGGAGCTCTTGGAGGGACTGGAACAAACTGGGTGCCTCCAAACGTGCATGACCTCCTCCTGCAAGCCACTACACCAGCGTTTTTCAGACTCAGCTGAGTATCTCCCTTTTGTACACCAGTCTCTTAACCCATTAGGAATGAAGAAAAAGTCTGTATTGAAACTAGCCCCAAGCTGGAAGCCAGTTTCTCTGCCTCTCGGGTTTGTTTAGTGAAACTCTGCTTTGCTCAGAGTATTTGGAAATAAGGAAAAGACTAGAAATCTTCACTCTTCTTAGAAACACTTTGTATTTGTCCTGCTGACACCTCCCTATGGGCTTTCCCTGTTCCCAAGTCCCCAAAAGGGGCAGCGTGCATTCCTGCAGGCTATCTTCATTCCACCATCTCTTCATTCTAGACTTTGAACTTTCCTGACCAAAGGAAAAGACCCCACATTTTTGTCTTCTTTTGTCTTTCCTCCTATTTCTTGTTCCCCTTAACTCTCAGGAAGCACTCTTGCCCTGTTGGGGGAGGACCATCAGGGATTCTCTGGGATGTTCTGAGCTTAATCCTGCCCTATAATCTGCTTGCTGTTTCTGCTTAAAGAGTGAGAGGCAGGTTGGTGAAGTGTTGATGTACTCTCTCCCAGGACCCACAGCGTATTCTGGGTAGGGCTTTGGAGTGGGAAAGGTGGGTCTGATCAGGCATGGGACCAGCCTCCATCCACAGCGGCTGCACCATTTGTGAGCCCTGTTGTTGTATCCTCCGTGGGGAGGGACGGGGAATTAACTTTAATAAGGGTGTCTAGTTCCACCTGGTTTTATAAAACCTCCACAGTTGGTGCAAGACACAGCTGTGGGTTCTGATATGATAGAGAGACAGAAACCAAGCACTGGCTCACAAATGGGAGGAAGCCCTTTTCCAGGCTGGACAGGGGATTGCAGAGCTTCTTTGGGCTGGAGAAAGGAGATGATGCTTCCACCTCACAGCCTCGAGGGCACACACACAAGCCCTGAGGCCTCTGTGTCAGCAAAGTCCCAACTCGGGGACTTGCAGATTGGGGAGGCTCTGGCGTTTCTGCCTCAGGAACCTCCTCCTTTGTGCTGGAACTCTTCTTACCAGTCAGCCAAGAAAACCCTCCTCGTTTGACAGAAGGAGATGAGGAAGAATCTGAGGCACAGCAACTAACTCACGGCTGAACAACTGGGGGAAGACTATCCAGCCCCAGAAACTCTGGCCAGTGCCTTTACTGAGCCTGGCCTGGTATGTGCTAGAGCTGAACAACCACTACACATTCCTCCCTGGTGGGAGGTCTAGGTTCCCACCCCATGACTGGGGCTCAGAACAGCAGGTCCCTACCCCAGAGTCTGTATGGTAGAGACTGTGGCAGCTGCTTCATCCTTGTGGTGGTGTTTGTTTTCCCCTAAATCCTCATTCAGTTAAAGATGGACTAGGTGTATACCTTACCCAAACAGGCAAGGGCCTTTAGAGATCCACGTGCTCCCAGACAGGTCCTAGATGGCAGTGCAGCTCCATCTGCCCTGGAGAGGAAATTTGGTAATCATGAGGTTAGGCTTCAAGTAGGATCCACGTAAGAGCATGGGCATGGATGTGCGTGGTTCTCCCTGGGCAGGCTTCTCAGCGCCTTGTCCCAGAGGTGCAGCAGGATCCAATACCCAGAGACAGAGAGAGACTGAACACCTGGATAAACAGGTAGCTCCATAAATAGAGCATGAGACCTGGGCCCTCCCCTGCCACGCCCCATACCATCTCTCAGCTTTAGCTTCCTCCTCTTTGTGCAGTGGCAACTCTGTCCACCAGCCGAGGCTCTTGCCGGCCCTGCAGGACTATAGGCCAACTCTGGAGAGCGGCATCCTCTCCAGAGAGCTTCACAACACAGAGAAATGCCCAACATAAGTGGAAATGAAGGCCGAGAACACTAGGTGCGCTGTGATCCCAATTTTCTATGAAAAATTTTCTTTCAATTTTTCAGTGTTTTTTTAACAAGATTGAAAGGAAGTGTGAAAAGTATTCCTGGCTGTCCTTGGATGTTGAGATTACAGATAATTTTTATATTTTTTTCTAATTTTTAAAAAGTGAACATATTTTTCATAAACAAGAGTAGTAGATGTTTTCAAATTTGATAGATATTCTCAAAAGAGGCTGTCCCAGCCTCACTTACCCCTTGCCCCACAGGGCCAACTGTGCCTGTCATGGGTGGTCCCAGCCCCGGGAGCCACCCAGCTGGCTAGGGGGCCTGAGAACAGGCATAGGGCCACGTGACTGGTGCCAGACAAATGCTGAGGCAAATGTTGGGTGTGCAAGTGACAAGGAACCATGGTAGACCAAGGCCTAAGGATCAGGGGAGGGCTAGAGTGAGGCCAGAGAGGCGCCTAGGTGCAAAGTTTAAGGAGGCACTCCATTTTAAGGCCCACCCTGCAGTTGGACGGCCCTGAGAATGAGAGCCTCCTTAAATTTCAGCTCTTGGGCACCTCTCTGGCCTCTCCCTGGTCCCAGCCTGATGGTGCAGTTCTCTTCTCTTTAGCAACAGGAATGACTCTAGAAGGTTGTGTTGTGGCCCTGGGAGAATCCCTGAGACTGAGGAAACTAGAGGTTGCCAAGCCCTTGGGCCCATCCCAGGGGGGCCTGTTGAGTGCCTGAGGTCAGATGGCCACTCTGGAGAGGCTGGATCTATAGGTGGAAGGCAGAGCAGTGTCTGCAGTAAGGTGGGGGCAGGGCGCACTCAGGTGTTACTCGTGAGATCATATGAGGAAGTACAGAAGCAGAGCACCCAGTCATACCCAGCCACTGAGAGCTCTGGCCACAGCTCCATGACAGGCAGGGCACTCCTGCTCCCCTGGCTCTGAGAGCTGGGCAGGCTTGTTCTCAGACAACTGGCAGGACCTAGCAGGCCCACTGGGCCTGCCCTTGAAGATCTGGTGATCATCCTGAATCTCAGGAGGCTGCTGCAGCAGTGGGCTGGGAGCTGTGCTACAGAGGCTAGAGGCCCCAGTGTCTCCCCGAGCCCAGGTTGCTCAGGAATAACCAACAAATGGTGCTCAGCTGTCCTCACTCAGCACCTCTGTGCACAGCACGAGGTTAAGCCTTCTTGTTAGTTCTATTCTGTCCACAACAGTTGAAGTAGATGGCATAATTTCCATTTTATAGATAAGAAAACTGATGCTCAAAAATGCTGGGAAACTTTACAAAGTAAGAGCTAGAAAATGGTAAAACCAAATCTGAAGTCTGTGTCCTTTCCCCAGAGACGTCCTGCTATTGCTGCTGCCTGCCTTCCTAGTGAGACCCAGGCTGCCCTTTGAGTGGCCAGTACTGCTGGCTCATAGTCAGAATTGTATTTTGTATTTTTACAGTGCCTCTCTCTCATCAGGAGTGAGAGTCCCACAGGCCTGCCTTTTTGCTGCCTTTGCTCCAGCCCCATGTCCTGGGGTTTGGTTGGGGCTTCGCAGCCATACTTGGACTGACCCTGCAGGTTGTTCAGAATTGTATTTTGGATTTTTACATGAGAGCCCTTTCCCCTAACATAGAGATATACAGATATATACACACAGGTAGACAGATGGACGGACGAGACAGGCAGAGATTATAAACAGACAGGCTCTACACTGTGGCTGCCTGTGTGTTTCCCCTGTCCAGGGGGACAAGAGGGTATGCAGTAAGCAGGGCAGGGCATGGAGGTCACAGAAGGTCTGGGCTGAGGTGGCCTCCTTGGAGGGGGGCAGATGCCCACAGCATCCTGTGCCCACCTGACTCCCCAGGGCCAGAGTGTGCCCACAGCTCTTTATTGAGGGGCCGGGAGGGGACATGTGGGCCTGGGAGTCCCTGGTTTCTGGAGGTGTCGGCCTGGTAGAGGATGACCAGAGAGGGGTCAGCAGGCTCACAGTACCCACCCTGGAGGGGCAGTCATTCCCTATCAGGTATCACAAAAACTGGGCTGGAGCCCTCACACTCGGGAGGTACCACAGCCTGCTCCATTGGCTGCAAGGTTTCCTCAAGGTCTGGCAGTAGGAGAAGACCAGCCTTGCAGGCAATGAAAGGAGGGCAGATCGGCTTCAAGTGTCTCCCTGTGCCTGGCAGCACTGGCCTCTTCCCTCTGACCCTATGGAGCCGTGGTAAGCAGAGTGGTGGGCTAGGAGGTTGGGGTGCAAGATGGCCAGCAATCAGAGATAAGGAAGAATGCTCTGGTCATGGTGCTTTTGTTGCAGGAATGAAATAAAGCTAGCTTGAGTAGAAACAAGTAAAGTATGAGAAAGGTGCAAATAATAATCTCTCTCCCAGACAAGGACAAAGCTAGGACCAGGGGAGGAGGACTAAAATGTGAGCCACCTTTTTGGCACCTGCTCAGAGCTTCCTGTCTGCCTCACTCTCAGACTGGATTTCTCTGCTGCCCTGTTCTCTCCTGGCTACCCTCGTAGCCCCCAGATCCCCATATGCCAGTTGCAACCACATACTCTTGCTGCTCCTAAAGCCCAGCTCCTGGAACCCAGAGAGTGGTCAGGCAGCCACATCAAGGAGCCCAGAGCACATCACACAGACTCACCTCTGGATGGGCAGGGGTTGGAGCCGAGAGAGCTTGTATTCTGGGCAGACACTCAAAAGCTGCAGGTGAGCCCCTTAGGGATAAAGTGTTGTTAAAATGTAGACTGCATGGCCGGGCGCGGTGGCTTATTCCTGTAATCCTAGCATTCTGGGAGGCTGAGGCGGGAGGATTGCTTGAGCTCAGGAGTTCGAGACCAGCCTGAGCAAGAGCGAGACCCCGTCTCTACTATAAATAGAAAGAAATTAGCCAAACAACTAAAAATAGAAGAAAAATAAAATTAGCCGGGCATGGTGGCACGTGCCTGTAGTTCCAGCTACTCGGGAGGCTGAGGCAGGAGGATCTCTTGAGTCCAGGAGTTTGAGGTTGCTGTCAGCTAGGCTGACGCCATGACACTGTAGCCGGGGCAACACAGTGAGACTCTGTCTCAAAAAAAAAAAAGATATAGAATGCCTCCCTATAAAAAAGTACTGACGTGCAGGATTTTGTGTGCATTTCAGGTTGTTCACAGTGCTATGGAAAATAAGGCCATAGGCTCTGAATTTACAATAAGACTTGACATTTACTAACACCGTTTAGTAAACGCATTTCAGGACGCAAGGGCATTGCTCACCAGCCAGTGCTGTCCTTCTATATTTCCAGTCACAGGTTTTCGTTATGTCCAGGTATAAGCTATGACCTCCTGCAAGAATTGCCTGTGGTCAGCAGGGGAGGGGCCTTGACCCACTGAGGCAGGGAGCCGAAATACTGGGTTCTCTGACAGATTCACCAGCAGACCCTCCCAAACTCATGGTGACCCTTAAGGTAGGGCTTGTCTGACATGTTCAACTTGGACTTAACCCTAATGGATTAAGAAATCATTAAATCATGTTTAGACATTAGAAAATCGGAAGGACTGAGGTGAACCACAAGATTGCCCAGGCTTTCTATGGGGAGGAAATTTCCTGACTCAAATGCAGAAAAGGAGAATTTGGCAGAGCCCAGACTTTGGGGAAGCGGAGGCAGCTAGAATTTGCAGGGCATGGTACAAGAAAGGAGGGAGTTATGCCGAGAAAGAGCTCCAGCAGTCTACCCATGAGCCCGCTTGAGTCTTGGGCTGAATGCTGAGTTGCTTATGCAGACAGTGAAACCATATAAAGCTGGACTAAGAACAACTTCAAGAGAAAGAATAACACTGAGGAGCTGTGAGGCGAGCAACGAGCAGGGCACACAGGGCTGTGGATTACTGGGTTCTCACTAGCCAGAGTGGAGAAGCCACTTGGAGTACAGAGCATTTAGCAGAGACCTTGGAAGAACCACAGCATGGACATGGTACTGCAAAAGTCTCAGGGTAAAAGCTACTCTAAATGTGATGGAAACAAGCTTAAAAACAAGCCTTGAAATGATCTAGCTGACACTCCAGAAACTTAACTGCCCACCAGAACAGAGTACAGCACTCTTGGAAGGAAGTCAGCAAAATCCAGACACACAACATAAAATTCCTGTGTCCAGGATACAGTCAAACACTAATAGACAAGCCAATCAGCAGGAAAATCTGACTTGTCACAGGAGAGTGATAGTCCATAGTAATAGACCCAGGTTTGATGAGATTAGCAAAAAAGAGCGTTAAAACAATTTAAAAATGTTCTGTGTACTCAAGGAAGTAAAGGAAAAACATAAAGACTGAGAAATGGAAGATATAAAAAAAAGTAAATTGGACAAAATGTCACTAGAGCTAATCACCCACATAGAAGAATTCCAAGATGTTTATTTACTTAGATACTTTCCCTTCAAGGAGGTGACACAGAACTCCCCACCCCATGCGTGTGGGCTACACGTAGTGACCTTCCAAAGAGCACAGTATAGACTGGGTAGGGGTGACTTTGCAGGGGAAACATCTGACAACACCACCTCAGCCAGTCAACCACAACCAACATCAGCAGCAATGGGTCCTACTTATAGTGTGTACTCTTGCTATGATGAGATGAGAACAGCATTTTACCTCTTTGATCTTCTTCCCTCAAACATATATAACTCCAGCTAATCATAACAAAAATATCAGACAAATGCAAATTAAGGGCATTCTACAAAATACCTGATCAGTACTCCTCAAAACTGTGAAGGTTGTCAAAAAGTAGGAAAGTCTGAAAGACTGTTAGAGCCAAGTGGAACTTAAGGAAGCATGATACCTAAATGAAATGTGGTATCTTGGGTGATGTCTGAGAACAAAAGAAGGATATTAGGTAAAAACTAAGAAAATCTGAATAAAAATGGGCTTCAGTTAATAATGTATCTCATGTACTTGTAGACAGGTACACCATACTAAGGCAAGATGTTAATACTAGGGGAAACTTGATGTGGTATATGGAAACTCAAGTCACTGGAGTGGATTAACAGCAGCTTAGAAACTTCAGAAGAAAAGATTACTGAACTGGCCAGGCACAGTGGCTCATGCCTGTAATCCTAGCACTCTGGGAGGCTGAGGC
>VBSM01003228.1:3373907-3399498 GCA_008086735.1 Cheirogaleus medius | reverse complement strand
TTGAGCTGTGGTAGTTTTTGAGGCTATAGTCTAACTTGTTACTCTTAATTTAGAGGAGTTACTGTTTTTAAGAGCACTCTTGAACTTTGGAATAAAGTGAGTTTCCTTGGGGAAACCTTCAGAGCTCTTTCCTTATGGACTTCTTCTTTCTGGGCAAATTTCTCTGAGCCACTACTCTGGGCACAGGGCAGGGCAGTGGCCTCTGGCCTACTCAGCTTGACTCTCTCAGCATGCCTACTCTCCCCTGCATGCAAACTGGCGGTAGGGTGATCAGAGTCCCTGTATTCTCAGCCTGCTGTGTCTGGGGCAGAGCCTGCATTCTGTGGGTAGGGGCAAGGTGGAGGAAGAGAACCTCTGAACCACACTCAGCAGGAATTTAGTCTCTTCAACTTTGAGTTGGAGAGGATGAGAAATTCTGATCGTCTGCCCATCCAAGTGAGATACAGTAAGCTTAGACTGGGAACTGAGGGATCCCCATCTTGGCCCCACCCTCCCAGAGTGTAGTGTCCACCATGGTGAGCTGGGAGAGAGTGGGTTATAGCTCAGATACCACAGGTGTTCACTGTTCTTACCAAGTTTCAACAGATTTTATTGAGTAAATGTTTTTGTTGTTTGTCATACGCTTTTAGGACAATTTCCAGAGACTTAAATAAGTTTTGCTTGTTTCACTGGGAATTGCTTCCACAAAGCTGCTGACACTGCCATCCCGGAAGTGGAAATCTCTCCTTCATTTTCAAAGGATAGTTTTGTTGGATTTAGAATTCTTGACTGACAGGGTTTTTTCTTTAACATTTTTAATATGTCATGTCACTGCCTCTGGCTTTCATGGTTTCGGATGAGAAATTGGCTGTTAATCTTATTAAGGATTCCTTATTTACAATGAGTCTATTCTCTCTTGTTTCTTCCAAGAGTCTTCCTTTGCCTTTTGCTTTTGCCAGTTTGATTATGAAATGTCTAGTTGGGAATCTCTTTGAATTTATCCTACTTGGAGTTGTTTAGCTTCCTAGATGTTTTTTCATCAAATTAGTGGAGATTTGGGGCATTTTTTCTTCATATTTTTTTTTCTGTCCCTTTCACTTTTCAGAGACTCCTATTATGTATATGTCGTACATTTGATGATGTCTTGCAATTCTCTGAGGCTCTGTTCATTTGTATTCATTCTTTTTTTCTTTCTTTTCCCCAGCCTAGATGATCTCAATTGACCTATCTTCATGTTTGCTGATTCCTTCTTCTCCCTGCTCACATCTGCACTTGAGCCCCTCTGGAGAATTTTTATAATAACTCTGAAGAGTTATTATACTTTTCAACTCCAGAATTTCAGTTTAATGCTTTTTTTATAATTTTTGCTTCTTTATTGATATTCTTTATTTGGTGAGGTATCATTCTCATATTTCAGTTCTTTAGATGTGGTTTACTTTAGTTCTTTGAACATATTTAAAATAATTGACTTAAAGTCTTTGTCTAGTAAGTCCAGGGTCTGGACTTCTTCCAGGACAGTTTCTCTTGATTGCCTTTTTTTTTCTTTTTTCTTTTTTCTTTTGAGTCAGAGTCTCACTCTGTTGCCTGGGCTAGAGTGCCATGGCATCAGCCTAGCTCACAGCAACCTCAAACTCCTGGGCTCAAGCAATCCTCCTGCCTCAGCCTCCTGAGTAGCTGGGACTACAGGCATGTGCCACCATGCCCGGCTAATTTTTTCTATATATATTTTTAGTTGGCCAGTTAATTTCTTTCTATTTTTTAGTAGAGACGGGGTCTTGCTCTTGCTCAGGCTAGTTACGAACTCCTGACCTTGAGCGATCCAACCACCTCAGCCTCCCAGAGCGCTAGGATTACAGGCGTGAGCCACCACGCCCGGCCGCCTTTTTTTTTTCTGTGTATGGGCCATACCTTCTCCTTTATTTGCACATCTCATAATTTTTGTTGAAAACTAAATTTCTAATTAATATGATGTGGCAACTCTGGGGCTCAGATTCTCCCATTTCCCAGGATTCATTGCTGTTGCAGTTTGTTGCAACTGTATTTTGTTTGGTGGCTTTTCTGGACTGGTGCTCCTAAAGAGCCTGGAGGCAATGAGTCATCCAGTCTCTTTGGGGGGACCCTGTATGTTGGAGCACACCTTCAGTGCTCCACCAAATGGCTGACAGATCTTTTAGCCTTCCCTTGGTGCTTACACAGAGCTTTAAGGTCAGCCAGAGGTGACAGCTTAGGGCTTCCTCAGGTCTTTCCTCGACTAGAGCACAGGTCTGCTCATGCACATGGCTTCTGGGTTCCTGGGGATTTTTCATAGCCTTTAGTGATACTTCATTCTCCAGCTTTTTCTTTTAAGTGTTCTGGTTAGTCTGTTGTCCCCAACTGTTAAGCACTGCCTTAGGCAGCCACAGCATTTAAAAATTGTCTCCAGCTATTTCAACAAGCATACCTAGGAAAAGGCTTTTCTGCATTGGGAGAGCTTCAAGTCAAATCCAAGACAGCCTGAGAAGTGGGAGCTCCCAGGGAGCTGCCATGCAGGGCCTGAAGGAGCTCTGGGCCTCCTCCCCCAAGGGCTGCCAGGTCACTGGTTCCACAGTGATTGCAGCTGAGATAGAACAGGAACAGGTCAGGGTAAAATGCCACAGTGCTCACTGTTCTTATTGAGATCCAACTGCTTTTCTTGAATAAACATTCCCTGTACTGTTGCAATTCTTCCGTTAATGTTCAGTGTTCTGGAAAAGTTGATTAACATTTTTACCAGCTTTCCCTTTGCTGCTTTGGAGCCCCTTCCTCTGCTGTTCCCACTCCCCTCGCATGTTCATGCCCATGTTTAGTCTCCTGTCTTTCTATATTGAAGAGCAGTATTCCAGTTCTAGTCCAACACCACAGGGGCCTTTTGACTTTCCTCTGTCCACAGCTGTAACTCCCTTCTCCAGCACGGAGAAGCCTGCTCTATCTTTAATTGGTTCATTCACTGGATCAGTTGCCCCCACTCCTGTGCAGATGCCCTGCATGTTCTTCTCTGGCCCTGCTCTGGGCCTCCCCATCCTTCCATCTTGGCACCTTCTCTCAGCCACCATGACTGCAGCCAGCAAAGAACTCCTGCCTGGTCAGCTCCTCCTGACGGTGTATGCAATTTCTGACAGTTGCTATTTCTTGTCTTAGGTGCCAAAAGAGGAATGAAGTTTGCATTTCTGAAAACAACTGTATTTTCCTCCAATGTAACAGAAATTAGATTCCCATTTCTTTGGCTGCCTCAGTTTGGGGTCTTAGCTGTTCTTAAGGAAAACTTGCTGATTAAAACTAAATACTGATCCCCTAGAGCAGGCGTCCTCAAACTACGGCCCGCGGGCCACATGCGGGTGTTTTTGCCCGTTTGTTTTTTTACTTCAAAATAAGATATGTGCAGTGTGCATAGGAATTTGTTCATAGTTTTTTTAAAACTATAGTCTGGCCCTCCAATGGTCTGAGGGACAGTGAACTGGCCCCCTGTTTAAAAAATTTGAGGACCCCTGCCATAGAGAATGGGCTCCAAGTGCTGTGGGTGTCTCATGAATGTAAACTGAGCATCTGGCCACCACCCAGTCCTGTGCCTCAATGCAGGTATAGGCTGAGGGGTGAATTCTCACCTGCCATTCTGGGTCCCCCCATGGCCCTAGCCCTGTCAGGTTAGGAATGTGCTCTACCCGACTCATGGTGAGGGTCCCCTCAGGCCACAGATACTTCTGTGCCTTACCACCACGCATGACCCATCAATGTGTCTCCTGGCAGAGTGGGAACAGCTTCCACGTGTTCGACCAGGGCCAGTTCGCCAAGGAGGTGCTGCCCAAATACTTCAAGCACAACAACATGGCCAGCTTTGTGCGACAGCTCAACATGTGTGAGTGTGCCTGCCACACCAGGCTTGTGGGGGCCTGCTCAGAGGTACTAGGCAGCCAGCCTGGGGTGTGTGGGGAAGCTGACCCACCCCGAGGGTGAAGGACAGAACCCTCTGCGGTGGCCAAGACCATGGCGTGGATCCCTGAAAGCTGGGGGCCTGGGGTGGGCACTTCTTCCTTGAGGGAAAGGTTTTTGTGGGTGTGAACCTAGTGTCCCTAGGAAGAGCTGTGAAGCCCTAGCCACTCTCCCACATGCATCGGGGAGGGGAGACATGTGGGGACATGGGGTATCCCTTAGACTAAGACCACCCAGGCACAAGCTCTGAGTGGGCAGCATGGGGTCTAACCAGGGCCACGCCAGTGTAGCCCTTTAGGAACCACTCATTGCTTGCCATGGAGCAGTGGCCAGGCTGTCGCGGTGGGGGTCTGGTCCCTAGGCCTTAGGCAGTGCTGCATCCACCCGTTATGTGCAGACGGCTTCCGGAAAGTGGTCCACATTGAGCAAGGTGGCCTGGTCAAGCCTGAAAGGGACGACACTGAGTTCCAGCACCCTTGTTTCCTGCGTGGCCAAGAGCAACTCCTGGAAAATATTAAGAGGAAAGTGACCAGTGTGAGTTGCCAGCCTCTGCCCAGCCTCCTCCCCCAGACCTCCCTGGAGCTGTCCTGGCCGCACCTTTCATGACTTTTCCAGCTGTGCCCCAGGCCCTGCCCCCTCCCTGGGCCAGGCTGCAGCCTGGTAGCTTGCCAGGCTCTGGCCACTTCAGTGACTCCTTTTCCCCCTCGGGATCCAGGTGTCCACCCTGAAGAGCGAGGACATGAAGATCCGCCAGGACAGCGTCGCCAAGCTGCTGACAGACGTGCAGCTGATGAAGGGCAGGCAAGAGTGCATGGACTCCAAGCTCCTGGCCATGAAGCAGTAGGTCCTACGCCAGGGAGGGTGGGCAGTGCCTTGTCTCGGACCTACCTTGAGGCTGTGCATGCTGTTGGGAGAGGAGGCCCTATCCTGGGACTAAGGGTTTGCAGCCCCCACCCTCACCGCCTCTGTGCAGAGCCTGCCCCGCTTTCCGTGGCTTCTGTGACAGCCCTTGGGCCTACCGTTCTCTAAATACAGAATCAGACTGGGAAGAGCCCCTGCTTGACACCAACCCATGCCCCTGCTGGCAGTCCTTGATTCTTGGGAGGGTTGGCCTCTGCTAGGCTCCCACAGCCTTAGGCAGCTGGGCTCCAAGCTCAGCAGGACCAGCCAGCCTGCTTTTGAGTACACAGATGCTGCCCTGCAGCCCCCACGCCCAGGGGCCAAGTGTGGCAGAGACTGGCCACAGCAGGCCTTGTGACCGTTTGGCTCCCTGCTACCCTCCTGATGACTCCTGCTGCCCCAGGCATCATGCCGTGCAGGGTGTCCCTATTCCCACCTACCTGCACCTCAGGCCTAGGGGTGGGAAGCATTTCAGGTTTCTGGAGCATTCTTTCTGCAACCTCTGCCCCTGGCATGTGTCTTGGGCACACATAACCCACCCTATGGCCCCCTCTTCAGCCAGAACCCTGATGAAGCTCTTAGCAGGGGCCCAGCACATGGTTGGCACTTGAGAAACTAAGGCAAGGCCACCCGGGAAGGCTGGCTTACATCTCCTTCCACCCACTTTGGGGCCCTGGGGGCTCAGGAACCCCAACCCCAGGGTGGCTATCCTCAGCCCAGAACACTGGTGCCTCTCGAGGTCAGGCCAGGAAGGATGATTCTGTGTCAGGAAGACACGTGGCGGCATGGCTGGGCCATCAGCAGAGTAGTGGGAGTGCACTTGTGGCCTGCTTACCTGGTGGGGGAGACGGTGCTGGGGCCACTCTTCCCTATTCCACAGGGCCACCTGTGAGCCACACCTGAGCCTGGTGGGGGCCCCAATGATCCTGCAAGGCGCAGGACACCCCCATGTGTTGCTCTGCAGCCTGAAGAGCTGAGCTGCCAGTGTCCTCCCTGAACCCAGCTCCTTGGGCCTACATGGGGCAGAGATGCTGGGGTGGGAGGCAGAATTCAAGAGTCTGCCACCTGCCTGGGGGCCTGCCTCTGCTGCAGCCACCCCATTTGGTACCTTTGTGTGACTCTGGGGTACAGCCACACTGGGAAGTGGTGCCAGCGAGCCCTGGCCTCCCCTGCCCCTTCACACGGCAATCCTCATCCCAGGGAGGACCAGGCCAGCCCTGCCCGGCACGTCTGGTTACAGCCCCACTGACACATCCTGGTATGTTTCAGCGAGAACGAGGCCCTGTGGCGGGAGGTGGCCAGCCTGCGGCAGAAGCACGCCCAACAGCAGAAAGTCGTCAACAAGGTAGAGGCAGGGCCGGCAGGCCGACAGGCCAACAGGGACCCCCCCATGGGCCTGGATGACTGTATCCTCTCTACCTACAGCTCATTCAGTTCCTGATCTCACTGGTGCAGTCGAACCGGATCCTGGGAGTGAAGAGAAAGATGTGAGGCTCTGGGGACGCCTGCATCCTCTGCACAGGACCCAGGGGGTCCCTGTCCTCTGTCAGTTGTGTCCCAGGTACTGCTGAGGCCAGGGGAGACAGCTAACCCCACCCTTCCCTACAGCCCCCTGATGTTGAACGACAGCAGCTCGGCACATTCTGTGCCCAAGTATGGCCGCCAGTACTCCCTGGAGCATGTCCATGGCTCAGGCCCGTACACGGTGAGCACCAGGCGAGTGGGACAGTGGCCAGCGGGGTGGTGTTGCCATAGCACAAGCCACATGCAGCCTCCTGCCTTTGATTGCAGGCTCCATCCCCAGCCTACAGCAGCTCCAGCCTCTACCCCCCAGAAGCTGTTGCCAGCTCCGGACCCATAATCTCCGACATCACTGAGCTGGCCCCCGCCAGCCCCGTGGCCTCCCCAGGCGGGAGTGTAGACGAGAGGTGGGGGCCACGTCACCCTTAGCCCTCTTGTCCCCCGACTAGGCGAACCCTTATGGGCCCAGGGCGGAGTGGGGAGTGGGGTGGGGCCAGCCGGGGCTCCTGCTGACATGCCCCCACCCCGCCCCTGTCCAGGCCCCTGTCCAGCAGCCCCCTGGTGCGTGTCAAGGAGGAGCCCTCCAGCCCGCCTCGGAGCCCCCAGGTGGAGGAGGCGAGTCCCGGACACCCGTCCTCTGTGGACACCCCCTTGTCCCCGACCGCCCTCATTGACTCCATCTTGCGGGAGAGCGAGCCCACTCCCGCCTCAGCCACAGCCCTCACAGATGCCGACACTGGGGGCCACACAGATGCCAGGGGCCATTCCCCTTCACCCCCGCCCACCTCCACCCCTGAGAAGTGCCTCAGCGTAGCCTGCCTGGACAAGTGAGTGCTGCCCACCCCATCCCTGAAGCACAGCCTTGGGCTCTAGTTCAGACCATCCTGGAGGGCTGCATTCAAGGCGGCCAGCAAGGCAGAACACCCACCCTGACCCCCAAGCCTGCGGGTTCAGGGGTTGCTGGGACGAGGAAGGGCAGACCTGGCCCCCAACCTTGACCTCAGAGCTTGGGGCTCGGGAGGGACATGGCTACCAACCAGGTTGTCCCACATCCCCAAATGCCACAGGGACCAAGGTGCATGGCAGGGCAGGCTGGTGGTACCTGCCCAGGTGTCCTGGGAACACTTGCTCTCTCAGCTGCCCTTGCTGCTGCTGTCACCCTTTCTTGCGACAGGGTCCTTGTAACTGTCATGCTTCCCAGATGGGTGCAGGAGATGGTGAGCAGGCCTGGCCTTGACCACCCTTCAGGCCTTGCCTGGAGGCTGAGCGAGCGAGGATGGGCACAGAGCCTGCCCAGCCCCCGCCTGCAATGGAGGGGGGGCTTTTGTCTTTGTATCTTGCAGTTTGGCTCGCACTCCACAGATGTCTGGGGTCGCCCGCCTCTTCCCCTGCCCCTCTTCCTCTTCTCTGCATGGCCGAGTCCAGCCAGGGTTAGCGCTGACCCCACTGGGGAGGGAGGAGGGCTCTGCCAGAGCTCGGGCCCCTCCTACAGCCACGGACCAGACCCCAGCCTGGACATGAGCCACGGGCCCTGCCTGGTGAACAGCATCCCAGGTCCCGCTGCGTCTGGGGAGGGCCACCAGGTGCCATGCCCTCATTCACAACCTAGGCACGGGCTAATGGCCCAGGTCATTGTGACAAGGATAGGCCCCAGTCTTGGCCACTGCAGCAGGCAGGATCTGGGCTGCTGTGCTGACTGACCTTCCTCTCAATGAGGGGTGGGCCTGCAGCATCTCCAGGAGCCTCCTGGCTTCCCATCCCACGGCCCAGGTGCACCTGGTGGCCCAGGACCTTCCTGGTCATGGCCACTAGACCCTGGGTCTCGCCCCCACAGCAGTGCCAGGGGAGAGGCTGACCTACTCACACACAGCACAGCTCCCTGCCCACCTCCTCACTTGGTCTTCCAATGCAATAGCAAACCTCATCAGGCCTGAAGAACTATACCCGACATCCTATTTCTAGAGCTGAATCACCCCATGCCCCCTGCTGCCACCTTGGCCCATCCTGAGTCCATACCACGGCCTCACAGGCGTACACCTACTTGCCATGGTTGGAGGGCACAGAGCTCACCACCCCCATCTGGGCCATTCACACATACACGGTCTCCCTCTAGCCCATGCTAGGCATCCAGAGGGACCCAGTTTGGGAGAGACTGCAGCCATGGGGAGCCCTTTTCCAGCAGGAGGGCATCTGGGTGGGGGGCCTTGGGCACTGGTTCACCTGCCCACTCATCCCGGGCCAGGAACGAGCTCAGTGAACACTTGGATGCCATGGACTCCAACCTGGACAACCTACAGACCATGCTGACCAGCCACGGCTTCAGTGTGGACACTAGCGCCCTGCTGGACGTGAGTCTACCCCTGTCCCTGCCCCTCCCTGCTCACAGGTAAAGCACTGACTGCCCTCCCTCCTTCCACAGCTGTTCAGCCCCTCAGTGACCGTGCCCGACATGAGCTTGCCTGACCTTGACAGCAGCCTGGCCAGTGTGCGTAGGCAAGCGGGGGCAGGGTGGGGTGGGGGGATGACCTGTGGGAGCCCTCACTCCACAGTATATACCCTCCCCACCTTACAGATCCAGGAGCTCTTGTCTCCCCAGGAACCCCCCAGGCCTCTTGAAGCTGAGAACAGCAGCTCTGACTCAGGTGAGCCACACCCCATATCCAGCTCCCCACCCATACCCCCACCTCCTGCCCAGCCCCCCGCCCTGACCCCACCACATCCTGCAGGGAAGCAGCTGGTGCACTACACGGCGCAGCCCTTGTTCCTGTTGGACCCCGGCTCTGTGGACACTGGGAATGGAGACCTGCCGGTGCTCTTTGAGCTCGGAGAAGGCTCCTACTTCTCCGAGGGGGATGACTATGCAGATGATCCTACCATCTCCCTGCTGATGGGGTCTGAGCCTCCCAAAGCCAAGGACCCCACTGTGTCCTAGAGGCCCCAGGAGGGGGCCAGCCAGCTGTGGCTTGCCCAACCCCCACCTCCCAGTGCAGGGCTGGTCCTGGGGAGGCAGGGCAGGCTTGCAGCCCTGAGGCACCACAGTTCAAACACCACGGCCCCAGTGTGGGCAGAAAGAGGGTCTTGGGGCTGGGCAGTGCCTGTGGTCAGGAGTGAGGGTCCCACAGGCCTGCCCATCTGCCCTCTTTGCAGCCACACTTGGACTGACCCTGCAGGTTGTTCATAGTCAGAATTGTATTTTGGATTTTTACACGAGAGCCCTTTCCCCTTCCATAGAGATATACAGATATATACACACAGGTGGACAGATGAGACAGGCAGAGATCTATAAACACAGGCTCTACACTGTGGCCTCCTGTGTGTTTCTCCTGTCTGAGGGGGGGTGTGCGGTGGGCAGGGCAAGGCATGGAGGTCACAGAAGGTCTGGGCTGAGGTGGCCTCCTTGGAGGGGGCAGATGTTCACAGCACCCTGTGCCCACCTGACTCCCCAGGGCCAGAATGTGCCCATAGCCCTTTATTGAGGGGCCAGAGAGGGGCAGCCTGGGCCTGGGAGTCCCTGGTTGTCTGTTGACCCCCAGGACCCCCTTCCCAAGGTATTTTCACTCAGGGACAGGGGACATGGAGGGGGGCTGCATCTTCCCACAGAGCCAACACCCCAAGTACATCAGTGCAGGAGCCACCTCCTGTTGCTTCAAGTGTTCCACAGGGCCTGGTGGAAGAAGGGGAAGGTGGCCCAGGTGGTCTGATGTGGCTGGTGGAACAGACCCTGCCTCTGGGTCAGCCTTGGCCACTGTTCTTATTCTAGCAGCTTCTTAGTCTGGCAGCGACAGCTTGTTCTGGGGTGCCACTGGCAGAGGGTGGGAGGAGCCAGTGCTGCCCTCACTGGAGTAGTGGGAGGGCAGGCCCCCTCCCCCCGAGTACTGGTAGCCTGCCCTCCCATAGCAGCACCATGGCAAGTCTGTGGTCCAGCATATTGGTGGTGGGCAGGACAATGCAGCCTAGACCTGCACTGGAGGCTCCTTGGACACCTGCCATGTTGGGCCACAGTTGCAGGTCTGAGTGAGGGGTGTACTTTGCCTGGTTCAGCCTAGGGGATCCCAATCAGACAGCCAGCCCACCAAGATAAGCTGGGAATGGGGACCTGGCACCGCCCCCACCTCTGCTACCAAGATGATTTCCTCTGTCCAGTTTGATGAGTGGCAGGGCCTGGGAATGAAGTGTCCTTTTGATGGCCACAGTCAGGGCTGTGTCTGTACTGCCCAGCTCAGTGCCAGAAGATGTGTGGGGAGAAGAGCCCCAGGGCCGGCGGCAGGCCCAGCCCTGGGGGAGGACAGCCTGGAGCCACTGGGCCCAGGGCCCCCTACTCTCCAGGCCCTCTGTGCCAGGTGAAGGGGCAGCCTGGCCTCAGAAGGCACAGTCAGTGCACAGAGTGGAGTCTTGAGGGAGGGAGCCCCTATCTCAGCCAAGGGGCTCAGGATCCCCTAACTCTGGGGATGTGATCCCAGGGCCCTGCTCCAAGCCCATCCCTAGATGAGCTGCCCATGAACACAGCCATCATGATCTCTGCAGCCTCCTGGCCCCCCAGACCCAAGTCAGAAGGGCCCTGGAGGCTGCCCCAGGCAAGGCCCACTTCCAACACATCCTGAGCATTCCCTGCCCAAGCTGAGGATGGGCCCAGTTTGGCTAAGCAGGCTCATGCCCCACTGGGAGCCACAAGACACTGGGCCCCCCATGCAGGATTAGCAGGCATAGCATCAGCACCAAAGTCTGACATGAGCTTTTCTGAACAGTGGGCTTGTGTGGGACACTGGGGACCTACCTGGCCACATCCCCAGCCATGCAAATGCCCTGTTGGCTGTGCCCTGCCCTGCCACAGCAGAGCAGCCTCTCCCACCCATCCCAGCAGATACTAGGCAGCTCAGCCCATGTGGGCACACAGGGTAGGACTAAGCTGGGGTGGTATGGAAAGGCCTGTGGACCCAAACCCTCCAAGAGCACCAGGGCCAGGCAGCCTGGGAAACAAAAGGGCCTTCTGCACCTCCTGGAGCAGCTGTCCCCACAGCCCTGACACTGCCCCCTCCCCCATGGGTGTGACCATTCCTCCCATGAGCCCTCCAAACCCCTGGTAGACTAAGGGAGGTCACTGGACAGCATTTTATTGACACCCTCAGCCCCTGGGGCAGGGTCAGCAGACTCCCAGTCGGCATCTGCCTGGTCTGCTGCCACCATCCCTAAGGGGTACAGGAGGGAGCCCCACAGGGGCAGAGAGGCCTCCCAGGGCAGGAGGATAATGCCATGAAGCCAGGCCCCCAGCTGCAGCACTCGAGGCCTAAGGGAAGGTAGGCTGGCTCTGGCCATGGGCAGCGAGGAGTAGGTCAGGCCACTGCTGTTGGGGCCTCGTAGTTGAGCACGTAGTAGTCATGGACATACATGAGCACAGCCACTGGCTGCCCGATGATGAGCGTCAGCCACACAGCCGCGTTGCCATAGTTGCCCCGGAAGAAGCGGCCTACAATCCAGGCCAGTGGGATCTGGGGACATGTGGGGCCAAGGTCAGTTGGCCATGGTGACCACTGGGAGGGCTACTCTTGGGCCCCAGGGCTCAGGCAGGGGGAAGCAGGCAGGTTGGCGGCCACGTGCGGGTTGCTCACCTGAGCCATCATGCCCGTGAAGGCCCAAAGGCGGAACATTCGCAGGGGGATGCTCACCAGGTACTGAGGCAGGAGGAAGAGGGGGCATCAGCTGTGTCCCACATGGGCCACACCACTGCCCAGACATGAGGCAGGATGCCTTGCAGAGCACTGACCTCATGGAAGAAGGCTGAGGCCAGGAACACCCCTGTCTTGGCCATCCACCTGCTGCTGCCCCTTCGGAGCATGGGCTTATAGAAGTGTCTGCAGAGGAAGGGGGGGCATGGGAAGGGGCCCAGGCCCACAGCTGCATCCCACCCCCCACACACATGCACATACACCACCCACCTGAGGCACCATTTGTGCACAGGGATGTTCCAGTTCTGCCAGAAGTAGGTGACAGACTCAGAGTTCCTGGGAGTAGAGAGATGACAGAGTGATCAGAGCACACCATGGCCCACCCCAGCCCCCAGGGGCACCCTCAAGGCCACCCACCACCAGTCCCGGTAGAACTCCCGGTCTCCAAACTGCATGAGCTCGGCCACAGCATTCAGGCAGGAGTGGAAGAGCCAGTAGAAGAAGATGAGCCAGATGAGGTGGTTAGGGACCTGTGGGAGAGGGGCTCCAGGTTCCAAAACACCCCTGCCACTGCCCCCCATTCCCCTCCCTCTGCCCAGCACACTTACTGCCAGCTTCAGGAGGCGCTCAATGATGCGTGAGTAGTCCATGTCCTATGGAGATAGGCTCCCTCAGCCGGCCACAGCCTCCGCCCGCCCACCCCAGCCACAGGAGGGCCTGGGCCACTCACCTTGAAGGGTTTCATGGAGTTCTGGATGGTAGGGACCATCCACTGCAAAGGAGGGCCAGCGTCAGCTCCCACCTGCATCAAGCTACCCCACCCCACGCTGCACCACCCACCCCAGCTCCCTTACCTGCTGGATGAGCCCCACCTGGAGCTGGGTTAAGAACAGCTAGGGGAGGAACCAGAGCAGACAGCTGAGTCCCCAGATGGCCCTAAAGGCCCCTCAGTCTCCAGTGGCCCCCCAGCCCCCAATCTCACCATCTCAAGGAGTCGTCGCAACAGAAAGCGCTTCCGAATGCGGGGGGAGCGGGGAAAGTTGAGCTCATAACACAAAGTAGGGGCGAAGAGGAAGTAGTAGAGATCTGGAATGGGAGGGAGGGGCTGGCACCAGCACAAGCCTGGCCCTGCCCCCAGCCCCACCCACCGCAGGGTCCTCACCACGGTAGGTCAGGTTGTCCGGGTAGCTCACAGTGTGCTGGGCAGCAGCCCCGCCAGCCTTCTTTCCTGCAGGAGCTAGGAGCAGACCAGAAGGGAGGGAAGGGATGGAGTGGTGCTGCTGCCCAGCCTGGCCTCACAAGCAACCCTAGCCCCTCGGCAGCCCCTCACCAGCCTTGGCCTTGGCCCTGCGGCACCACAGGTTGACTTCGAGGTAGGAGTAGAGCTTGAGGAAGAGGATGGTGTGCACCATCAGCGCCAGCACGGAGCCCACTGCAGGAGAGGAAGGCTCAGGCCTCCACAGGGTCCACGGCCAGATGCCGCACCTGTGGCTGGCGCAGGGTGGATGGGATGGGGTGGGACAGGGGCACACCTGGAGTGATGGATTCAACCAGCAAGGCCACGGCCGCTGGGAAGCTGAGAACAGTGGCCAGGTTGGCTAAGTGCAGCAGCAGCCCCGCCTGCTCCGTCAGGGCACCCTGTGGGGGTGGGGGCCGGGGGGGGCAGAGCACTCAGCCAGGGCCCCCACTCCCTGGGTGAGGGCCACCTGGGAAGCAGCTCCTCCCAGGAAGGCAGCAGCAGTGAGGAGAGCTGACTGGCAGGTCCCCAGGGGCTGTGGCAGGATGATGCTTACCACCGCCAAGCGTTTCTCAACCTGGAACGCAGCCACAGCAAAGACGTTGGCCACTGAGGACAGAAGCACCAGAGGGCAGGTTCAAGGCCAAGCAGGTCTGGTCCCCACCCAAGGCCCTCCTCAGAGCCCAGCTTACCAATAACTAGGCACAGGGCAGGCCAGCTGTAGGGGTCCTTCAGGAACAGAGACACCACCTGGATGGGGTCCACCAGGATGCCATACCTAGGAGTGGAGGCATGAAGGCCTGAGCGGGGGCAGACCTGGGGACAGGACCTAAGCAGGCGGTGACTGGGGTGGAGCCAGGACATGGAGAAGGTACTCACTTGATGAGGTTCTCCAAAAATAACCGTGCATTGCTCAAGATCTACACAAGACAGGAGAATACAGCCCCATTAGTCCTGACCACAAGGCACCCCACCCCAGCACCTCTGGGGACAGGAGCCCCCAACCCACACCCAGCCCTATCTGGTCTTTATGCCAAGCTCCCAGACTCACCACACACCTCACCCCACACCAGTGCAGGGGCAAGCAGAAGGCCCTCCTTGGCCCCATCACACCCCTAGAAGGGCCTGCATGGAGGGAACCAACCTCACTACCGGGCACCTCCGACATCTGCATCTCCAGCAGCAAAAAGAGACCTGCTGTGCAGCAGTGCTTGTTCTTCTCACTAAGCAAGCCAGTGAGGAACCTGAGGCTCACCCTACAGCCAGCCACCACCATGGTGACAGCCCCAAAGCCCAAGCCAGCCCAGGGAGGACTGTCCACAGCCAAGCCCCAGGGAACCAGGCCCTCTGGGGGCCAAGGCTGAAGGAGGGAGTTGCCCGCCCTTGCCCAGCGCACTACCCTGCCAGCCAGGCCAATCTTTTCAGTGCTCAGCTGTGTGGCAAGAGGTTACAACACAAAAGTGCAGGCAAGGGTGTGGGGTAGAAGGTGGTTGGGCCTGGAGTGCTCCCTGGGCACATGCCCTGCCCAGCCTTGGCTGCCTCCTGCAGCCCCCAAGCTCCAGGCTTGCTCCATGGCAGCTCTCCATGGACTGAGCCCCCATCAAGACAGGGTCCTGGCTCCAGCCTAGGGCTGGGCACTCAGCCTCCCTCTGCAAGGACAAGGAGCTCGTCACCTATTTCACAAGCATCACCAACACCTCCATGAGCATGGTGGTAACAAGTGCCCTGGAAAAGCAATGCCACCAAAGGAACACTGGTCCTTGCCTGGGTAGTCAGGGAAGGCTTCATGGAGGAGGAGACTACTTCAGAGACACATGGGCCACTGCCCCACCTCTCCCAGCTGCAAGGCTAACCAGTGGACCTCCTGCCTAGACACATGTGGACCCACATCATCCACTGCACAGTGTGGCCTCTCCTGAGAGCCCATAGCAGGCAGGAGCCAGAGCTGCTGATGGGCAGTAGCCCCTCCAGGCCCAGGCCACAGAGGAAACCTAGCAAGGAGCCCGGAGCCCAGAGCCAGAAGTAGGGAAAGGCTTCACAGCTGTGCCAAAGGGCCAGGCAGGCCCAGCAGGTTCCAAGAGAACCGACAGTGCTGCCTGGCTTGTCAAGACCCAGCCTGAGCCAGGAACAAAACACATCTCCTGAGGGCTAGGCTAGCACCAGGCCCACTGTCCTCTTGCCCAGCCACCTTCTCACCCACCAGGTCTCATGGCCCCCCACAGCTGGCCAAAGCCCAAAGCCTTCTCCAGTCCAAGGATGCTGGGAGCCCCAGACACCCCCAGGGAACCTCCCAGAACCACACAGGCACCACACCCAGCAGAGGATGACACCTCTGGGTAAGGGTCAAAGGCCTCAGGCATTATTGGCCCTAAGTGGTAGAGGCTGGGCCCAGACAGGCCCTTGCCCTCAACTCCCCCCACAGGCTGCCTCTTTGAGCCCTAGACTCCATCTGCTTCTGGGGTGGGGCACCCAGCCCCACCCCCACAAAATGCCAGTGGGAACGAGGCCCCAGAGGCAGCAGGCCTTGGACATGGCACAGGACTCGATCCAACTGCCTTCCTGGAGGATTCCTAGGACTCAGGGCTGAAGGAGAGGGGCCAGCAGGCCTGCAGAGCAGGGGCCAGGCCTGCCAAGGCTCTACGTCCACTAGGGCCATATGGCATAGCACAAGGAAACTCTTCTTACATACCTTGCCAGGGAAGCCTTGAACCTACAGCGTGCTCCCTCCACAGCCCCACCAGCCAGGGCAAGCCTCCCCTCCTCCTGCCTGCCCTCCCGTGGGGCCTGCACCCCCCAGCATAGCTGACAGCACACAGGCCTCAGGCCTCCCCACATTACCATCTGCAGGACTCTCCTGGGATCCAGCAGGGAGCATCAAGTGTGTGGCCACTGCAGGGAGCGCCACCACATCTCCTCCCCGCAGCCCAGTGCAAGGCCACCACACAGAGACGCAGCCTTCTCAAGGCAGCTACAGCATGCTCTGTGTTCCCCAGCCCACATGGACTCCAGCCCCAGCACCCTGGAGGACAGAGCCTGTTCCCAGATAAAGGCCAACTTGGGGCAGAGCCCCACCTGGCCACAGGTAGACCTGCTCCCAAACACCATCCTACTCACCAGCATCACCACACACCAATTCAGGATGCCACGGTAGTTACTGAAGCCACTGTCAGAGCTGAACAAAGAATCCTGCAGGCGATGGCACCTGGCAGTGCAGGACACAAGAACCCTGGTGAGCAGATGCCCCAGCCCCTCACTCTGGGCCAACAGCTGTGATCCACACTCCCACCCCAACCCACTCTTCTGCCCATACACCCCATGCCCCATTTATAAACATGAAGAAAAGCCAGGTAGGGCCATACCAGAGGCTGGCAAAGCTCTCAGTACTCCCCAGAGTCTACCCCTCCAGGCAGCAGGAAAGAGCATGTCACAGGCAGGAGCCTGGCTAGCCCTGCCCTGCCTGGCCCAGGCCTACAATGGACTTGCATACCACAGGCCAGGAGCCCAGCTTGGCTTCCACAGCACTCTGGCTGTGGACTAGCACTGGGGCCACAGGAGTCCAACCCAAGGATCTGTGGGCCCACTTGGCCCCACCAAACACAGCTGGGACAGAAGGGTGAAGGGCAAGTCCCCCAGGCTTGGTTGCCATCCCGCCACCCAGAGAGCCAGAGGGTCCCAACACAGCCCAAAGAGCCTCCTCCCCACACATGACCACACAGGCCCAAGTGGGCAAAGGAACCCAGGCCAAAGGCCAGCCAAGCATCCAGCCTGACGGACACCTTCCTGGGTGCAGGGATTCGGCATTCGTGTGCTTGTGTAGCCTCCACTTCTTTTTGAAAAGTGATAGCCTATCCCAGTTCAACCACAGGTAAGTGTTGCTTGGGCTGAAGGGGTCAAGAGGAGCCCACTGGGGCCTCCAGCAGAGACAGGCACCCTCTGTGATCTCCCACCCAGTGTGGGACGGTGGGGAGGCAAGCAGACTGTGCCTGTCCTCAGGGAAAGGCAGAGGTGGAAAAGGGTACCTGGCCCAGTAGAAGGGCTGTCCTAGTGCTGGGACAAGGACAGCAAGAGCAAGAATAGACCACACATGGCCCAGGAACGAGCACTGGCTCACTCAAACCAACTGCAGCCCCACCTCACCCCCAGCTGCTGCGCCACCAGGAAGCCACACGTAGCATTGAGCAAGGCCTCAATTTTGTAAGAGGAGAGGCCCAGGGCTCCCCTTCCCTCCCATGCACGTACACCTCTGCCTCAGAGCCCTGGGCAAGAAAATGGGCCTAGGAACAATGGCAGGAGCCCTGTGACACAGATGCCCTCTCAGGGTTGTCCCTGCCTCAGTTCCCAGAGGCAAGCTGGCTAAGGTTGGAGTCAGCAGTCAGATGGCCCCGCCTAGGAAGCAAGGAGCCAAGGAGACTGAAGGGCAATGCCAACAGGCCTGACCTTTGTCCCCCAGACCAAGGTCTACACAGCACTTGTCCCATCTATACCTACACAGCTCCTGGACCTGGCTACACTAGCCCCCAGCACCGCCAAGCTGGTAGAAGGATGGTCACACCTGTCCTTCTACCCATCTAGGCTGGAGCATCAGGACGGCAGCTCTGCCCCAACCCCAGTCCCTGCCATTGTCCACCTACCTCTCTCAGCCATAGGCCTGAGCTTTCTGCATCTACCCACCAGGTCCAGCCTGGACCACGAGGTGAGGCTGTGGTCTCCATCTGAGCCCTCCTCTCCATGGGTCTGCACCCGCCTTTCTGACTGACCACTGCCCTTGGTGCATCTCCCCAGACTGCACCTGCCCCACTTCCCCAGGAGGCTGGGTATACATGTTCCCCAGAGCCCCAGTACCCTGAGGCAGTCAAGAGTATGAGGCACAGCTTCCCAGGGAGGACAGACCAGGCTTCCCCACTGCCCTCCCCCAAGTTCAAGCCCATTCGCTTTCACCAGAACTATCTCAAAGCCTCCTGGTTGCCCTGCCTGTACCATGACCTATCAACTGTCTTCACATCACCATGCTGTTCCACAACAGTGGGACCTCTGCCCCTTTCGGGCCACCAAGGAGATCATGCTGGCTTTCTTAGTGCCCATCTTCAAGATGGAAACAAGAGTGGGGAAAGGGTGCTGCTTTCCAAAGCTGAAAGCTTTTCTAGGTCCCTCCTAATGGATTCCCAAGGCTTTCCTCGACCCACCCACGTCCAGCCTCGGGTCCTCCACAGGCCTCCTGACCCCCGACCCCAGGCAGCACCGCCACTGCACAGCCTCAGCCCATGCTGCCCCTCCCCCAACAGGTCAGAGGCCCCTGACCCAGGGGAGGAGATCCCCATCTGCCAATGCCCAAAGAGCTCCAGGCTTGCCAGCACGGCCAGTAGCAAGTGGGCTAGAGGGCAGGCCGGCAACTCACCCACAGGGAGGCAGGATCTGGCTAGCCATGCCTAGAACGCCTTTGTCATCCTCTCACCTACTAGAGGACCTGCCCATGCCTCTGTGCCTTCCAACTGTCCTAGACCCCCTCCCCAGGTTGAGAGGACATAGAGCAGCCCACCCTCACTCCCTCTTGTAGCCCCCAGGCCCACTCAGCCAGTAGCTAGTAGTCAATCTCACATCAGCACTAGGAGGTAAGCACATGCCCATCCCCATGCTCCTATGCCAAGGTTCAAAGTGTGCCCAAAGGCACAGCCCCCAAGTGTGGGTCACACCTGGGGACCACACAGTCCAGCACCAGGGCCAACCAGAGTGAGAAGGAGGACAGAGTGCCAGCTCCCTTCCCAGCTGCCACCTCATCCACACTTCCTGTGTGTTGACCTCTGGGCTGAGTCCTGGGGTGAGAGATGGTTACAGCAGGCTCCTCACACCTCTCAGACCCTGCTGGAGAGAGAGACAGAAAGAGGACACCCCAGGGACAAACACGCTGGGAGAAGATGGAAACCAGAAGGGAGTACCCCTGAACTGAGAGTCAGCAAAAGTGTGCAAAAAGCCTGGAAGGGATGAGCCAGGCAGAATAGGAAGAGGTGCCCTCTCCTTCCTGCCTCACAGTCTCACCTTGCCATGGGACCAGAAGAAATGAGCTAACACCCAGAGCCCAGCCTAAGGTGAGCAGGAAGTGTCAGGGAGGGGAAGAGGCCTGGAGCTCAAGGAGGAAGGAGGAAGGAGGAGAGGAAAGGCTGGGCTGGGCCAAGAGCAGCAACAAAAAGTTGAAAGAAGGGAGGTGGGAGGGTGACAAGGCAGTGAGCTAGAGCCTGCATGACCCAGGAGCAGACAGATCAGCTGGCTCACCCTCTGGTCCCAGGAAGGCCCTACCTTGGCTATCTCAGACCCCAAGAGCAGGGACAGGGCTCACCCAGCCTCTCGCACGAGGCTTGTACCCAGCCCCACACCCCTAGAAGCATAGAAAAGGCTTGCTGGTCAGTGAAAACAAAAAAAGTGACTGCTCTCCCCTATCCCAGAGTGGCAGCTTCGCCCAGAGGTGGAAACCCCCATCTCACACAAAAGGACCTTGATCCCACCCTCCTGAGGCCATGCTAGCCATCCCCTGCCTCCTAAAGAGAGGGCAACTCCTTTTCAGGAAGGAAGTGCCTGGACCAACCTCGCTCAGCACCACCCCAGGCCCACAGCAAGCAAGCACCTTCTCAAGAGGGCCACCCTCCTCCCCAGTGGCACCTTCATAGCCTCCTTGTCTGACCTTTGTCCATACTGTTCCATGACTGCATCATGCTGAGGTTATCTTATCTCCTAGGTGAACTGTGAGCACCCTGAGGGCTGTGAAAGTGCCTGCACCCCAGCTGCCCTCCCCTAACCCCTCCCCACAGTACGCGGTGAAGAAAGCCTCTGTTCTTGTTTTCTGAAAGAGCAAATCCACACCAACCAAATGATCAATTGCCTACTTCTTCCTTGATAACCTCTGGCCCTTCAGCTGCTCCCTCAGCCAAAGGCCCTGAGAGCCCCTCGACCAGGGTAAAAGCCAGAAAGGAGGGCTGGAGGGTGGCAAATGGATTGCTCTAGGCCAGATTGGAGGAAGGGCCAATGTCCAGGCAGGCCAAGCCCTCCCCATCAGCATGGTTCATTCCCCCTACCCATTCCTGCCAGTCGTTCAGCTAAACAGGGCACCCACCTGCAGGTGGGTCCACCTCAAACCCTTCCTCCTGTATACCCCAGGCAGGCGATAAATGTCCCAATACAAGACCCAACTTTCCGTCCCTACAGCAAGCACTTGTTCTGGCAACACAAGTGGGCCAGCCTAACAACTCAGTGGGAGATGAATGAGCCATACAGCCACCCTTGGAAGGGCCTGCAAGCAAAAAAGTCTCTTACATTGCCCCTTCCCCCATCCTCAAAAAGACCTGGGCTACTGTCCTCTGAGAGCTGTCCCTACCCCCAAGGCACCCCTCATAGCCCTCCAAAGAGACCTTTCATCACAAATTGTCCGAATCCCATCTAACTCCTTCCAAGGAAGAGGACACTGTCCAGGGCCAGGACCGGACTCGGACTAGCCCTCTAAGTGCCCAGGTTTCCAGCTCATCCCTCGGAAAGGACCTCAGGACCCACCTGAGGCTGCACAGACCCAAAAGCGTCTGGAAGCAGGGCAGCTGCCGGCTCCTCTCTCTTTGCCTGACCAACCCCACACCTCCACCTCGGTGACCTTGGCAGGTGACCCTCGCTCCAAGCCTCAGTTTCCCCGCAGGGCCCAAAGGGCACACAGGTCCCCACTTAGTCCGAACCCCAGGTTCTCGGACTCATAGCTTGCGCTGCTGCGGCCACTCCCGGGGAACCAGGAAAGAGTCGCGGGGTCCAGGGTCATAGGGTCAGAGGTTAGGGGTCAGGTGCTCCACTACCTCAACTCCAATTGGCTGCTGCCCACATTGTCGTCTCCGTCCTTGTCCGGGGCCGGGGCGTCCCCCCCAGCGCCCACGTCAGGGCCCGCCGCCGCGTCCCGCGCCTCCTCTTCCACCGCTGCAGACCCGCCGCCGCCGTGGCTCGATGGCCGCGACCCAGTCCTCCGGCGCCGGGAGCCGCCCGCGCCGCTGCGGTCGCCCATGGCCTCAGCCCGCAAGCTGCCGCAGCCAAGTCGTGGCCCGCCGGGCTAGCAGCGCCAGAGGCCCGCGACCCCGCCTCCCAACCCTCAGCAACGGCTACCACCGCCCCACGCCGGCCGCCGTAGCCCGCGCGCCCGCTCGTCCGGCCCTCCAGGCCCGCCCGCGTTACGCCCGTACACCCGAAGAACCGAGGCCGCTTCGCACCGGAGCTGCTAACTGGCAGGCGACAGCCGCGCGTGTCCATTTGTAGTCCACAGGCCGACCTGAGGCGGGGCCTGGGATGGAAGGCGGGACGCGCGGTGCACCCTGGCAGCCGTAGTCGCCGCGGGCTTGTCTCCGCAGAGCACCCTGGGAGTCGTAGTCGCCGCAGGGCAACCTGGGAGTCGTAGTCGCTGCGTGAGTGCCGCCGCAGAGCACCTTGGGAGCCGTAGTCGCCGCGGGAGTGCCGGCGCAGAGCACCTTGGGAGCTGTAGTCGTTCGCGTGGGCCGGGGGCTGCGGACTGCAAGTATGCTGCCGGGCAGCGGATCTGCTTCCTGCGTCGTCTTAGGGTCTCCGCGAAAGACGTCCAGTGTTTTGCCCGGCTCCATAGAGCCAAGCGGATAGCCTGAGGGCCTGCGCCGTTCCGCGACTTCCTGGCAGCTGCGCGCCTCCCCTGACCTCTCGCCTGCCCCTGTCCCACTTCTGTAAACACAGGGTTTCGTCATTCCTCAGCCCAGGAGAGTCGTTTGGGGATGTTGATTATTTATGAAACGCCTCGTGCGCTACCGTCCAGCTCTTCCGGGCCTCTGTCCGCTGCAGCTCGCATCACCACCACCCGGGCGCGATGGTTTCCGCGCGTGCACCTTGCAGTAACTGCTGCCCCTGGCGCAGTGGTGCTCTGCGAACCTCTAGTTACCATGGCAGGTTTCAGCTTTTCTTCGACTTAGAGGGACTTCAGACAAGGGCCAGGTCAGAGATTCAAGCGGGAAAAGTGCCCCAGGCTCCGCATCACTGGGACACCTGCCCTGCGTGCCGGCTCCAGGCTCTCCACCTCTCTGCCTGCAGGGCAGGTAGTGCATAGGGCTAGGATGCCGGCCCCTCCACAGGGAGCAGGTCCGCCAACTTGCAGGGCCTCCAGGCTTCCAATTCGAACCAGCCTCGCCAAGATGTCAGGAGCCTGGGATACCAGATTGCCGGGGACTCAGAGGCTTCTGTGAAATTGCACGGCCTGTACAATCGCCCTGTTGTTAAATGAAGCAACTAATCAACCGTAACAGCAACAAGGTGCGGCTCAGGAGACCAAGTCTGCCTCCCTCCTTGGCCTGGCATGTATCTTCACAGGGCATAGAGTGCGGACATTCTGGGCCTTAGATGCCGAGGTTCACTGGGGACTAAGACCTGGTTTACCCAGGAAACACCTCGAGTCCTCTGGGATGAGCAGGCCCAAGAGGCGCCTTTCTGGAAGCAAACTGAGGGACTCAGCCTGAGGTCTGCAGCCTCTCTTGTGGACCTGTCACAGCCTTCCCTCTGAGCTCAGCCTCTTTCCACCACCTCCACCAAAGGTGGCTGGCAAGGCTTCACTCTGGTGACACATTCTTCCTGCCATAACCATCTTGGGTTGATGCCAGTCAGGGCATCAGGCAGTCTGGGGCTACCAGAAAGGTGTCTTCCTGTAGCCTGCTAAGGGGGGCCGTTCTGACTGGGCCAGAGAGCCCCTGTCTTCATGCATGGGCCTGGGTGGATCAGGATCAGCCCAGTCTTCTATTCAGTCTCCCAGAACGTTTGTCTGTGCATTGCAGCCACTGGCGGAGCATGCTCTGCGGCTGGGCCTGGGCCAGGCTGGGCTATGCCTTTCTAAGAATGTACTGACCCCAAAAGGAGGCCAGGCGGAAGAGTGTCCTTTTGGGAGCCTAGAGCATAGGGGTGAGCCATAAGGGCTCTGCCATCCCCTCTTCCACACCTTCTCCCAGGCAGCGAGTATGAGCCTCCCCCCGACGCGCGCCCACGTGTCCGCTCGCGCGCTCTGGCCATACCACCCTCCAGTACAGAACCTAGAACCAGAGGACCTCACAGGCTCTCACACCGATGGGCGGAGGAAAAGATTGATGGCTCAGTCTGCCAGTAAGCGCAGAGAGACCGAGCGCACGGGCCAATGAGGAGTTAAGGATCACGTTGGAGGCGGCTGCCTGCGACCCCGTCCCGCCTCACACCGGTCAACCGGCAAGTGGCCGCGGGAGTGAGGCCGCCAGAGAGTGGAACCCAGCCACCAGGGAGGATGGGTCGGGCCGAGCGGGAACAGCAGTGCTGCGAGCCAATGGGAAGGCACCCGCTGTAAGCACACCAATGAGCGAGAGCGTCGGTACTGACGACAATGGCGGGGGCGGACCCTGCAGCCGGGAGGCGGGGCCGGGGCCGCAGCCTAAGAGGAGAGTGACGCCTGGCACAGCCCCAGTACCCCGGGATCCAGGTTGAGGTGCAGCGTAGGAATCCAGGGGAGAGGCGAAAGGTCAGGGTACATGAGATTGGTTGGGAACGAAGGTGTGCAGGGCGAGGTGGGTGAGAAAAGCATGGTGCGGATCTCCCAGCTGAGGGTTGCAACAAATGAGCCGGCAGAGGCTGGAGCGAGGAGACTTGCAGGCCTGGTGGGATAAAGGGCTGGGAGGGGGTTGGGGTTTAGAAGGGATCTCGGGCTGACCCTAGGACAGAGGGGCCGTGGGTGGGCCAAGGAGCCCTGTGAGGGGCACGGGCCGCAGGGAGAGTTCTTGGGCAGTGATGGTCAGCAGCCTGTGCCACCCATTCTTTAGAACGAAAAGTTGCGTCCATGGATGAGAGGCATGGGGGATTGAGCTGAACCCAGGTCTCAGGGAGGCTGCCTCCACTCTTCCACCCCCAACACCCATCAAATTTCTGGAGAAGCAGAAAAAAACAGTAGCAGTGGAGTCCTTCCGAAAGGAGCGAGCAGTTAGGAGCCTTTCTCCCTGCCACTGCCGCCTGCCAAGGTGGGTAGAATTTTGGGGCAGAGCTTATGTCAAAGGCAGACCTGGGATCCTTTAGCCTTAAACAAGCTGTTTATCTCCCAGAGGCTCAGATTCCTCATCTCCAAGGAGGGTTATGATGCCTACCCAGCCCCAGACAGTGAAAGTGAAGAGTGCCAGACCCTTACCAGTACCAGGCGAGTCTTCACACCTGCTATTGTTATCGATGGCACTGCTCTCCAGAAGAGGGCACTCACTCCCATCAGGACCCCCTCCAAACAGCAGACAGCAGACCCACAGTCTATATATAACCTGCTGCAGAACTGGCCCCCCTGCTCTCCACCCCAATTGAGTCTGGGCAGGCCTGTCCCCTATCACTGCCAGGGTGTGGGCAGCTGTGCTGGCCCTGGGCTTAGAGCTGACCTGGTTTGACCATATGTGCCCCAAAACTTTGACCTCTCAGCTAATGCCTACCTACCTGGTTGCCAGGGGCCATTGCTGGTCTCTGCCCCTCTGCTCTCTCAGCACAGCCCCATCTCTCATCTCAACTCTATTCATCCTGTCTGGAGCCCTCAGGCTATGGGTGGCTACAGAAGCCTATATGCCCTCTGGGCACCTCTTCCCTGAAACGGGTTCAGTCCACTGTCCATACAGGCCTCCTCAGACAGTGGGGGCCCATAACCTGGAAGCCTGGGGGTCAGAATGTGGGTATCAGGCCACAGGGAGGGGCCAGACCTCTAACCCTCTGCCATCCCCATTTTTTCCAACAGCATCTCAGAGAGCTCACTTGTGGCTGTCAGGCCTGCCAGGGCAGCAAAAGCCCCTAAATGGAGGGTGGTGTAGAGTGGAGGCACTCCAGACTAGGGGGCTGCAGCCCCTCCTATACCTACTCTGGCCATTCTAGATCAGCCTTGAGCTGAGCCTAACTTTGGGCTGGAGACCCTTAGTGCCCAATTCCTGGCGCAGAGCAGATTCACCTGCTCCTGGGGAAATGCCAACTGCTTTGCTCCCCAGTGGAAGAAGAGAGCCTTCTTTGGAAAAGCTGCTGCATTGATGCCTGCAAGCCGCCAGCCTCTGTACTGTGGCAGGACTGGGAAGATGCCCACAGGCCCCCCAGCAGCGCAGCCCAACCCAGGACACATCAGCCCGACAATCCAAATTCTATCAAGAGTGGCATTTATTCTCCTCGTGGAGGTGCGGCGCTCCGGGGAGCTGGTGCTATTGTGCTTAGGAAGGAGATCTGTCCGTCCGTCCGTCTGTCCGGCCGGCCCGGCCCCAAACGGGGGCGGAACAGGGGCTCGGCCCGAGTAAAAATCCCGGCCAGTTCCGGGTGGGAATATGTACAAGGCGGCGGGGCGCAGGCGGGG
>VBSM01003228.1:3361171-3373807 GCA_008086735.1 Cheirogaleus medius | reverse complement strand
CTCCCCCTCGGGTTCTCCCCACTTCAGCAGTTTTCCTTGATTATGCAACACACTGCAGACCCGCCGCGCACAAAGCCAGGGCCGCTGGCCCAGGGACCCCATTCGTCCTGCCTTTCCCCGGTCTTCAGTGGCTCTTGTCCGGGCCCCCAGATCTGTGCTCCATTTTGATGTTGCTCCTCTCTGGCCCATGAGGCCCCCCAACCAGCCCTAGAGATGTATACCTCTCCCAGTTCTGGCCCTCACCAGCACCTCCCTCTCATCTCCCTTCTCCCACCACTCACTGGACTTGGCCCCTACCCTTGTAGCTCAAGCCTCACTCTCCTCTGTCCAAGTCCACTCTGGTTCTCCCTCACTCTCTCTGGTTATCCTGCACTCTTGGGTCCTACCCTGTTCAACATTGCCTTATTCTGCCCACACTCCCCTTTTGGGGTCCTTTCCAAGCTCCTCAACAGGCAACTAGGGAGAGCTGTGGTAAAGAGAGTGCCACGGTGTCCACCAGGGGACACCTTCACAGGGACAAGCTGCAGGAGAGAAGCATCATTTATGCTGGTAACTGCGGCTGTTCCCAAGGCACAAGATGGATCTCACAACCTCAAAGTCACAAATGCACACCCCTCACGATGCAGGCTCTGGCTTTTTCAGGTTTACACCAAACATCCCTGCCACCATCAGCCCTGGAGTCTCCTCATAGGATAGGCTGTACGCTGACCTCCCAAACTCACCACCTACTCATGCGGGGTCACACATGCTGCCACCCTGGACACTCTCAGTCACATGGTGCACAGCAGACTCAGAGTCACATGGTCCCATGTAGTGGCACACAGACGAGCACACACTCACACAGGGTCACACAAGAGCACATGGTCACATGGCCACATGCAGTCACATGGATCCATACGGGCTCTCGCTCCTGCAGGTCACACTTGCTCTGCCACCCCACGCTGGCTGCCTGGCACTCCCATCCCCTCTCATGCATGCTAACAGTTGTCCTTGAACTTGAGCACCCTTACACAAAGAGCCTCCCCCTGCCTCCAGCCCCTTGGGCCTCTCTTGCCCACAGCCCACCTCCCCACATCCTTCTCCCTGACCCTGACTCCAGGGAAGCTGCTGTCTTTGCTGGTACTTTTGCCCTGACAGGTGGGTGGCCCCGCTGGACCCGATGCCTACTCCCTGAAGCTCCCAGCATTCCCCAGCTAGCCTCAGCAGGTGTTCTGGTGGTGCAACTGATGAAAGGAAGAGGGTAGTGAAGTGGGCCCAGGTTTCTGGGTATGGGTCTGCATGTGCCCACATGGCTGGGTCCTGTCATTCGGCAGGCATCCATGCGGCTGTTTGTCCCCACATGGGCCAGGGTGCGGGTCAGTGTGTGCCTTCAGGTGCCTCCTCTTCCTGGCCCTTCTTCCTCAATGTCTCTCCAGCCTTGCCCAGGTCTGGCCTGCCTCTGCGTTCCCCTTTCCCCACCCCCTGCAGTCCCACTCCAGCCACAGCCTCTTGCCCATTCTGCATACCCATCTATTTCCCAGGTTCTTCCTCCCCCACCCCCACACTCTAGCCCTCCACCCCTTCCAGCAAGGCCCGGGGCCCCTGGTCCCAGCTTCAGCCCAGTTCTCACCTTTATCGTGCAATCGCACGCCGAGGTCGCTGCGGGCGCGCCCGTAGGAGCTCTCCAGGTCTGCCGAAGAAAATGTGTCAAGTTTGACCTTCTTGACCAAAAAGGACCTGGGCATGATTCCTGCGGGACTCCGGCGCTGCGGGCCTGTGGAGCCGGGGCTCAGGGGGACTGCGGCCGAGGCGGGGCCCCGTCACCATCCGAGGAGCAGCGGAGGCAGCGCAGGTCCCCACTCTGGCCTTTGGGTGCTGCCACGAGAGTGCCGTCCTCTCTCCTCCTCCTGGCTGCCCTGCGTCTGCTCCTCTGCCCCTCCGGGTCCCTCTTCGTCGTCTTCTTCCTCTCCCCTCTCCTCTCCTCTGCTCTCCTCTCTTCTCCTCTCCTCTCTTCTTCCTTCCTTCCTTCCCTCCTCTGGTCCCGGCTTCCCAGCCCGCAGTGCCGCCCCTGGACAGGCGGGGGAGGAGGCTGGGGGGGTGGAGAGGGGGGAGCGGCTCCGTCCCGGGCCCGGAGGCTGCGAGTGGGTGCAGGGCTGGCCCGGCTCCGCGGCCCCCTTCTCCTCCCCCCGCCGCCGCCGCGGCGGATCCTCAGTCAGCGACCCCCCATGCCACCGGGGGCGGCGGCGCGGGGCCTGGAGAATGCGGCGGCAGAGGCGGCAGCGCCCGCAGCTTCAGCACCGCGGCCAGCGCCGGACTGGGCAGCACCGCGGCCAGCGCCCGGGCGCGCTCAGCCGGCGAGGGCGGAGAGGGGCGGTCCTCGGGGGCTCAACCGCCGGGCGGGGGTCCTCGGCGGGGGTCTCTGGGAGGCTTGCTTTATTGTTCTGCAGCCGGAGCGAGCAGTGGCGGCGGCGGCGGCGGCGGCGGCGGCGGCGGGCGGGGGGCGGGGGTCCTGGGGGGGAGGGGTGCGCAGGGAGGGCGGGCCGAGGCAGGGAGGGAGGGAGGGACAGGGGCTCCGGGGGCGGGGCTCGGCGCTCGGACAGCTCCTGGGCCGGGCTCCTGAGCCCGCAGCCGCCTCTGCCTGCGCCTAGGCTCAGCCTCCGTCTTTTAAAGCCCAGGAGCTGGGGGAGGGGGACGGAGGGGAGGTTGGAGAGGCCGGCAGAAATGGCTGTGCTGGGCTGAGCCCGGGCCAGGATCTCCTGGGAAGGGTCCTCGGGATGCCTCGGCTTCCATGTGTGGGGAATTCCGCTGCGCGGCTCAGGGAACTGCGGCCCAGCGGTCGGTGGCATTGTCAGGCGTGTGGGAAGAGATGGAAATAGGCCTGGGACCCCTGCGCTCAGGACTTTGGGTCCTGTGGGGACCCAGGGGAGGGGTCCATGTGGGGAGGAACGCAGGGAGGATTCCAGCCGAGTCCGGCCCGCCCCGCTTGGGGCCTGGAGCCGCGGGATCTGCAGGGGCGGGTGGGGGAAGCGGAAGACTAGGGAGCGAATGCTGAGGCAGCGAAAGCACAGTGTGGCAGCGCTGCGTGCGCCCTGTGCCGCAATGTCTCCTGCCACTCGGTCACCCGGGCTGACCCTGTGTCCGATGGAAGGGCCTCCCTGCCCCACGCCTCTCTCCCACGGGGCGAATGTAGAACGCAGAGGCGTTGAAGCGAGCGGAGTGTGGAGGGGGAGAAGGGCTACCATGACCCTGCTCCTGAAATTCAGCTTCATTGGTGGCTTTCCGCCCTTCCGCGCGGCTGCAGCTCCCCCCCTACACCCTCCGCCCCGGCAGCCCGGCAACCAGGCGGATAACCCTTCCTGCAGCAGCCCGCCCGGTGTTTGCAGCCCCCATGACGTCAGGCTCAGCTGCCAATGGCGGGGCGCTGGGGTTCTGGGGGCTCCGGGCAGCACAATGGCCGCGCGCGGGTACATATGTCCCCAATTAGGGCCCGGCGCCGCCATTGTCCCTCACCAGCCCCCGCGCGGTCGTTCGGGTCTCCACGCTCCAAGCGCGCCCCCGTGCGGCCTGCTGTAGTTGGGCGCCAAGGTTGCGGGGGCGCAGCCGAACTGGGAGCGCGCACGAGGTGGGGGCGCGCGCGCTCGTTGCTGCGCGGTGACCTTGTGCAGGGCAGCACAGCGGGCCCGCAGTGACCGGGAGCGCGCGGCGGGCAGGCCCTGCAGGGGACAGTTGCGTGCGGACGCGCGCACGGGGGCGCGCCTGGAGTGCTGAGCTCAGCGCCCCTCCCCCGTCCGCCCGCCGACCGGCTGCCTCCTTCGTCCCCGGTCCGGCGCCCAGCCAGGGTGGGTGTGACCGAGCTGGCACGGCGCGGGGCGCGGCGGAAACCGCGGACCCGCTTTGTGCCAGCGGCCCCGGCAGCGGCGGGACATTCATCTTGCGTGGCAGGCGCTCCCGAGGGGCGGGGGTGGGGCTAGGCCGCCCCCTTATCGCGGAGCAGCAGCCGGCGAGGCTCGTGGTGGGGGCGGGGCAGGGATCCCCCTCGGCCGCGACGCCAGTCCAGGCTTCCTCCCAGGGGGCCCGGCCGAGGCACAGCCGGAGGCGCGGGCCAATTAACATTTTTATTGCGGGGCTGGGGGCCCATCTGGACAGAGGCCTAATTACGGAGTGGACCCTCAGGGCGCCGCGGGACGTGCCAGGCGCGATCCCCTCACTCGGCGCTCACTGCCTCCTGGCCGCTCTGTCCCCGCCCCCAACTGTGTCCCTCCGATTCCATCCCTGTCCCGTTCCACTCGTCCCAGGGATCCTGTCGCTCTGTCCCCATACTTTGGTCCCTCGGACTCCCAGCTCTCCGTCCCCTTCTCTCATCCTTTCATTCCTCCACCCCATCGCCCATCTCCGTCCTCTGCGCACTTCAACTTCATTTCTCTTCCCCGTCCTGTTTCTCTGTCGCCCTCCCTCATTCCTTGTTTCTCCCTTCCCCGCTTCCTTGTCCACATACCTGCCTCTCTCTGTCAATCTCCCCGCCCCTTTGGCCACTAGCCCCGTTGACGGACGAGGCGACAGAGCGGGACACATGTGTCCGGCGGCCAGGCGCTCCCGAGGGGACCATTGGGCAGTTCTTGTACCCCTCGGTGGAGCCCGCAGCCCCTGGGGCGCCCGGCGGGGAGGGGCAGCTGGGTCCAGGCCTTGGCCATCACTGCGCCCCGCCCCGGGTGCCGAGCACACATGTGGCCCAGGCACAATTACTTGGGCCTTCTTCCTTGCTTTCCTTCTTGCATCCTGACCAGACGCTTCCCTCGTCCCCAGCACCCAGGATCACTGTGGAGCTTTGGCCCCAGGGTCCAGTTGACTATTCCCGTGCACTTGGGAAGTTTCAGCCCTGCTCCACCGAAGGCCGCCCTAAATTTTTCACTGAGACCTTGGACCTTGGGAGACTTGTTGCAGGCTCCCCAGGAGAGGCTGCGGCCCCAGCCCCCTGCTGGTGGAAGCTCCAGGCCATGCGGCAGGACCTCTCTGTGCTGGGGTCTCTTCCAGCTGTCCTGATTCAAGGTACAGCTCAGCCCAGCCCCTATGTCTTTGGGGTTGGAGGTGTACAGTGTTGGTTCTGTGACCTTCTGCCTCCCTCTGCTCTGGCTGCCCCACTCCTTGCCCTGCTCAGGTCCCATGTTTTGGAAAAGTCAGGCTTGAGGGGGGATATCCCACTATTGTTTACCCAGCACCCCCACCCTCAGCAAAGCCAGAGCTCCTGCTGTGCCCATGCTGTGGTCAGGTTCTCACCCCCTCAGCCCTAATGGGGTGCAAGCCCAGAAAATCAGTGGACAGCCTAGCCTGGAGAGAGGCGATGACAGAGAATGGGTTGTAGAATTGAGCTGATGGGGTGGGGGCAGTCACTGGTGGTGATGGGTTGAGGGTACAAGATATCGTCTTGAAGAAGAGGTCAAGGCTGTTGAAGGATCATCCAAGAGGATGTTGAAGCCACCCACAGAAGTTCAGACAGTGATGGGTGGGGGTCGGTGCTGACAGCAAGCGCTGGTGCTGGGTGGTAACTGCCTCCCAGCTAGGACTCTTGGGGATGGTGGCTGCAGGCCTCAGCCAGAAGCAAGGGGGAAGGTGCCTCCCCTCCAGGCCCCCAGACAGGGCTGCTGGGTAGGGAGCAGTGCGGAAGGAACCAGGTTCCCTCAGCAGGGAGAATGCCAGGGAGGGCTTCAGGATAGGGGTCTTTATTCCAAAACAGTTTTGTGTGCCAGAAAGGGCCTATGGGGACAAGGGTATGAGGAGTGGCCAGACAGGCCCAGAGGCAAACTGAAAGCTAAAGAGAGAGGTTGGACCACAACACAAATGTGCACGTGAAACAGACAAGCAAAAACAAAGAGCAAATATCAAAACAGTAGAAAATATTTGCACTAAATATAACAGCAGGTAAACATTCTGGTTATAGAAAGAAATAACTGGTGAATTAACTTTTTACAGAACAAAGATGCTGAGACCCCAAAGGGGTTAACAGATGATTGACTACACAAGAAATAAGAGTCCCTATTAGGAACCAAAGGCATGCAAATTAAATGACAAAATGCAAATTTCAGGGTTTTTTCTTGTTTTATTATAGAAAATACCAAATGTGCACAAAAGTGGAGTGATGGTCCCTTCACTGGAGGCTGGCTCAGGCGTGAGCCACTGCACCCGGCCTCTCTGTCATTTTGAAGCAAATTTTGGACATCATATCACAAAATGCCATTTTTCTCTTAATAAATAGAGCCACAAGAGGTGTACATTGGCCTGGAGAGTGGGCATGAGGGTGGTCCTTGGCCTCCAGCTCTGGGTCAGCCCAGCTAGAACTGGGGGGTACCCAGAGGTACAACTGGACCCTGCCCCCTTCTTGCTTCCAGTAAGGTGAACCCACATCCTCCTATGTCCAGGGTCTCTGGCTGGATAGTAGAGAGGCCAGCAGTCCCAAAGCAGTCGAGGTGACCATCTTCTTTCAAGGAGTCCAACTGCCTGACCTGCTCAGATGCTAGGCCTCAGGCAAATGTCACTTAATTTCTAAGCCAGAGATGTAATTTCCATGCAGTAAAATAACTTAAATGTAGAGTTCCATTAGCTGTAGAAATGCATCTGTTCTTGTAACACTCCCACCCCTATGAGACAGTCCTTTGTGGTAGTGGTGAAGGAGACACTGAAAGAAGGAGGCAGGAGACAGAGAGAAAGGGCTGGGGGAGGGGAGGACTTACACCAGAAGGCAGCTGGTTCTGCCTCAGCCAGGAAGGCTCTGGCAGGGAACAGTGGGCCACTGACCTGTCTGCACTCCATAGAAGCTTGGCATGGATGGCCTGGCCACCTCATTATTCCTAACCCAGCATGGAACTTCCACCCCTACCTCTCTTGACTCCCCCCTCGAGTATGTGCACTTTCAGCATTTGCTCTGGAGCCCTATCCCTGCCATGGCCTCAGAGTATGCTCCCTTCCACCCTCACACTTGGGTACTGCCAGCACCACCCCTGAGAAAGGTCCTCTCTGGCTGTGCCCACCTTCTTTTTTTTTTTTTTTTTTTTTGAGACAGAGTCTCACTTTGTTATCCAGGCTAGAGTGAGTACCGTGGCGTCAGCCTAGCTCACAGCAACCTCAAACTCGTGGGCCCAAGCGATCCTCCTGCCTCAGCCTCCCAAGTAGCTGGGACTACAGGCACGCACCACCATGCCCGGCTAATTTTTTGTATATATATTTTAGTTGGTCAATTAATTTCTTTCTATTTTTAGTAGAGATGGGGTCTCGCTCTTGCTCAGGCTGGTTTCGAACTCCTGACCTCGAGCGATCTGCCTGCCTTGGCCTCCCAGAGTGCTAGGATTACAGGCGTGAGCCACTATGCCTGGCCTGTGCCCACCTTCTTCCTCTCACAGGAACCTGGTCCCCCGATGACCACACCCCTCACCAAGGGCAGCTGGTGTCACCTCGACTGTAGCTGGCTTCTTTTCCTTCACCCATTGCTACTTTTCTTAGTGGTGGACATGTGACACATCACCTGTATCACCCTTCAAGGAAAGACTTCAGCCCAACTGCTAGCGGTACTTGGAGTGGACACCTTCCACTATCAGATGCTCTAGGGCTGCCTCAGCTGCCGACAGTACTTGGCCAAGGCCACAGCCTTCTAGGGGTGGCCGCCTCTAGCAATGGGCAATATGGGAGTGAAAAGCCTAGCCATTTGGCTCCACACAGGATACTTCTGACCCTAGAGCTCCCACTGGGGTGGCTGGGGCTGGCCTTGGCACCCTGTGTCCCTTCTTCCCTCCAGGGGGTTAATCACAATGGCTTATCCTGCACACCAAACTCTATTACAGAGAATGTGCCCTGAGGACCCAAGCTGTGGAAGTTGGGATCAGCAGTGGTCAGCGAAGGCAGGCAGTTGGGTTGGGGAGTGATGAGGGGAGGATTGCTCACTGCAGGCCTATCAGTGCTGGAGGTAGAGCACAGAGGTTCAGGGTATAAGGCCAGTGTTATAGCAGCTCAAATGTTAGTTCACTTGGGCTGCTATAACAAAATACCATAAACTGGGTATCTTATAATCAACAGAAACTTTTTTTCTTTTGAGACAAGGTCTGTTTTGTCACCCAGGCTGGAGTGCAATTGTGCACTCATAGCACACTGCAGCCTCAAACTCCTGGGCTCAAGTGATCCTCTGCTTCAGCCTCCCAAGTAACTGAGACTACAGGTGTGCACCACCACACCCAGCTAATTTTTCTATTTTTTGTATATGTGGAGTCTTGCTATGTTGCCCAGGGTGGTCTTGAACTCCTGGCCTTAAGTGATCCTCCCACCTTGGCCTCCCAAAGTGCTAGGATTATAGGTTCAAGCCCACCATGCATGGCCTACAACAGAAATTTACTTCTCACAGTTCTGGAGGTTGGGAAACCCAAAATCAAGGCACTGGCCCATTCAGTGTCTGGTGAGGACTCACTTCCTCATAAATGGAGACTTCTCCCTGTGTCCTCACATGGTGGAAGGGGCAAGAAAGCTCTCTGGGTCCTCCTTTATAAGGACACTGATCCCGTTCATGAGGGTTCCATCCTATGACTGTTTCATTCCGTGGATAAGTTTGCCCCAAAAGCAGCTGCAGGGGAGTTCCCACAAGGGAGAGCCCCAAATCTTCCCAAGATGGGGCCAGTTGGGATTCCAAAGAGCACTGAACACCAGGGTGCTCAGTCCAGAGCATTTACTAGGGGAACTTACATACAGAGCCTGCAGCATCCTCACGATGGACAGTGAGAGAATAGGGAATTCTCCCCAGGTACGTCCGCAGCCAGGGTGTCAGAGTATGGAGTTTATATAAGGGTTTATGGAATCTGGCTCAGGGCCAGGGCCAGTTTCTTTCTAGTAAACCTAGATACCTTTGTCAGGACGTAGGAATATTCAAGGCCCCGGTTTGGGTTCAAGCCTGCTAGGGAAACCTGCAGCTGGCTGGGGTCACAGAGCAGTCAAGGCACTCTGTGATTTTCCATCAGGACACAGAAAGAAAATGGGGAACAGGGAGACCTCCAATGACCTAATCGCCTCTCAAAGGCCTACCTCCCAATACCATCCCATTGGTGATTAGGTTTCAACCTATGAATTGTGGGGGGACACTGACACTCAGACCATAGCAGATGACGTCCAGTTGTTAGAACTTTTACTGTCATTGAGCTGTGGTCACAAGGCAGCAGGAAAGGCTCCAGCTGGTTCATACCAGGTGTTTGAAAAGTATAGGGGAATAATCATGGTGGAGTGGGGGGGTGGCCATTGCTCAGCTCTATTAAAGATTCAAAGGAAGGTGGGCGCGGTGGCTCACACCTGTAATCCTAGCACTCTGGGAGGCTGAGGCAGAAGGATCGCTTGAGCTCAGGAGTTCGAGACCAGCCTGAGCAAGAGCAAGACCCCATCTCTACTAAAAACAGAAAAAATGAGCCAGGCGTGGTAGTCAGGTGGTTCGCCCCTGTAGTCCCAGCTACTCAGGTGGCTGAGGCAGGAGGATTGGTTAAGCCCAGGAGTTTGGTTGCTGTGAGTTAGGCTGATGCCACAGCACTCTAGAGCACACAACAGAGTGAGACTCTGTCTCAAAAACAAACAAACAAACAAACAAACAAAAAACTGAGTTATTTTCTTATTTTAAAAATAAACTGTTTTAAACAGTTGACCACAAGCACCACCGGTGTCAGGCCTGTGTCTGAAAGCCCATCTCCCCCAGCTCATGTCTGGAAAAATGCGAAGCATTTCCCCACTTTCACTTCGCTGTACCATTTTACACTCCCATCAGCAATGTATGACAGTTCCAGTTGTTGCACATTCTACCATTTGGTGTAATCATCTGTTTAATTTTAGCTATTCTTGTGCGTCTATAGTGGTATGTCATTGTTATTTTAATTTGTATTTCCCTGATACCTAGTGATATTGAGCATCTTTTAAAGAGTTTATTGGTTATTTGTATATGCTATTGTGTGAGGTATCTTTTTAAGACTCTTGCCTGGGCCAGCGCGGTGGCTCACGCCTGTAATCCTAGCACTCTGGGAGGTCGAGGCAGGAGGATCACTGGAGCTCAGAAGTTCGAGTACAGCTTGAGCAAGAGTAAGACCCCGTCTCTACTAAAAATAGAAAGAAATTAGCCAAACAACTAAAAATAGAAAAAATTAGCTGGGCATGGTGGTGTATGCTTGTAGTCCCAGCTACCCGGGAGGCTGAGGCAGGAGGATCCCTTGAACCAGGAGTCTGAGGTTGCTGTGAGCTAGGCTGATGCCATGGCACTCTAGCCTCCTCTTGCCTTTTTATTTTCTTAATCATGCCATTTGAAGAGCAGAAATGTTTAGTTTTGATGAAGTCTAATTTATCTTTTCTTTTCTATGTGGTTGGTGCTTTTGATTTCTGCCTAAGAAATCTTTGTCTCTGAGCCATCTTGAGTTAATTTTTAGGTGTGGTGTGAGGCATGAATCAAGGTGCAGTATTTTCCCTACCAACATCCAGTTGTTCTAGCACCATTTGTTGAAGAGACTTTCCCCATGGAATTGTACTGAGGCTTCAGTCTGTGATTTTTTTTTTTTTTTTGAGACAGAGTCTCACTCTGTTGCTCGCTCTAGAGTGCCGTGGCATCAGCCTAGCTCACAGCAACCTCAAACTCCTGGGCTTAAGCAATCCTCCTGCCTCAGCCACCTGAGTAGCTGGGACAACAGGCGCGAACCACTTGGCTACCATGCCTGGCTCATTTTTTCTATTTTTAGTAGAGACTTTAGCCCGGGCAACAGAGTGAGATGAATGAATGAAGGAAGGAAAGAAAGAGTCAAATTTTACCAAATTTCATGAAGATTATAAACCCCGAAATCTAAGAAGTTCAACAAGCCCCAAGCACATAAAATAGGAAGAAAACTATATACACCAAGGCATATCATAATGAAATTGCCTAAAACCAGTGATAAAGAGAAGATATTAAAAGCAGCCAGAGGGAAGGGGTGGAAAAAACCCCACATTTTATGGACAGAGGAGAAAGATAAGGATGACAGCAGATTTCTCATGAAGAAAAACCCAACAAGCTCAAAGATGGTGGAGCAACATCTTTAAAGTATTGAAAGAAAAAGACAAGCCTGTCCACCTAAAATTCTACACCCAGAGAAAACAGCTTTCAAAACAGAAGGCTAAGTAGACTTTTCAAACATACAAAAGCTGAAAGAATTCATCACCAGCTGATCCACACTACAAGAAATCTTAAAGGAAGTCATTCAGCGAGAAGAAATGATACCAGATAGAAATCTAGATCTTCACCAAGGAGTGAAAAGCTTGGAAATTGTGGCTAGGTGGGTATGTGTGAAGACTTTGTTAGTATTAAAAGACAATCAAGTGATTAAATATAAAACAATAACAATGCATATAGGATTTGCAATACATGTGGAGGGAAAATGTATAATAAAATAGCCAGAGACCAGGAGAAGAGAAATGGAACGTACTATGGTGAGAGTCTCAGCGTACGTCTAAAGTGCTACAACGTCACTGGAAGCTGGCTGTGACAAGCTGAAGATGTTCACTGTAAACGTAAAGCAGCCACAAAATAGCACAAGAGCTGTAGCCAATAGGCTAACATGGAAAACAAATCATGAAAAATTCTCAACGAATGCAGAAAAAGAGAAAGAGGAAAACAGAACAGTTGGAGCAAATAGGAAACAAACAGCAAGATGGTGGATTCGAACCCAACCACATTTCTTTCCTGTTTTCTTTTTTTCTGAGACAGAGTCTCACTCTGTCACCTGGGCTAGAGTGCAGTGGCATCATCATCATAGCTCACTGCAATCTCAAACTACTGGGCTCAAGCAACCCTGCTGCCTCAGCCTCTTGAGTAGCTGGGACTATAGATGCGCACCACCATGCCTGGCTAATTTTTCTATTTTTAATAGAGACAGGGTCTCACTCTTGCTCAGGCTAGTCTCGAACTCCTGACCTCAAGCAATCCTCCTGCCTCAGCCTCCCAGAGTGCTGGGATTACAGGCATGAGCCGCCACGCCCGGCTGTTTGTCCTTTTCTATGCTTTGTTCTTTGGAAGCTGGTTACAATATCCAGCACACACTCAAGGCTCCTCCCATTTTTTAGCAGAAGTGTCAATTAAAGATATACTATCTCTGTTTCATTAACGTACATAATATGTGTAGGGGAAGGTCCTTGTGTTTTACCTCCTAGGTCTCTGGACCTGAAGATCCATACACGTAGCCTGTACCTGAGAAAGTTCATCTGCATTTGGACCTGTCTTAGATGCCAAGACCCTGGACTTCAAGCCTGAGCTGGGTGCTGTAAAGTGGTAAGATATTAGGGGTCTTGGGAGGGGCCAGAGGAGAGACTGCAGCAGCCTGTTTACATCCATGGCCCCGCTGACCCTCGCCTCCTGGGCCTCACCCCTCATCTAGTCCCCTCCATATTGACACTGGGCTTGGCCAATGGGATGCTAGTAAGTGAGGTACGCAGATGCCTGATAAGACAGGTGCTCATTGGGGTCTGTCCTCTTATAACACTCCACCTGGAGCCAGCAGCCCAGATAGCCTGCTGAATGGTGAGATGCCTCTTGGAGAGAGGCTCTGAAGGATGAGAGGGCATCTTTTTTTTGGAGATGGAGTCTCACTCTGTTGCCTGGGCTAGAGTGCCGTGGTGTCAGCCTAGCTCACA
>VBSM01003228.1:3343715-3361071 GCA_008086735.1 Cheirogaleus medius | reverse complement strand
CTCGGCCTCCCAGAGTGCTAGGATTACAGGTGTGAGCCACCGTGCCCGGCCCTTCTCTGGTTTTCTAGTCCTTCCTCTGTGGGCCCCTCCTCTGCCCTGTATCTCTGAAGCCAGGCGCTTTTGTATTGCCAGCAACTTCTCATCCAGGGCTTTGGCTATAGGGACCTCAGGGGGGACAACGGTGTCAGGTCTGTGCTTCCCCTTTCCCCTGCTCTCCATGGCCTTTCTGCCTTTCCAAATTCCCTTGACAAAGTCCCACACACCTGGTCTAACTCAGGACTCCTGGCTGCCAGCCCTCCCCTGATGCCTCCCAGCCCCAGCGCCCAACCAGAAACTCAGACTCACCTGAAATTGTTCTCTGCAGCCCATGTCTAGCCTGCCAGCAAGTCCTGCCCACTTGCCTAGCTGTAGCTTGTACCTCCTGGTGGTCCCTGCTCCTCGGATGCTCTTGCTGCCTGGTCCCTTCTGTCCTTACACAATTCTTGCAACCTTGGGGCCCTTTTCCATCACTCCTTCCCTGGAGCATAGTGCATCTCAGCTTACAACTCTCCAGCAGTTTCCCATTGCAAGGAGGACTAAAAACTCTGCCTGCTCTTTCCAGATCATCTCGGGCCTCCTTCCCCAAGTCTTTTCCCCTGTGACCGGCTTAATCTCCTTGCAGCTTCTTGAGCACATGCAGCTCAGTCTTGTGTAACACCCTTTGTGCTTCTTGTCCCTTCTGTCCAGAATGCTCTCCCCTACAGCTTGTATCAACTCAAAGGCCACTCCCAGGAAAGGCCCTTCCTGAGCCCCTAGCTAGAGGGACCCTATCCCTCCTCAAGCCACCTTGGATGCGTAGAAGTTAGCTCTGCATTCTGGGTCCCCCTTAGGTCATCAGCTCCAGAAGATCAGGGACTTTGCCTGAATTAAACTAAGTCCCTAACCTGAACCCTGGTAAAACTTGAGTACTGCCACTCTGGGGACATCTTAGGGCCCATCTTCTGGGGACAAAGGGGTCCTTGCACTTGTGCCAGTACTAACAATTGCTCCAAGGACTACCTAAAGCAACTCCCTCAGCTCCCAGACCATGCCCCAGCAACGGGTGGGGGTGCCTGTGCACCCACTGGATCTGGCCAGCCTTGGGGTTAGAGGTTGACCCAGTGACTCCGAGTCATGGTTCCAGGCAGGGTTGGCTTCATAGGCATGTGACAGGGCACCAAGCTCAGGGCCTTGTGCTTAGTTTAATGCTCTGTTGTCTCCATCTTGAAATTCTTCACAACTTTATTTTTATTTTTTATAGACAGAGTCTTGCCATATTGTCCAGGCAGGCCTCGAACTTATGGCATCAAGTGATCCTCCAACCTCATCTTCCCAAGTAGCTGGGATTACAGGTGTATGTCACTGTGCTTACTTTCTTAATAACTTTTTAACAAGGGGCTCCAAGTTTTCATTTGGCATGGAGCTCTGCATATTATGTAGCCACTCCTGGTTCCAGGGACACTTAGCTGACACAATGCCCGAAGACCTGGGCCAGCAGCATGCTGACCAGGACAATCAGATGGACAGTGCCAGGCACTGCTCCTCCTAGAACCCCATGGCCCACTGCCTTCTCTGCTCCCACGGCAACCCTGAGAGCCCAGGAGGGCTCAGGTGTTGGAGTGAGAGCTGGGGGGTTCTGCTGGACAGGGAACATGGGACTGGAGTTCCAGCAGGCACAAAGAACAAGTGCTGTGGTCACCACAGGCCTACCCCTCCAGGAGGCCTCATGCCCTGGCCTAGGAGGTATGCAGCAACAACTTTGGGGGGTATTTAGTCCAAGATACACCCCCCAGGCACAGGGCTTGTTCTCTGGCTCTACCCCATCCCACTGCTGGCTGGACTAGGAAGAGGCAGGCACCTGACCCGGACTGGACCAGTCAGATTTGGACTCCTGGATTCCACTCATTGGCCAGCACCTCTGAGGTCAGGTAGGGCCAGTTAAGTGTGCTGGTCAAGAAGGGCAGCAAGTCTTGAGCCTACCTGGTCCACTCTTAGAGGCCTGCCTGCAGCCACCCTTGCTCCACCTCCCATCTGGGGTTTGCTTCTGTTGGCTACAGGGGCTCCCTGAGGCCCTGGGCAGTGTGCACTGATGGAAAGCCCCGGAACAGGAGCGCCTCCAGGCCTCTCAACAAGGTCTGGAAACTGAGGCAGCTTTATTGAGATGAAGGCCAGTGGGTGGGCCTGACATTCGCTCCGCCCCAGAGTAGGGATGGGAGGCTACAGGGCAAAGGAGAACACTGTCCTGGGAGTGGGGAAGAGGGGGAGTGCAGGCCTCAGAATCACACCTCCAGGTCAGACTGAGACAGGCTCCGCCTGTCGTAGACGCGGTTCTTGCGCAACACGATGCCCGGGCTGAAGGCGGCCCCCAGCGGCCAGTGGCGAACCACGTGCCGGTAGGATGTAGCCAGGTAGTCAAAGTAGTTAATGTTGAGTTTCCGAGCGATGTAACGGCCTAGGTATTCCATTTGCTGTCAGAGCAAGTGGCTGTCAGCTCCGACCCAGACAGGACTGGCCCCACCCCGCCGCCGTGCCCTCTAGGCTTCCCCTCCCCTGACCAGCCGCCTCCCCACCCCGCCTGCAGCATGGCGCCCGCTCGGCCGGCTCCCAGCGCGGAGGACCGCGTTGTATTTACCCTTTACGTGAGAAATGGCCCCATCCAAAGAAACCAAACAGTGATAGGTGTCATTTTGTCCTGAAGAGGGGTCGTGTCAGGGGTGGGACTCACCTCGTAGCGCTCCGACAACTGCACCAGTATCAGCGGCTCCAGCCTGTGGCCGCCAAGGACCAGCTGAAAGAAGCACCTCCCGTGGGCTGGGGAGGGGCGCGGACTCAGCCGGGGGCCTCTGGGACGGGGGCGGGACAGCGGGCTGGCCTGTCCGCCCCTCCCGCTCCCCAGCAGCCTCCCTCTCCCTGACACACCCTCCCCCCCCCTCCGCCTGTCCCGGGCGTCACCGTCGGAGCTGAGCGCCAGGCGCACGTAGACCAGGTGCATGGGGCCCTGGCATACGGTGCGGCCCTGTATGGAGAAGTGGTACATGCCACGCGTGTGGTTGAGCACCAGGCGGCGCCGTGGCAGCGACGAGATGATGAGCCACAGGCCCACGCCCATGCCGTACATAGGGAAGCCCCAAGTCTCCTGCTCCTGCACCTGCGGGGCGCCGCGGGGACCATCTGAGCTGAGCGGGCGGAGTTGGGAGATCGGTAGGGGGTGGGGGGCGGAGCAGAGGTACTTCCGGAGCTGGAGCGTCTGGTCCAGCCCTCAGGGGAGGAAGGCCGTGGGTTAGGGCCCAGGACCTCCAACCTGTCTTAGGGAGCTGAAGCTGACCAGGATCACACAGACGACGAAGAGCAGCGTCCCCTTCCACAACGTGTCCAGGTAGTACTCGAGGACAAAGACTGGGGGCAGCGTGTGGCGGCGCGTGAGGACTGCTGACCACTGTCCGCAGCCGAAAGTGGCGGTGCCAGGGTTTTGCCGGGAAGAGCCCGCCTGTGCAGGACTCCGGGCAGCGGCGTTGTCCCACCTGCGGTGTCTGAGCCCCAGAGGGCACCGGCCGGTCCCTCCCAGGGCTCTGGCCCTGCCCACCTGGCCCCGCCCTATTCAGGCCTCCGGGCCTGGCCCCCTCCTCCCTCGCCTCACCGCGCCCCGCCCCGCCCCGCCCGCGCGCACCGCCGGGCTGCTGCTGCGTGAACGGGTAGAAACTGTTGTTCTTGAGACGCCTGGCCAGGTGGCGTTCGGTGCAGAAGAGTCCTAGGGCCCAGAGCTGGAAGCGGTTGCCGCTAGAGGTTGTGGGCAGGCTGCTGGCCCGGCCCTTAGGGGTCTGAGTAAGGCACAAGCGTCAGCCTGGCGGCTTTGCCAGCTACCACCACCCACTGCCCGCAGTCGTGCTCCTACCTGGGAGATCAAACCCTCCACGGCTGCGGTTCAGGAAGGAGCAAGAGCTCGCAGGCGACGAGCAGGGCAGTGAGGCCAGGTAGTGGTCCAGGCTGGGCGGCGCACGGGTTCTAGAAGTTCCAGGAGTCAGGTTCTAGAAGGGGCCGCTCTGTTGACCATCCCTTTGGGGAATCCCAGGAGCAGGCCCTGCGGTGGACGGGCGCTTCCCGGTCAAATTCTTCCCCACTAGAGACCCCCTGTGAAGCCTGGTTTGGTCTTCATCTGAAGGATGGATGGCTGGACATGCCACGTCTAAGCTGCAGAGAAATCTGCAGGCAGGCAGCCCTTACCAATCCCCATGCTGAGCAGGGCTCCACCTCTCCATGGGAACCTCTGCCCCGTCCAACCATGGACAGCTCCCCTCAGTGTACCCGAGGGTCGGACACACGCTCTCAGCCCAGGACACGCTCTTAGCCCAAGATTCAAGCCCAGCAGTTAGCAGGCAAAAGGTGGTCAGGATAGGCTCAAGACCCTGCTGGGGGCCACTCCCACCCCCACAACACACTGCCTCTGGGGCAGCTGTAGACCCCAGTGGCTCCATCAGCTATAACCCCTGTTCCTCAACCCTACCCCAAAGACCACAGCAGAGTTCCTAAAAAATGTTTTATTGTAACAAAATGCTCAAATATGCAAAACTGGGGAAGCATACAGGCTGGGGCAGGCTGGCTGAGGCCTCTGAGGTCTGTAGCTGCTTAGTAGGGGGAGGGAGGGGTAGTGAGCAGCTGCTCCAGACACCACTGGACTTCCTCAAGGCCCCGGTAGGCCCGCTTCAGGCCCCTGGGAAGGCAGCGGCAGGACTCCAGGTTGAGGTACAGCAGGCCTGGGCAGCTGCTGACCACAGAGCTGTGGGGACAGAGCAGGCCAGGGGAGCTGAGCTGCGGCCCAGAAGACCCAGGCCACAGAAGGGCTGGGACAGGCTAGGAAGCCCTGTCTGCTTCTCCTGTACACCTTGCTCTGCCACCCACAGCCATTGAGGCCAAGCCCAGTACCCTTAGGGTCCCCAAGGCCAAGGCCAGGGTCAAGCAGGGCATGCAATCCTCTCTCAGACCCCTGGAGGCCACAAGCCAAACAGGACAGCACTTTTGGGCCCCAGGCAGACAGAGAGGCAAGTGTACTGGCTCCAATGGACTAGGGGAGGGGGTGCTGACCTGACTGTACTTGGTGTGACCCGGGTACCCCTGAGGTTAAGGGAGCACAGGGCCGGGTGTGAGCCCCCAGAGATGCCTGAGAAGGCAGCGAGGGCCTGCTCCAAGTCCTTCTCACTGAATCCCTGGCCACTCAAGTCCAGTTCCCGCAGGGTATGGTACCACTTCTGAGTCAACAGAGGACTGCCCTCCTTGGCTAGAGTCAGCCGGTCCGACATGCCATACAGGCCCAGGTGAAGCTGCTCCAGCTCTGAGGTGAGAGGAGCGAGCATGAGCAGCAGGGCAGACAAGAGTCCCTACATCTCACCTGCCCAGCCACCACCCAAGCACAGCTGACCTTGACACGGGAGATTGTGCAGGCCAGCAGGTGTGATACGGGCACAGCCTCGAAGATCCAGCAGGCGCAGTTTGGGGGAACCGTGGAGCAGGCGGCCCAGGACCTCATTGCTCACAAAGTTGCAGGTGGAGCTGGCGAGGCAGAGCTCCTCAAGGCTGGGGAAGCCTGGTCCGAGAGCCAGCCCTCGCCCAGAAGGCTTGGGCAGCCAAGTGAGGTTCAGCAGCCGCAGCACCTGGGGGTGAGGCCCAGGCTGCAGACAGGAGGGGGGCTGACAGGTGGGAGGGGTGGGGCATCAAGTACCTGCAGTTGGGGGCAGCCTTTCTGCAGAGCTTCAACAGGCAGCTGGAGGGGAGTGCTATTGCGGTTGATGCCAGTGCTCACCTCCAGGACCTGGAGCTGAGGGCAGCAGCTGCTCTGCGGGGGGGACACCAGAGTCAGCATCCTGGCAATCCCCAGCTCAGCATCTGGCTCTGCTCCTGCCCATCGCCAACCTACCAGCAGCGCGCTCAAGATGGCTGTTGTCTGGGAGCTGTAGGTCAGCCATAGCTTGCGCATTCGGGGCCCTGCTTCCTCCAAAAAACTCACCACAGCTGTGGACTCCACCTGGGGACCCAAAACAAGAAACCTGTCATCTCAGCCTAGTCTTTGTCAGGGCCCCTTGGGACACAGGGCTCACCATGGAATGCTGTAAGTCCAGGCTGTGGAGCTGATGGCAGGCTTTGGCTAGCATGACCAGAGCATCAGTGGTCACACCATGGCAGTCTGAAAGCTTGAGGAAAGCAAGCCGAGGACAGGACTCACCTACCAGCTTTGGGAAGACAGAGGGCCAAGTGGAGTTGGGAGAGGGCAGGCTAAGGTCCACAAGGGAAAGAAACTGGTGGATGGTGCTACCCTATTCTACTGCCTCAGCTATGACCTCCGTTCTGCCCATGCCAGGCCTACCTGGGTGCCCTACCTCCAAGACCTCCCTGCTGGAGGAGACAATAGGAAAGGCAGGCAGGCATCCCCGTGGGGTAGCATTGGGCCCCAAGGAGCCTAACCTACTTCCTAGAGTATTGGACAACCCCAGTGGGTCACAGCTGGTGTGCAAGGTAGCCTGGAGCTCTCACCTTCAACACGGGGTGTACCTGAGACTTCCAGTGGATGAGAGTCAGCCTCTGGAGCTGTGAGAACCTGGGCCGACAGCAGAGGCAGAACTGCACTAGTATCCCCACGTTGCCCCTCCTGTTGGAGTCCTCCCCACCCAACACCTTGGTCCAGGAAGACAGAAGGGGCCTAGGGCTTGCCACACACCACACAGGTGGAGCCAGGGGATAAAGAAGAGAGAATCCCTCACCGATTGGGCATAAGCCACTCCAGGGAAGCAAGGAGCTTCTTCTCCGCCTTGACTCCACCCTTGGCAGGGCGGCTAGCCAGCGGTGGCGACAGGGTCACACTGTGCCAGAGCGCGGGTTGGGAGGCGGCCTCTTGCCAGCGGCGACACACGCGCGCAGCCCTGGGAGGACAGCTCTGCTGAGGGTGCCGGGCCTTTCGTGGTCAAAGCCCCTACCGGTTGCCACCATAGGCTTCCTAAGAGGGGGCGCTTGCCCCACAACTCGCAGCGTGGTGGACATCTCAGCTCAAAGCTCGGCTCCCGGGGCTCCAAATGGACCCCCAGAGAGACTGCGCTCCCGGATAGACGTCTGAGCACCAGTGTATGAGCGCTCAGACGCGTTCGCCCTCTGCCCCCGCCCCGGCCACCCGCTCGGTCCACTTGCGGTCCAAGCCGCTGCGCTCGACAGGCCAGGGCTGTGGGTGCAGTGTTACCTGCCCAGGAAGGGCATGGGCCCATCGGCCGCCACCAACAGCCCGAAAATCTGCACCAGGATTTCCAAGGGAATGCGGTCTCCCCAGCCAGCGTCGGGCCCCTGCTCGGGCGCGGGCGCCGGCTCCGGCCGGGGCGTGGCCTTGGGCTTGGCAGCGGCGGCGCGAGAGCCCGGAAGCGGCTGCCGCTGAACTCGGCGAGCGACTCGCCTTTTCGTGCGGGCGCGGGCGGGCCCTGGGCCGGGCAGCACCAGCAGCATGCTGTCCGACTGAAGCAGGTGGCACCCGGAGCCGCTTGGCGCCAGCCGATCCCACCACCAGTCCTCGGCCGAACGGACCCGCGCGCCGGCCAGCGGCGAAACCCCAGCTCTGCGCCGGGTCCGCCAGGCGACCCGAGCAGCCATGGCCGCCGACGCTGCTCTAAGGCCCACCCAAGCTGAACGGAAGGGGCGCGGCCGCGTGCGGAAGGGGCGGGACACTCCGAACCATTCCCCGCCCCTCAGGCTCGTGGGGTGCCCAGCTCGCCGGCACGCGACTTCCGGGGCGGGGCTTCCGGCCTGGGACAGGTGGGAGGGGGCGGGCCTGCTAGCGGCGTCCTGGAGGCCCAGCGGGTGAGTTAAGGTCCTGGTGTCCGCCCTGCCGAACCTCAGCCCTGCGGGCTCGGGGTTGGGGCGGTGCCGCCGCGTGGCGGGAAGGCCAACCGCTGATCGGGTAGAGCGCGGTGTGCTGGGCCCCGGGCTTCCAGGGCGCTCACCTAATGCGGCGAGGGGGCGGCCCCTGGGCAGAGCGCGCGCAGCCCCGCCGGGAGTCTGACTTGGCTCCTGCAGTCCTGGGTACCGCACAAGCCTTGGGGCGTGCGTGCCACCCGAGCGGGGCCTTGTCCCGGGGTTCGTTGGCGGTGGTGGTGGTGGTTCTGGCAACTCGGAGCCCTGGTCCTCCGAGGGTAGGAGAATCAGCTCCCTTCCCAGGGTCCGCGGCGCCCTGGGCTGACTTCCCGCTTCTCTCCCTGCCGGCATCACTGTCTTGGGGTCCGGACGCTGACGGCCGGCGCCACTCGATAGTTTCAGCTGCGCCCAGTCCCGCCCCCGGTCCCGCCCCCGGCGCTCCCTCCAGTTCCTCTGGTCCTGGGAGTCCGACCGTAGTCGATTCTGATCCCAATCCGTCCCGCTCGCCTGTTTCCCTCAAGCTAGAAGAGATCTTCAGTTCTCAGAAGAGCTAAAGCGTCCCTGGACCTAGGTGGGGAAAGAGCTGGCTGTGATCTTTGCCCTGTCCTGGAGAGCCCAGCCTTGGGCTGAATGGCAGCACCCACGCTAGGTCGTCTGGCGCTGACCCACCTGCTGGTGGCTCTCTTCGGCATGGGCTCGTGGGCTGCCGTCAACGGGATCTGGGTGGAGCTGCCTGTGGTGGTAAAAGACCTTCCAGAGGGTGAGTGGGAGGGAGGTGCAGGGAAGCCAAAGCAGGTGTGCCCAGGAAGGTGGGCTGCGGCTGCTCTTTGTTGCGCTGCTGACACGGCCTACCCCCTTCCTTGCAGGTTGGAGCCTCCCCGCGTACCTCTCTGTGTGTGTGGTGCTGGGGAACCTGGGTCTGCTGGTGGTGACCTTGTGGAGGCGGCTGACCCTGGACAAGGGCGAGCGGGTCCCCATCCAGGTGGTGCAGGCGCTGAGCATGTTGGGCACAGCCCTGTTGGCCCCTCTGTGGCACTATGTAGCCCCAGTAGCAGGGCAGCTCCACTCCGTGGCCTTCCTAGCATTGGCCTTGGTACTGGCGATGGCCTGCTGCGCCTCTAATGTGACTTTCCTGCCCTTCTTGAGCCACCTGCCACCTCCCTTCCTACAGTCTTTCTTCCTGGGTCAGGGCCTCAGCGCCTTGCTGCCCTGTGTGCTGGCCCTAGCTCAGGGTGTGGGCCGCCTCGAGTGCCCACCAGCTCCCACCAATGGTACCCCTGGTTCCCCCCTGGACTTCCCTGAGCATTTTTCCACCAGCACCTTCTTCTGGGCACTTACTGCCCTTCTGGTCACTTCAGCTGCCGCCTTCCAGGGTCTCCTGCTGCTGTTGCCGTCACCACCATCTGCACCCAAAGGAGGCCCAGGGCCTGGCCTGCGGGTGGGAGCCCCAGGAACAGAGGAGGAGAAGGAGAAAGAGGTCTCACTGTTGCAGGAGCCACTAAGCCAGGTGGCAGGCACCACCTCTGGCCCAGACCCTGAGGCCTATCGGCTGCTCTCAGCCCGCAGTGCCTGCCTGCTGGGCCTGCTGGCCGTCACCAATGCACTGACCAATGGTGTACTGCCTGCGGTACAGAGCTTTTCCTCTTTGCCCTACGGGCGCCTGGCCTATCACCTGGCTGTGGTGCTGGGCAGTGCTGCCTACCCCGTTGCCTGCTTCTTGGCCATGGGCGTGTTGTGCAGGTACGCAAGGGACCCCAAACCCCTTGGTGGGTGGAAGCCAGAGGTAAAGACCAAGTCCTGGTATAGCCATCCCTGAATCTCTGCTCACCCCTGGCAGGTCCCTGGCAGGGTTAAGTGGTCTCTCTCTGCTGGGCATGCTCTTTGGAGCCTACCTGATGGCACTGGCAGTCCTGAGCCCCTGCCCACCCCTAGTGGGCACTTCTGCAGGAGTGGTCCTTGTGGTGAGCACAACAGGGACGTGAAATGGGGAGGTGGGTTTGCCCTGGAGCAGAGACATCTCATGCTCAGCCTGCTGCTGTGTCCTCTCTCAGGTGCTGTCATGGGTGCTGTGTCTGGGCCTGTTCTCATATGTGAAGGTGGCAGTCAGCTCCCTGCTGCATGGTGGGGGCCAGCGAGCATTGCTAGCAGCTGGCGTGGCCATCCAGGTGGGCTCCCTGCTCGGCGCTGTCGCTATGTTCCCTCCCACCAGCATCTACCATGTGTTCCGCAGCGGAAAGGACTGTGTGGACCCCTGTGGCCCCTGAGCCTGGGCAGGAGGGGTCCTCACTCCACTCCTGTCTTCACCTCGAGGCTGCCACAAGCCTGAATGCCTGTGACCCAGAGAGGCCCCCCACGTGGCACACTCACAGACACCTGCACACTCCACAGGAGACCCTGGCACTTCAGGTGCCGGGAACAAAGAGTAGGCCTGGAGCCGGGGCTGTGGGTTAAGCCCCTGGGCCGGGGACCTACGTGAAATTTGTACAGTAAAACGTTCTTACTCAGAGAGTGGGAGTTGTTAGTCTTGTGAGCATCTCCTTCTGTGCAGACTCCTCTGAGAGCTGGAGCTGCCGCTTGCCACGGTCCTGGCATAGCTTTTTTGAGCAGGTGGGTCTCACAGATCCTGGGGTCGTGCCTTCTGAGCCCAGACACCCCCCCCCACCCCTCTCCCTGGTGCTTCTTGGAACTGCCCTGAGTGAGTGTGCAGGCCAGCTCTGGGCTCACACAGGCTGCGGGCTGTGGTGGTCAGAGGCAGTGTGGTTGCCGAGAAGCAGCAGGCTCTCTTCCCTGCAGCATCACAAGGGCGTGAAGGCCAGGCTGGTAGGGCTATGACACACTGAAGTCCCTGGCTACCCTTGGGACCTGGAATGACTGCTGCCCACTGATTTTCTGGGGGCATCCTGCCAGGGGATTTACGCCAGGGGTTCAGTGCAAGTTCCAGGTACAGAAGGGGCTCTGTGAAAGGGACTTGGGAAAGATGGGGTGTGAGGTTCTAGTCTATCTTGGCCTTTGGCCTAAGAGCACTCCTCCACCCCAGCCACCAGCCTCTATAGGTTTTAGCTCCTCCTGCAGTTGGATCCCCAAAGGCCCCACACCCACTCTTCAGGCAGACCCGGCTGCAGCTGCCTTCTCCCTGTGCTGCTGGCAGATAGCCCTGTCCTGAGCAGTCTGGGCCATGCTTGTAGGCATCTGCCGGGAGCACGGCCTTCCCACTGACCATCATGTCCCAGGCTGGGTGGTTTTGGGGCTCTCACACAAGGGGCTGGAGCTGTGTGGAAAGGAATCAGAAAGAGCACCTGAACCAGCAAGAGGGCGGCAAGGATCCAGAACAGGGTATTGAGGAGGCTTTGCCCAGGCAGGAGCTGAGGCCTGCGCCGCATGACTCCCACCTTGTAGGCCTGTGGAAAGGAGAGGTCCATGGGGAACTCAGCTTCCCAGGGAGGCAGGACATCGAGCTGTGACCGGTGTGACTGTCTTGTCATCACAGCTCCATCTTCACAGACATGGGGTTCCTGCAGCTACGAGGAGTGGGGGTGCAGGCACTTGGGACTGGCTCCTGTGCCTGCTGTCTGCCCTCCACCCCTGATTGTTCTACTCTCCGGATGTCCTTTCTAAACTTCAGAAGCCTCCTGTCCTTGACTAGACCTGCACACGGGCCTTTGAAGGGCCTAGTCTTCCTCCCCCTTCAGCCCCACTTCCCATCTTGGCAGGGCCATCTGAGCAGGAGGGCTGTGTCGGGAAGAACAGAGCCTCTGGCCTGGGGAGGGGCCAGAGCCCCCGGCTTGGCCCTGGCCTCCTAGGGTGCTGGCTGGCTGCCTGAGGAGGCTGGGGTAGGGGTGGCTGGACAAGGCTGCTCCACTTTCAGGTGGTGAGGCACCAAAGGGCTCTGGGGGTTGGGGACTGGCAGGTTGGGTGTGAGCCTCAGATGTTGCTGGGAGAACGGAGAGAGATTGAAAGGGGAGGCTGAGGCATTGGGGTTGCCATGGGTGGCAGGCCTGGGTCTCAGCCCTCTCAGCACCGGTCCTGAGGTGCCGGAGGCCTGCCCTTTCCTGTCCACTCTGGGCTGGGGGCTGGGAGCTGGTGGCTGGTGGAGCCACTCCCAGCTCCTTCCTGTCTTGCCTCCCACTGAGCAGTGATCAGAGACATTCATGGAACTCTGCCCTGCCCATGTGTGTGTTTGTGCAGGGTGTACCATACCAGTCACGGGGGTCACACAGGAGCCTGGCTCTGCCTGACCCTAGGGGACACGTGTGACCCAGAGAGAAGGGGGCAGGTGGCCCTGAGACCAGGGGCAGGGGCTAGAGATGGATGGTCTGATAACCACTGCCCTTTGAAGTCTCCAAAGGCTTCCTGTGGGTGCCTGGTAGGAAACAAGGCAGACATCAAAGTAACAGGAAGAAGATGCTGGGGACAATTCCTTGAGAGCCACTCACTCATGGTTTCCCATGACTGAGCCCAGGGGCGTCCCTCAGGAGGCAGGATGGCCCTCCCTGCTGGCCTGCCCAGGTCAGGGCTCCCTCCACCTCCAGCTGGACAGCAGCCAGCCAGAGGCTCCAAGGCTCACAACCCAGCCCAAGGGGCTCTCTCAGTCCTGGTGCTGGAAGAGTTTGGAGGAGACTGCATAGAGAAGGCAGCAGCTGAGACAGGGCCTAAGGCACCTGGCTGTACCCAGAGGGGTGTCCCCTGAGCAGTAGCAAAGTCTGAGCCACGAGGCTCAGTGAGCCACAAGGCTCACTGTTCCTTGTCCCACCACAAGGAAAAGTCCCTTTGGTTTCTCGAAACCAGAGAAAAGCCAGGCAAGGCATGGCTGCCACATGCCACCTCCTTTCCCAGGTGTGTGGCCATCTCACCTGAGCTGACCCGTAAGTGCTGGGACAAGGCTCACCTGGCTTTGATTGAACGACTGAAGGTAGAGCCCCCACCTTCCTGCAGTCCTGTGGTTCTCAGCTCAGTGGAGTCCCGAGACAGGTGTGGGTTCTGATGGAACTGCAGGTGACACTTTGGTGAAGGGACAGTCATGCCCCTTGATTTGGGTTTCCTCAGACACCCCATTGCCTGATGTGGGGACATGGGGCAATGGTCCTTTAAGGCCCTCTGGCCACCCCTACCCCCTCTGGGGAACTTGCTGCCCACCCTTATGAGGCTACGTGGGCTTCCTTTAGTCTAAGAACTGGCCTGATCCTCACTGCAGCTTCCAGGGGGGTGATCACAGCACCCCCTGCTCAGTCCCGGCCACCCTGTGGCTAGGTGTGTGACCTATCCTCCAGGCACAGTGCCAGTCCTCCCACCCACCTATGCAATAAATAAGTCAGAGGACACCATGAGATTTGTCTGAGGGGCATGAGTTGTCTTGAGAGCTGTAAAGACTACTTGAGTATTCAGGGAGCCCACCTGAGATTGAAGGCAGCCAGGGGCAAGCAGAGCTGAGAGGTGGAGAGAGGCAGAACCCTGAAAACATCCTGGGATCACCTGGATCCAGCTGTGCCTGAAGCCACACCCCCCATAGACTTGGAGTTCCAGGATCCCCAGTCTTCCCAATCTGCCCAGCCTGCTTTCTACAGTTACCTATTTTTCTCAGTCCCAGACCCCCCCCCCCAGACACCCAGAGCCTCGTCTCCAATTACTCCAGCACCTAGCCGCCATCCCAAACCTTGACTCCTCCGGTTCCCCAAATTTCCCAGCCTTCAGACCCCCCCACTCAACTCCCACAGTTTGCTTCAGCACTAGCCCTGGTGGTAACTCCCAAGAACTGAAGAGCAGACCACCCCCATCTGACCAGCCTGGAACCCTGTGGTTCCAGCACTGCAGTGGGGAGAGGTAGGCCCTCTGGTGGCTGAGTTTGGCTGATTGCTAGTGGGTAGGGTGGGGAAGGGGATGGTGGCTCTTAATTCAGAAAAACAAAGAAGGCCCCATGACATCATCACCTTGGGCAGGGAGCCACCTGCCTGGAAGGGTGTGCCTGGCTGGATCATCCGAACTCAGCATGGTGGAGCCTCTAGCCAGGTGGAGGCCTAGGTGGCAAGTGTGCCCTTCACTTCCCTTGAGAGCCCACCCTGGGGGCTTTGTCAGGTGATCCAGCTAAAGAAAGTCTTGCCTGCTTCCCCACCTGGCTAGGCTCTAGGTGTTCTGAGAGGGTCAGATGCCCCAGGAACCCTCCCTTGCAGGTAGGGAACAGGTCAGGGCAGAACCCTTCTAAGCAGCTGGAGGTTGGGGCCCAGGGGAGGGAGAGGACACGGAGAGTAACAGAGAGCTGCTGAGAGAATGATTAACTCTCTCTTGGCAAGGAGAGATAGATTAGTGCCACATGTACAGGGTCTGAGGCGTTGCAGATGCTTCAAGGAGGGGTGAAAGAGGGCTTGGGTCTCACTGCCCCTCAACTGTCACAGACAGAGCCCAGCTCACACTTGCTTAAATCAGCAAGGAATATTTGAGCCCGCATAACTGGGAAGCCCAAGGAAGCCAGGGGTATTAGGGGTGGAACTGGGATGTGAAGAACTTTTAAGACTTCAAATAAACTCAGCACATCCAGCAAAGATGGAAAAGTATACAGTATTTAGAGCACACCCTTTCTAGGTATTTGATTTGTAAGACTGGTGGCTGTCATTGTCTTTAAACTATTTCACAGCTTTGTAGATAACTAAATAACAATGTAAGTAATTATCTGCTATAGACCTGAAAATAAATTCTGTCTCCTAGAGGTTCAGTTGATTTCACTCTGCCAGTGTTGGGAAAAGCCAGTTTTTCATCCATTGGTAAGTTAATTTCAACATTTGTTTGTTCCAGATAAGACTTGTGATTCTTTGACTTCTCCTTTGAACCAGTTGTGACAACATTCTGGGCTCCTTCATTAATAATGACTTAAATAAAATCATGTGTGTTCATTTTATATCAGTGTTAAGAGTCATCATTTTACCTTTTTTCTGAAATTAACCTGTAGCAGTTTTGGAAGTCTTCCACCCAGCTGCCCGGCGTTTCCCTGACAGAGCTGGGCGAACTGTTTCTTGACAGGCTGCCGAAGCTCAGGCGTGTCTTCTCCTGGTTCCCAGACCAGGAGTCTAAAGTGGCAATAGAATTATGATTTTATAATTGTAATTGTTCTCATTTTAATTTTCCTCTCAAATGATTTTGTGTTTTGTTTTGGTTTTTGTTTGTGACCAATAAGTATTCCCGTTGCTGGAAGCAGCAGTGAGCATTGGTCTGATTAGTTGGTGAGATCTTTTTTTTTTACTAAGCCAATATTTATTTTTCTTTTTGAGACAGAGTCTTACTCTGTTGCCCAGGCTAGAGTGCCATGGTGTCAGCCTAGCTCACAGCAAACTCAAACTCCTGGACTCAAGCAATCCTTCTGCCTCAGCCTCCCTAGTAGCTGGGACTACAGGCATGCGCCACCATGCCTGGCTAATTTTTTCTATATATATATATATTTTTTTTTTTTAGTTGGCCAATTAATTTGTTTCTATTTTTAGTAGAGATGGGGTCTCGCTCTTGCTCAGGCTGGTTTCAAACTCCTGACCTTGAGCTATCCTCCTGCCTCGGCCTCCCAGAGTGCTAGGATTACAGGCGTGAGCCACCATTCCCGGCTTAAGCCAATATTTTATTGGTATATGAATTTTACTTTTTTATTAATTTTTAATCATCATAGGACTCTATACATAATTAGACATCTGTAAATGGACCAATGGTTCATAGAATCTAGTGTCTGGTAGATGGGAGAAAATGGAGCATCCAGGTCGTTTATCTTTGCCCATTTATCTGTTGTCATTAGAGAGGCTGAATAGCAGATCTGAGCAGGCAGAAGAAAGAATCAGCAAACTTGAAGATAGGTCAATTGAGATCATCCAGTCTGAGGAACGGTAGGAAAAGAGAACGAAGAAAAATGGGGCTGGTACTCGGGAGGCTGAGGCAGGAGAATTGCTTGAGCCCAGGAGTTTGAAGCTGCAGTGAGCCATGATGATGTCACTGCGGGACCCTGTTTCAAAAAAACAAAACAGGAAGGAAAGGAGGGAGGAAGGAAGGAAGGAAAAGAAAAGAAAGGAAGGAAAGAAAGAAAAAAGAAAAGAAAGAGAGAGAGAAAGAAGGAAGGAAGGAAATAAAGAAAGAAAGAAAGAAAGAGGAAAGAAAGAATAAAGAGAGAGAAGAGAAGAGAAAAGAAATGGGGCTGGGTGTGGTGGCTCACACCCATAGTCCCAGCACTTTGGGAGGCCAAGGCAGAAGGATCGTTGAGGCCAGGAGTCAGTCTGGGCAACATAACAAGACCCTGTCTCTACAAACAAAAATTTTTTTAAAAAAAGAAAGATGAACAGAACTACACATAATAGGAGTCTCAGAAGGAGAGGAAAGTAACAGAAAGGGTATTTAAAGAAATAATGGCTGAAAACTTCCCAAATTTGATGAAAATGTTAATCCACACATCTAAGGATCTCAACACTTTCCAAGCAGGATAAACAAAGAGATCCATACCCAAATACCTCATAATCAAACCATCAAAAGCCAAGGACAGAGATACACCACAGCTTAGCTGCTGCATCTCTTGCAGGGCCTGAGCTGTGCTAGCACCTCTCCCAGAAGACCCTGCCAGTCGGCCAGCCCTTCTCCATGTGAGCCATGTGGATCAAAAATTCAGATGTATTGGAAGAGATGCAGTGGGACTCCATGGAGTGAGCTCCTCAGGCATTAGAGAAACATAACATAGAAAAGGACATTGCAGCCCACACCAAGAAGGAAAGAATTTGACAAGAAGTACAATTCCACTGGGCATTGCTTCGTGGGGAGGAACTTTGGTAGTTATGTGACACATGAAACCAAATGCGTCTACTTATATCTGGGCCAAGTGGCCATTCTTCTGTTCAAATCTGGGGAAAAGCATGGACTGTGCCACACATCCAGTGATCCATCCAAAAGCAAGAACTGCAGCCTAAATTCCAAATACCAGAGACTGAAATTTTCAGCCTTGCTAAGGGAGCACCTCAATCTTTGAACTTTTATTAGGTTATTGTACAATAATATATACTGTGTTCTCTTTACTAGTTGTGGTTATAAAATAATTAGCAAAACAGCTTACCTTTGTATTTATTTTTTATTCCATAATTCTGCTCCATGTTTTTTCCTCTCAAAATATATTCCTTTAAAAAATAAATCTGTTGCAGATATGTTTAAAAAAAAAAAAAAGCCAAAAAGCCAAGGAGAGAATTTTTTTTTTCAGAGCTGAGGTCTAACTATGTTGTCCAGACTGTGCTGCAGCAGCCATTCACAGGCACAATCACAGCTCACCGCAGCCTTGAACTCCTGGGCTCAAGCAGTCTTCCTGCTTCAACTCCTATGTAGCTGAGAATACAGGTGCATGCCACCATGCCTGGCTAATTTTTTAATTTTTTTGTAAAGATGGGGCCTTGCTATGTTGCCTAGGCTGGTCTCAAACTCCTGGCCTCAAGCAATCTTCCTGCCTTGGCCTCCCAAA
>VBSM01003228.1:3307272-3339478 GCA_008086735.1 Cheirogaleus medius | reverse complement strand
CTCCTGAGCTCAAACGATTCGCCCACCTCGGCCTCCCAGAGTGCTAGGATTACAAGCGTGAGTCACCATGCCCCGCCTGTACAAAGGTCTTGAGGCCTAAATCTTCCCACTTGCAGAACCTGCATGGCTGGCCCCACCAGGAGTTTTTATTTCATGCTCAAAGTGGCACTCTGGGAGGGCTTCAGGCAGGTTCAGTGCCAGGAGCACGGTGGTTTTGAGCATCTCCTGGGTGCTGTTGGGGGGCCGTGGCGGTCAGTCCCCTGGCAGCTGTGGTTGCTGGAATCTAGTGTCCGGGGCTGGCCCCACCCTCCACAGCTCTCCCCAAAGTGAGGAGAACCTCCTGGAAAGCTGGAGGTTGTGATGTCCTCAGGATGTTCCTGTAAGGGGCTAAGGCCAAGGTCTTATCTTAGAGGCCACATGGGACCACACACTGGCCTGGAGCGGTCTCTCTGTGGGGCTGTGAGCCACTGCAGGGCCTGCCAGGAGCCCTGGCTGCTCTCCTGGTTGTCTGCCTTTTCCAGAGTAAGGGGTTTCTTTGCCTCCCCCCAGGCAGGTGGTAAGACAGCTCCTCTCCTGTGGAAGGAGATGGGAGAGTGCAGCAGTGGCCAGGGGACCTGGGCCCACGGATTCTGGTGCTGGCCAAAGCTGGTGGGGCTTGCTGATGAGAGACAAGGCGGGAGGGAGAGTGGGGACAGGCCAGGAACAGACCCACTGGGGAAGGGGTAAGAGGTGCTGGGTGGTCTCAGAATCCCCAACACTAGTGAGAGGGCATCACCCGGAGGCTGTAGGCCCAGGTCCAGAAATGGTGTCCATCCCCTAGCCCCTGTTCCATCGGCAAGAACTAGTGTGGCCTCCCAGGGACAGGGACTGTGAGCCCCAGCAGCCAGGACAGCAAGTCACAGGAGGAGGGTTTTGTTTGTTTTTGTGTTTTAAATGGTAGATGCCAGTGCATGTTTGGTTCTTTTGGGGTGACCCAGTGGAGTGAGATGACTGCAGGGACAGGAGAAAGAGGGCATGATCCCATAGCAGGGACATGGTCCTCAAGATGGAAGAGGGGCTCCTGCCACAGGAGGCCAGCAGGGGTTGGGAGGGCTGGACAGAGCAAGGCAGCTGGGGAGGAGCTGAGGAGAGTGCAGAGCACACTGGAGGGGCCTGGCAGGTGGGGCCCTTCAAGGTTCCAGGTCATGAACTGGGGTGGGGTGCTCCCCTTCGGCCCCCCAACCTGCCTCAGCCCCGGTGTGGACAGCAAGTGCTGCTGCAAGGGAGTAGCCCTGGGTCAGCAGCGGTGTTGGCATGTCAGTGAGCTATGTGTGATGGGGTGTGATGGGAGTAGGGGGGAATGTTGGGGCCATGAGCATTCACTGTAGAGGCAGAGGAACCCAGCTGAGGCCCCCCCATCAGTCTCTGCCTTGGAGGCCACCCTTGCTGAGCTGGGGCTGAGCTCTCCCTGAGGGAGCTCCTGACAAGCCCACAGGGTACCTCAGGCTTCTTGTCCCCTCCCCAGGGCAGCAGTATCCTTGACTTTCCCACCAGGGGCATACCACCCCTTGTACCCTGTTGCTCCAATGAGGTCCTGGGCTTTCCAGACGGCCCCTTTCTTCCCTCTCCATACCATATCCACCCATCTCCAAATCCCATCCGCCCACCTCCTGAAGCCCTGCTCTCTGCTGCTCTGTGGAGCCCATGTCACCTGTTTTGTGAAGCTGACACCTCCCCACCCTCACCCCCATTTCTCCTGAGTCTGAGCTACTGACATGGCTGCATGGACTCATCCTGACATCTTGCATCGGCAACGCTACGTGGTAGTAACTTTCTGAATCAGCCCCATCGGTTGGAAGCCACACTGCTGGCTGGGAGACTTCAATTTCCGTGTTCGGGGTGCTCACAGCCCTCTTGGGCCTGTGCAGGTGTCCCAGTGCCTCCAGGGGATTCCATGACCCTAGACCTTCAGGTAGGCCTTGAGTCCCATCCACAGGGGCCCCTGCCAGACTGCCTGAGGCCTCTTGCTGGCCTGTGCCACGGTGCAGGCTTGGCCTCGTAGGGGCAAGGACCTAATAATGGTCATCTTCCCCATGGGCTGTCCCTCTGGGGTCCACACTCCAGTGGGCAACACAGTGGAATGGCTTCAGTCCTGAATGCCCTATGCCTCCCCTCTCCATCTTGAGGTTCGGGCACCTTGAATCCTCTGCCCTGCCCACTGCATCCCGACCTGCTTTTAGAGCCCCCAACCCAGACATCCCAGCTCCACCCTCTGTCTAGGGCCTGGCCAGGTGCAGGGCCCAGAGGGGCAGCCCTCTCAGGGGTGTAGGAGGGGTGGCATGGGGGGCCCTGCTGCCCTCTGGCTCCCTGGGCCTCCCAGTACCCTGGCAGGAGCTGCGCCCTGGCCCAAAGGTCTTCGCCTGTCCCCCTCCGGCATGGTCCTCCTGGCCCCCAGCCTGAGCTTGCTTCGCTGATGTGAGAGCTGGAGGGGGGGCGGGGGACGCGGGGGGGGGCGCCAGGCGCTTTCCCAAGTGGTCAGCGTGAGCAGGCCAAGCGAGTGTGGGAAATCCAGGAACTCTGGGCCGCGGCAGGGAGGGTCCCGGCAGGGAGGGTCCCGGCTGCCAGAAGCAGAGGCCTGGGGGCGCCTGGCACCCAGCAGGGCCCAGGGCAGCGCTGGAGTCAACCCAAGCTGCACCTGATGACGACTGTATCTAAGCTTGTGAGTGACGAGCAAAGCAGGTCCTGAGCAAGTTAAAGAGATCCTCCTCAGTCACACGGCACGGTGCCGAGAAGACATCGGGGAGCCCTAGCCCCCCACGCCTCACCCCTCTGCTTCTCGCTGCACCCAGACTACCTGTGACTGGTCCGGGAAGGGCACAGTGCCCCGTGGCGAGTGCGGTACTCCAATCCGCGGTTCTTGGCGGGCGCAGGCCCGGCGCAAGACGCTAGGTCGCCGCTGGCCGCCAGGGGACGCTGCTCTGTTGCAGAGGGCAGGCCGGGGCGTGGCCTCCAGTCACCGCCCACCGCCTCGGGGACGGAGCTCGTGGGCGGTGGCGCGCGTGCGCACTGCGCTGCCTCCCGCAGAGACTGCTGGGCTGAGATACGAGGCGGCGCGGGGCCGGCGCGGAGCAGAGCGGTGCCGGGGAGATGTGGCGACCGGTGAGCATCCGCCGGGCCCGAGAGCCCCGAGACCCCCTGTCCGTCCCTCAGGGCCCCTGAGGGTCCCGAGATCCTGCATGCCCCCCAGACCCTGCCTCGAGACCTGAGTCCCTTCAGGGCCTAGACCCTCACCCCCAGAGACCCGAGTCCCTGCAAGGCCCAGACCCCCATCCCCAGAGACCCATTCCCTGCAGTGCCCAGACCCCCACCCTTAGAGACCCATGTTCCTGCAGGTCCCAGACCCCCACCCTTAGAGACCCGAGTCCCTGCAGGGCTCAGACCCCCATCCCCAGAGACCCGAGTCCCTGCAGGGCCCAGACCCCCACCCCTAGAGACGTAGAGTTACTTCTTTCCAACCAGGCGCCAGAGCCCTTGACCCACTTCTCCCGCACCCCTCCGCAGGAATGCGGTCCTTTCCTGAAATGGTTTATGGCTGAGGAGGTGGAGGGGCTCCTCAGCACTGTTCTTTTTGAACTTGAAATTTTTTGGAGAGCTTGTATTTTTTGAATAAGCCTAACCAGTATAAATGAATTTCCACTGACTTGTGCCCAGAGGGCACTGCTGCGTGGGAGCGCCAGCTGAGATGGTGAAGTAGGGTTAGTCTGGGTGGCAGGCTGGCCTCTGGCACAGCACCTTACAGTTTACAAAACTTCTTCATGTGTCCAGCTCACTCAATCTTCCAGATGGCCCTTGCGGGTGGACGGGGCAAGTCTTAGTCCTGCCTTGGGGCTGCTTGTGACCAGTAAGTGGTGCTGGGTCCAGCAGGCTTCTGAGTGCGGCTGGTGCCAAGAGGGCGCACACCTCTGGAGAAGCACAGGGCGTTCATGGTCACCAGGCCCACCTCCCCTGGCCCAGGTTCCCCATCTGTCACTTCCTAGCCTTGGGGACAGTTGTGTGCCTCAGTTTCCTCTGCTGTTTGGGGAGGGCTGGGCACCCCACATTGGGAGGGGCCAGGCACTTGCATGGCCCATGGGTCCTGGGGGAGCAGGCTCTGGAGTTGTCAGCTCGAGGCCTTGTCCACTTGGAGTCCCGTCCAGGGCCAGATTACCACAAGGGCCACCACCCTTTCTTGCCTGACTGTGACTTTCTGCCTGTTGCTTGGCGAGGTCCTGGCTGAACCATGGGTTCTGTTTATCCTGTGCTTCGCCACACTCATCTCATTTGGCAAACGTTTGTCGAGTGCCTGTGGTACAAAGATGCTGGAGAGGTGGTCCTGCTCAGTCTTGGGGGACAGACACCGAAAGCTAACAGTTGCAGGAGCATGTGAGGACAGCTGCAGGGAATGGGGGAGGCACCAAGGGGTGTGGCCAGAGCCTCAGGCTTTTAAACAATAATTCAAATTTGGCCTTCTCTTCTGTGAGAGAACTGTGTGATTTTGTATGAAAATGTTGTTCAAGTTATTTATCAGTTAGGGAACTTGACTTTTTCTCCTACACTCCTGGGGCAGTGTGCTCTGCTGGTACTGTCAGGCCCCCCACGTGGCAAGAGACATCACTGCGGGATGCTGAGGCCAGTTTTCCTCTTGGAAAGGGTAGGGCTAAGGAAGCAGGTAGACTCAGTTCCACTCACAGTTTTGCCAGGAGTTTTAGCTGTGGATCACGTGAGAAAATATATGGAAAGCCCCTGGGAGACTCACCTCTCCAGCCTTGCAAGGTGCCACCTCCTTTTCACAGATGAAAGGCGTCTCCAGTGGGTTCTGCCCGCCCCTGCCGAGGCACCCCTTCAGCACCAGGGTGCTTTGCGTTAGGCGCCACCTGTAGCTTCTGCGTCTTCCACCGGCGCCTCCAGAAACCCCCAGAGGATCACCGACCTAAGTGCCTGGCTGGGGCTGCATGTGATTCTCCTTTGGAGATGAGCCCTCACCCTGTGCTTCTGTGGTCCCCGAGGCTCCCTCTCAGGGTGGAGGTGGTAGGGCGTGGAGGGTGAGCCTCCCTCGGCGACTCTGCATCCTGCTCTTGCTCAGGCCTCATGGCACCAGTGTGATGCTGGCTTTGGCGGTGGTTTGGGGGCAGGTCTGTCCCAACACCCCACAGCATGCAAGAGGCCCCATCGAGGCAGATACCTCATGTTGGAGCAGACTCTTGGCTGGCCTTGGGGGCTGGAATACTGGCTCCAGCACACACCGGCCATGCAGTCTTGGATAAGTTACTTCCCCAACTCTGTGCTTCAGTTCCCCTGTCCCACCTTCTGAATTGGTGACCCTTTCTGAAACTTTGCAGCAAACCCCTTTTCCTGCCTTTCCACTCTGTGGATGCTCTTCGGCTCTGGTTGGCTAAAGCCTCCTTCATTCTCTCTAAACCCATTTCATGAAAGCTGACACTCTTTTAACATAATTCAGCTTGGCCCAGGGAGTCTCCTTTGTGTTAGATGGGCTGGGCCGGGTTAGGACTGGTGAGAGGAGGGTGAGGCTGTTGGGGCCAGCAGCAGATTGGCACAGAGGGCCTGGAGAGACCAGTGGTTCCAGCCATGTTGTGTTAGGGCTCATGACCCCAGCATGACCTCGGTGCTCATTTGCCTGTGCGTGCGCACTGAGGCAGCACCTGGTATGTTGGGCACTGCGCAAGGGCTTTGCAAATGGCAGTTCACTTGACCCCAGCTTTAATGGTACAGTCATCCCTGCTTTGTGGACAGGGGAACTGAGAGGGGAACTGCAGGCGAGGACCCCTGCCCCACACCAGCTGCTTCATCTCTGAAACACCACCTCTTGGCCGGGACTCTGTGTTACGGCAAATGTTTGCAACTTTTGATCATGAAAACATTTATCTTGGTACATTGGTACATATAGCTACTTATCCAGATACCTACTGCCTAGCTCTGCCCATTATCAATATTTTGTCCTATTTGTTTTCTATTTCTATTTGAAAATATACATTTCTGTTGTCATTGGACCATCTGAAAGTAAGTCACATAGACATTTCGACACATAATCTCTAAACACATTAATATGCATCCTTTAAACAAGGACATGCTCTACTATAACCATGGTAACTTTTTTTTTTTTTTTTGAGACAGGGTCTCACTCTGTTGCCCCGGCTAGAGTGCTGTGGCGTCAGCCTAGCTCACAGCAACCTCAAAGTCCTGGGCTCAAGCAATCCTTCTGCCTCAGCCTCCCGAGTAGCTGGGACTACAGGCATGCACCACCATGCCCGGCTAATTTTTTCTATATATTTTTAGTTGGCCAATTAATTTCTTTCTATTTTTAGTAGAAACGGGTCTCTTGCTCAGGCTTAACCATGGTAACTTTTCATTGCTAAATACTAACAGTTCTAATGTCTGTTTGCTATTCCATATGCAGATTTGCCTATTGTCCTAGAAACATCTTTTTCAATATTTTTTTCTGAGTTGGGATCTGGTCAGCATTGGTGTCTGTCTAGACTCCTAATCTACAATAGTCTTCCCACTTTTTTCCTGTGGCTTTTTACTTCTTGTGAGAAATTGCTATTATTTACAGAAGTAGAAAGAACTAGCAAGTACTGGTGCCAGCGTCACAGCTCTTACCACGAATCGTGGTGTCTGAGGGATCCAGGCTGTTGCTGGAAAAACCCCACATGTAGATCTGCTCGTTGGGCGGGTTTCAGGTCACTGATAATGTGTGTTGAGCTCTGGGGCCCCAGCCGGTGGTTGTCGGCTGATACCAGCTGTTCTCCCGTTGGCTTGTGGGCTTGCACAGATGAGAATCTCGACAGCCCTGGAGCCAGAGGGGCGGGCAGCTGCGGGCAACGCAGAGTACACTCTAGCTCCAGGTGTGGGTCGGGCCATCTCGCCCTGAGTCTACATGGCTCTCTTGCCCAGTGCCCTCTTCCCGGGCTGAGGCTTTGTCTCAGACTTTGGCCACCTCTGGCTGGAAGCCGCCCTGCCTCCTCTGGGCTGACCTCCTGGCACATTGTCCCCCGCCAAGGTGGGGCTCCGAGATCTGCTTTCACCTTCTCACTTCAGGAGGCCTGGCCTGGGCACCTGCCTAGCTCCAGCTCACCTTCTCCTTTGGGGGCAGCCTTCCAACCTCTGAGCGCTTGTTCTGTTTTCCAGCCACATGGGCCTGTCTTCCACTCCTCAGCAACATTGAGGACGTTGTCCTCTGTCTGGGAGACATACCCCACGTGCACGTGGAGTCTACACTGCCCCAGGTCGCAGGACCCTCTCTCCCTGTGCTGTCCAGCCGGCCTTGCAGCTATGTGGCCCCTGTTGGGCAGGGCATGTTGTTGCCTGCTCCTCACTGACAGGGCTTGTTTGGAAGGAGGAGAACAGGCAGGGCAGAGTTGTGTGGGGGAGGCCGAGGTGATGACCCCTCCTGGCCACCTGTCAAACCCTTGTCTGCGGGGGCTGGGATCCTGCCAGCCGCTGTTCTAAGCTTCTCTTCACAGCCTGTGGGCACAGTGGCCCATGATCTGGGCCTCCTGCTGTGTGTGCCCTGGCACCAGAGGTGGTCGAGGCCAGGAGGGCAAGCTGGGCAGGCTGCAGGGTGGACAGTGTGCCCGTCAGTCTCCATACACCGCAAACCCTTGCGCCTGTCTGCCTCTGGGATTTTCCTTGAAAATCAGCACTTGCTGCTTGTGGCCTTGTAAACAGAGAGTTCCTGCAGCCCCTGCTCTCTAGTGGGACAATAGGTCATGGACCTTCTCCTTTGACTTCTGTGTTGTTTGTAGCCCTTGAAATTTTCTGCATGGCTCTGTGCCATGGCCAGAAGGCGATTGGAAAGTCAGGTCCTTGCTTGGCCCCTTGCTCCTGACAATGGTATTAACACCTGTGCCGTGGGTGTGGCTTGCTGCTTACAGCCTCTTCTCCCCCTAAACTCCCACTTGTTAGGAGGATTCGCAGTTGGGAAATTTGTGATTAAGGAAGTTTTAAGACCTCATAGTTCAAGTATGGTTGGGAACCCAAGGCTGCCAGTGAGTGTGTGAGAGCTGTGGTGTTTTCATGTCACAAAAATAAGGCAGCGCATCCTATAGCATCTCCGTGGCTCCTGGCACCTTTAAGTGTGTCCTGCTGGCCATGGCACACTTTCCGCTCTGGCCATCCTGCCCTCTTCCGTGCAGAAGCTGCCCAGGTCCTGCCTCTCAGGCCTCAGCCAGTTGTATGTTCCTGCACCTTCGTTTGCTTTGGGACAGTGGCCTACACAAGGGCCATTTCTCCTGTCTGGGCTTCCACCGTAGAGTTGGGCATCTTCTTTCTGACAACGTGGCTGAGCATTGTGGACACTCCTCTCGAGATGTGGACTGCCTTCCTATGCCACTGGTCGGTGTGCTCAGTGGCAGGAGGTGGTACGTGGTGGTTAGGGTGTCACCAGAGAGTATCAGGGCAGGAGTGTGGGGGCCTATCGCAGACGAGCAGGTTGCTGTGCCATCTCTTTCTGTAGCAACTGAGGGGATGTCACAGATGGGCATTTCCAGTGGCCTGTCACCGTTTGAGGTGACAGTCCCTGGATTCCGTGCGTTTAGCCTCCCTCCTGTGACACGCCACTCTCAGCCCTGCTCCAAGAGGTGGGGTTGTATTTTCACTCCTGAGTCAAACAAGGGAGCCTGGCAGGAAGCACTGACCATCTCAGGTGACATGTTTGAGTGGTGAGTTCAGGGAGTGCCTCTTGCCCCCCTCGGGCTCCAGCCCGTGTAGATGCTGGGTGGTGACAGAGCTGGAGGGTGTGTCCCTACCTCGTCTGACTGTGCCGTTTTGTCTGCAGTTGCAGCTTTGCCATTTCCACTCTGCTCTGCTGCACAGTGGGCAGAAGCCCTGGCCACCCCCTGCAGTACTCTTCAGGAGAAACTTCAGGGTCCTGCCTGTGAGGTAAGAGTCATCCACAGCCAGGGCACCATCTCTTGCCAGGCAGGGCTGGTGGCCAGGCCCCTTCCATGCCCCCCACCAATGCAGGCTGCATTCGCTGCTCAGTACAGCACATTGGGCCCAAGACCCCAGGCCCTGACTCAGGACAGGGCACACAGTGCGGGGCTGCTCCCTGACGACAAGGTTTCATGTGGGTGGCTGGCAAGTCAGGAAGCCAGAGCCGCCTGCTCCGAAGAGAACAAATGGTGATGGTTTGAGACAGAGGAGAGCAGGTTATGGGGGCGCCAGACGAGAGGAGAAAGCTTCAAGAAGAGGGGGAGAGAGCAGGGCTCTGAGAGAGGAAAGGCCAGACAGGGGCCCTGAGGCCAGTGAGGCTAGACGGCTGTGAGCAGCTCATGGCTTGGTGACCCTGGTGGAGGGCACCTCATTCCCAGCGCTCTGTGCACAGAAGACCCTGGGACACGTGTGCGACTGGGTATAGAAACAGGTGCTCGAGCTCCTGCTGCACGAGCACGTGGAGCCCCTCCTGTGTTCACCGATTGCTCTAGTCCCTGTTTTGAGGTTTGGCGTAGTTCAGTGTGTGCTGACCTCAGCATCCTGCCCAGCCTCTGCTGTCCTAACAGGACCCAGTTGGACCTCAGCAAGGTGGATGGTGGTTGTAATATTGTACAGTGTGGGTGACTTTAGCGCCATCACCTGTCACTGATCCCTTCCAGGTGAGCTGAGGAGCCATTTCTACCTCCACTGGTCCTATGGCTGAGCCTCTGGACAGACCCAGAGGAGATCTGCCCTGGGCCTGTCTGGCATGGTGCTGCCGTGGGTGTTCTCTGGTGACCTGAGTGTCACAGTGGTCTGAGTGGCTGTGCACTGTGCACACAGCACTGAGAGCAGCTGGGGGAGCAGAGACCTGTGGAGCCCAGCCGATGGAGAGGGTGGCACCTCCACTCATGGGCCTCTGTCTCCCTCAGGTCCTTGAGACCCGCGCCCCTGTGGAGGAAAGCGCTCTCGGTCACAGTGGTGGGAGTGCCCCTGCTCCTGGGAGTCCGCTATTTCACAGCAGAGGCGCAAGAGAAGAGGAAGATGCGGCTCATGGTGGACAGCGTCGGGCGCTTTGGCAGGTAGGAGGGCCACTGGCCAGGGGTAGGGTGGGGTGGCCTTCTCCCTTGCCTGTCCTCACACATGGAGGCCAGGGCTGGAGGGGGCCGTGGGTTTTGCTGGGGACTTTACAATTGCCTTCCAGGCATCCTTTGCTATGTGGGAAGGTGCTAACTAGGGGGGCCGTCAGATGTGAGTCCCTGACATTTAACATGGCCTCCACAGACCTTTCCCCAGTCAGCTTTGGCCCTGGTTGGTACCTCCTCTCCCAGGCTTTCTGGCTCCCACAGAGCAGCTGCCTCCTCCTCTTCCTTCCCCTCTGCCCCCACCCACCCCAAGGAGAGTTGGCATCTGGGCAGAGAGGTTTGGGCCTGGAGGAGAGGCCACCCTATCTCTGTTCCTAGAGGCCACAACACCAGGTGGTCACTGTCAGAGTACCTGACACCAAAGGCCCTTCTCAGTCTCCTTCATCCCCTGGTGCAGAACTTGGGGGGAGGGCAGGGGAGTGTTTCCTGCTGTAGCCCTCGGGCAGACATTCCTGCTTTCGGTCAGACCCAGGAGTTCTTGCAGTCACAGAGCCTTGCCTGGGCCTCGTGGGGGCTGGCCCTTGGCACTGAGAGAACCCTCAGCTCACACAGAGCCCCTTTGGACAGGGTGGGGTGGGGGAGGGAGCTGGGGGTTCCTGCTCTAACCAGCTCTGAGAACCTGCTGCTTCCCCAGGCCTGGGTCAGTTCCTCAGGGAAGCTTGGAATTCCCAGGGCTGTCAGCCTCTACCAGAGGCTCCACTGGGATTCACTCCAGCAGTGACCGTAGGCATGGGGTGGGTGTGTGGGTGCTTAAAGAGTTTCAGCTGCCAGGATGAGACAGTCTGTCCCACGCCTGTCTCCCTGCTGTTTGGTTTTGCCTGGAGCTCCTGGTCTTCTCTGCTGGCAGGTTCTGGGCAGTGTCCTCTGTGTCCATAGCCTGAGGTCCTCTCTGTCTTTTCTTCTGTGACCCTCCACTATGGTATGTGCAGTGACCTCACAGTGCTACTGGTGACTGTCCATACGCAGCCTGAGTCTGAAGTGCATTCTGGGCAGGCCTGGGTTGGTCTCACACTGTCTCACAGCTGCTGTTTCCCGGTGTCCAGACGTCCAGCGACAGGCTCTGCACACCTGCCTTCCACGCGCTTAGTGGGAAGATTCGTTTTCACAGCTTGCTCACAGGAGCCAAGCTGGGGTTTGCAGGGAGGGAGCTAGTACTGCTCACTTTCCGAACAGTTTGTACATTCTTCTCAGCTCTAAGCCCTGATCATTAGTCGCCAGGACAGTCGTGCATATGGAGCATTCCTGGTGGGGCATAGGGTGACTCGGGGACACACGACCCGAGTAACAGGGCAGCATCCACCCAGGAGCCCAGGAAAGAGCCAGGGCAGGGAGTCGTTGGGGCCAGCTCACCATGAGAGAAAGGGGCAGAGGTCAGAAGGGCCCAACTGCTCAGGGACTATCTGGGTGGCAGGTGGTGGAAGGTTTGAGATAATGTTTCTTTTTGTCTCAGAGCCCTGGTCTTTAAGCCCCTATCCTTCCCACTCTTTATTTAAATTTAACTTTTAAATATCATCTGGGCTCAAGCGATCCTCCCGCCTTGCTGGGATTACAGGCGTGAGCTGCTGCACCTGATGCTCTACACTTTCATTGTTAAGTTATATTTATACACAGTATGGGATGATGTACTGACAAACTTCGAGAACTTTCGCTCTTTGGGTAGGGTTAAGGGGAGTTTTCAACATTTCTAACTTCTCGACTATTAAAATTTTTTATAGTAAACAATACTTTTGTAGTAAAGATGTGAAAAAATTCCATAGACTTCTGCTTGAGAAAGAAGGGATTTAATTTTTAAAAACGTGGCTCCAAGGCCATGTCTGCAGCTCAAGGACGCCAGGGTCCTTGCCAACTAGGTGCAGTGCAGAAGGCACAAAGACAGGCTGGCGCAGGGGCCTGCACCAGGGAAGGCCTTTTCATTCTTTTACAACTGGAAAGGTAATAATGCACACTCTTCATAAAATCAATCTGAGACATGACAAAGAACTCCCGGCCTGTTCCTGTCCTGTTCCCTCCCAGCTTGTCCGTCCCCTGCCAACTGTCAGCCCTGCAGGTGGAGAGGGGGCCTGCTGGCTTGCTGGACCTCTGGGACAGGAGCCCCATGGGGTGGGACTGAGAGGGCCAGGCTGTCTGGGTGTTGGTGGGAGGTCTCAGTCATTTCCATTGCCCTAGGCTCTGGTGAGCAAGGGACCTAAGTTCTCTTCCTCAAGGCATGAGAAGCCTCATGAGGCCAGCAGTTCCTTCTGAAGTCCCCTTCCTGGCCACCTTCACCTCAGGAAGGGCCAGAACGAAAAGCCAGTGTCTGACCTGAGCTGGTCATGGGAAGGAAAAGGCTGCTAAGATTTTGGAGGGTTTCCTGCCCTTGCCAGGGTGCATGTCTCCATTGTCACGGAAGCAATAAGGACGTCAGGGCATGCGCTGCTCCTGCTAGACTGTCCTGTACAAACTGTATCTTCCTGCTTGTCCCAGCCTGACACAGAAGACAAAATGGGAACCTGCGCTCACAGCCATCTGTGCAGAAATAGCGAGGATGTGGGGTGCTCTGAGCTCCCCAAGACATGAGGGAGGCTTTCGTCCTTCCTGAATAATTCAGTCTGAGAGCCATTTGGTGGCACCGAACAGGGTGCAGCACAAGGTCCTGAGGGGAGGGGGCTGTCCACACAGAGGGTGGTGGCTACATTCAAGGCAACTGATGGAATGAGACACTGTGCTGGGGAAAGCTGCAGAAGGAAGTCGGAAACACAAGAGGGAGAAAGCCAGAGTGACCTCCGTGTTGCACTGGGAGCTATGTGTGGACCCATGGTTTGTGCTGTCTAAAGTTAGACACACAATGAGCATGTAAACATGTGCAGTGCATGCACACGTCACACAGACACCTCACAGGTCTGGTTCATGAAAGGGCCTGGGAGCACCAGCAGTCCGGCATCCACAGTGTGGCCGCTGAGGCTGTTGTCCACCCAGAGGCACCAGCTCCCTGGAGAAAGGCCGGTTCCAGCTGGGCAGGGAGAGGCCAGGGTGAGCCTGGAGTGCCTGGCACTGCCAGCAAGGAATGAAGTGCTCAGAAGATGGAGCCTCGTCAAAGGACAAGGAACTGTCAGTGAAAAATCTAGGGCTGGGTAAACTTGGATCATCACAAAAGTATTTTTAATTCTGCCGTATGTTTGAATTTTTTCACGGTAAAATGTTGGAGATGAGAAAAGCACAAGGAGGCCACCAAAGCCAAGTGTGGGACAGTCCTAGGAACAAACACTAATAAATTGACAGAAGCCCACAGTGTAGCATGACAGGAATGAAGTGACAGGTTCTAAATGGGGGCAGAGAGGCTTTCCCTTACAACCAGTGGGCAAGTGCTGCAGGAACGATTGGACTGGAAAATCCACTATCACAGTGATCATTAATTCACCTGAGGAGGATCAGTGGGTGCTACACTCATCAGTGGGAGGCCGGGAAGAGCAGATGCCAGTGTGACCTCAGAGCCCCTCACTGAACACCTAGTGATGCAGAAACCAGATGGTGACATGGATGGGATACAGGAGGAGAGTGCCACCTTGCCTCTGCGGCATCCCTGGAAAGTGGGTCAGCTGACTAACCCGGAACGAGGCAGACAAGTGCCAGTAGAGGAGATAAGGTTGGTGAAATTCTGTGAAAGGTTAGACATATCATAGGCCCTGTGGCCACATGGTCTCTGCTGCAGCCATGCAACTCTGCAGTGTCAGCAGCCCCAGGCAGCATAAGAGCTAACCCTAACCCTCAAGCTATACAATGTAACTACTAACTAGACTGTAATCTTCAAATATGTCAACCTGTGTACAGTGAAGAATTAACTTTGCCCAGAGAGGTCTGGTCTTTGTCCTTGGTTCTAGAGATGGCCTCTAAGTCCTTGGAGTTTGCCGAATGGCAGGAGTGTCTCTGCCTTCTGTGGTGGCCTTGACAGTTGATGCTAACGAGGGAGGGGCAGGGCTGGAAGCTGAGCTCAGTCGTGGGGCTGAGTCAATCCACATGCTTCCCTCTGACACCCCAATAAAACTCCAAACACTCATGCCCAGATGAGCTTCCTGGTCACATAGAGTAAGTCTCTGAGCACATGGAAGCTTTGAATTAGGGCCCCTCCAGTCCTCACCCTGTGCGTCTCTTCCTCGGGATATTTTGGATTTGTCCTTTGCTAACATAAAACCTAACCCCAAGTACAGCACTTTCCTGAGTTCTTTGTCACTCTAGAGAGCTGTTGAAACTGAGGGAGTCTTTGGGCACTGCCAGACTTGTTGCCAGCTGATCTGAAATGAGGGTGGTCCTGGGGACCCACACACCTGCAGCTGGTGTCCTAGGCAGACATGGCAGCCTGGAAGACTACACCCTTTACGTTGACTTTGGCCAACTCCAGGCAGTCATGAATGCCAAGCAGGGGCTGAGGGCTGTTGGGACTGGAAGGGATCAGAGATGATAACTAATTGCCACATGTGACCCTGGACCTAAATCCTTTTGCTAAAAAGGATGTCAGTGGAACACCTGGTGACACACAAAAAGGTCTGCAGGTTAGAGGGTTGTGAGATATTAGTCTCCTGATTGTGGTTATGTGGGTCCGTGTCCTTGTTTATAGGAAATACACTCTAAAGGGTTCGGGGTTACAGGTCCTGTTGACAACTTATTCTCAAATATTTCAAAAAGAAAAACTTTTTTTGGATTATTCTTGCAACTTTTCTGGATATTTGAAATTATTTCAAGGGCAAGGCATAGTGGCTGACACCTGTAATCCTAGCACTCTGGGAGGCCGAGGCAGGAAGATCACTTGATGTCAGGAGTTTGAGACCAACCTCAGCAAGAGCGAGACTCCATCTCTACTAAAAATAGAAAGAAATTGGCTGGACAACTAAAAATAGAAAAAAATAGCCAGGCATGGCGGCATGCCTGTAGTCCCAGCTACTCGGGAGGCTGAGGCAGGAGGATTGCTTGAGCACAGGGGTTTGAGGTTGCTGTGAGGTTGATGCCACAGCACTCTAGCTTGAGCAGTAGAGTGAGACTCTGTCTCAAAAAAAGAAATTATTTCAAAACGAAAATGTAGGGCTAGGTATGGCAGCTCACACCTGTACTCCTAACACTTTAGGAGGCTGAGGCAGGAGTGTGGCTTGAGCCCAGGAGTTCCAGGCTGCAGTGAGCTGTGATTGCACCACTGTTCTCCAATGGGACCACAGAGTGAGCTCCTGTCTCTAGAAAACAGATTAAAAAAATCACGGTGCTGCCAGGCTCAGCCCCTGCCTCTCCACACTGGCCTCTGATCCACCCATGCCTCTGCAGTCCCCAGCCCACGTTCATGTGGCTTCTTTAGTACCTGGAGGTTGAGAATTTTAGCCATTTTTGATGTAACTTGTCTTGACTGTGTCAAACCTGCTTGCTGTGTTGTTAGACTCTTCAGTTCTAGGTGATAGAATTCATTCATGTTGGCTGAAGTGCAAATAGGCATTGATTTCAGGGACCCAGCCCTACAGGAGTATACTTGGGACCCCAGGATGCTGCTGGGGTCTTGTGCTCATGTGTGTGCACACATCTGTGCGTGTGTGTGCATGTAGGGGTGGCCTTAGCTCCCCATTCCCCCAAAAAGATGGGCTGAGTGGACAGGGTGGCCCTCAGGGTCAGCCAGGTGGTTTGCAGCAAGGCCACTGTCCTCCACCCCCGCCTTCCTGGCTAATTTCTGTGGGATGTTAGCATCTAGTGGAAACTCCATTGCCAGTTGATTTGTTGAGCGTTTTTGGCATCAGCTCCATCCAGCTAGGCCTGTCACGGGCAGAGGTGACAGATGCCCTTCTTCCCCTCACTGACCACTGCACGCATCCCTACACCTTTCTACAAGCAGTCAGCCCCTCAAGAAAGTTCATGAGAATCTCGTGTACGATGTGCTCTGGTTGTAGGTTGGTTCTGCCCACAAGGCATCCCCACCTCAGAGTGGCTTTCAAGCCTCAGGGCACATGTGGGAATCCCTGCCCCCCACCCACAGCACGTTCTGCAGGTGCTCTGTGGGAGCCCAGAGTGGAGCCTAGGCCAGGGGCCTCCCTGGAGTGCTAGGGGCACAGAGCCCACCTGGGCAGCCAGAGCCCTTCCCAGGCAGGGTGTGAGCCATGCAGGTGTGTGGGGTGAGGCCTCTGGCCTGTGTGGGCTGGCCACTGTGTGCCCCACCTTAAGATGCTCCTGAGGCAGGTCTGGGGGTCCGAGGAGCCTGTTTCCAGCATCCCCCTCCCTGCATCCTCCTTGCCTAAACCTCCCCCTGGGGAGCCCAATACCTGGTGAGTACATCCAGGGCGTCCCCCTCTTCCCACCCTAACTGGAGCCCTTTCCCTGCAGACCTTGCTTCCCTGGGCCTCCCTGTCGCCTCGGTGGACCTCAGGCACCCTCCTGTGACCTCTGCTGCCCCAGCCACACCTGCCATCCATCTTTGGACCCCCTGCCCTCCTGTGCCTGGACCCAGCCCTTCCTCTTTACAGGCTGTGTCAGAGTCCTAACTTTTTCTGGGGTTTCCATTCACCCACTGTCCCCTGTCCCATCTTTCCTGGGTGCCTGTGGATACCTAGGCAGGGAGTGAGGGTGGCATGGACACAGGCTGCCCATCTGCAGATCAAGGGACTGACTTGCAGGCACTGTGGCCAGTAGAAGGGCTAAAGGGTACCCCGTGGGCTTGGCAGCTCCCCATGTGCTCACAAGGACCCACAGGGCTGGCAGGGTGAGATCAGACAAGAGGGCTCTGAGAACTGAGGGACCAGTGTGGGAGCACCCAGAGCCTGCCTGTCAGGGCTGAGGGCCACCTCTGCCCACAGGTCTCTGAGGATCGGCCTGCAGATCTCCTTAGACTACTGGTGGTGCACAAACATCGTCCTACGAAGCATGGAAGAGGTTTGTACCTGTGCACTGGGTACATGGCGGAGGGTACACTGGAGGTGGCAGGCACTGGGTGGGCCTAGGGAGGTGGTCAGCTGCCCTCCATCCCTTCCCTCCGTGCCTATGGTCAGAACAGCCCGGGGTACTTGGAGGTACTATCTGCGTGTCACCAGCGGGCAGCTGATGCCCTGGTGGAGGGAGCCATCTGCAATGGGGGCCTCTACGTGAAGCTTGGCCAAGGGCTGTGCTCCTTCAACCACCTGCTACCCCCGGAGTACATCAGGACCCTGCGTGTGCTTGAGGACAGAGCCCTCACACGTGGCTTCCGGGAGGTGAGCCCTGTCTCCAGGGACAGAGGGTGGGCAGTAGGGGCTCCAGCAGCAGCCCCCCAGCTGCTCCAAACACCTGCTCCTGCCAGGTGGATGAGTTGTTCCTTGAGGATTTCCAGGCCCTGCCCCACGAGCTCTTCCAGAAGTTTGACTACCAGCCAATAGCCGCCGCCAGCCTGGCCCAGGTGCATCGAGCCACGCTGCACGATGGCACTGCTGTGGCTGTGAAGGTGCGTGGGGGTCTGTCTTGTGCTGCGGTGGGCTCTGAGGCTCATGGTGTGACGCGGGCCCTTGCTGTGTCCTTGCCTGGTGCAGGTGCAGTACATCGACCTGCAGGACCGCTTTGATGGGGACATCCACACCCTGGAGCTCCTGCTGCAGCTCATCGAGTTCATGCACCCCAGCTTTGGCTTCAGCTGGGTCCTGCAGGTAATGACCAGCTTGGGCAGGCTGGAGCAAGCTGCATCCCCCAGGAGGGAGGGCAGGTCCTTGACCCTGACTGCCTATGTGTGGCCCCCAGGACCTGAAGGGCACCCTGGCCCAGGAGCTGGACTTCATCAACGAGGGTCGAAATGCTGAGCGCTGTGCACAGGAGCTGGGGCACTTCCGCTACCTTGTGGTTCCCCGTGTGCACTGGGACAAATCAAGCAAGGTGCGCTATGCCAGGCACCTCTCGGGTGGGGGTGGTGCAGGCCTGCTGAGTGCAGCCTCTTGCTCTCTCCCAGCGTGTGCTGACCGCCGACTTCTGTGACGGCTGCAAGGTCACCGACGTTGAGGCCATCAGGAGCCAGGGGCTGGCAGTGCAGGACGTGAGTACTCTTTGTGGGGCGGGGGTGGCGGGGTGCTATCCACGCCCACTGCACGTTCCACTCTCCCCAGGTGGCGAAGAAGCTGATCCAGGCTTTTGCTGAGCAGATATTTTACACTGGCTTCATCCACGCTGACCCCCATCCCGGCAATGGTAGGAAATTCCCCTGGGGCAGGGGGCTCTGGTGAGGGAGCAGGAGCCAATGTGCTGTGTCCCTAGTTCTGGTGAGGAAAGGCCCAGATGGGAAGGCGGAGCTGGTGCTGCTGGACCACGGGCTCTACCAGTTTCTGGATGAAAAGTAAGCCTGGGGTGGGGTCGGCTGAGCCTCTCCCTTGAGCCCAGACCTTCTTGCCCTGGGGCTCTGGGCTCATGGTGGGGCTGCGCCCGTCCACAGGGACCGGTCAGCTCTGTGCCAGCTCTGGCGGGCTATCATCCTGAGGGATGATGCTGCAATGAAGGTGCACGCAGCTGCACTCGGGGTACAAGGTGAGGCAGGTACAAGGGGGACTGCTGGGGTGGGGGCAGCAGGTGTTATGCGCAGAGCCCTGGTTCAGGCCTATCCATCTCCCCAGACTACATGCTGTTCTCTGAGATGCTCATGCAGCGGCCTGTGCGCCTGAGACAGCTGTGGGGCTCCCACCTGCTAAGCCGAGAGGAGGTGGCCTACATGCAGGACATGGCTCAAGAGCACTTCGAAGGCATCATGGCAGTGCTCAAGGCCCTGCCACGGTCCATGCTGCTTGTACTGCGCAACATCAACACCGTGCGTGCCATCAATACAGCCCTGGGCAGCCCCGTTGACCGCTACTTCCTCATGGCCAAGAGGTTGGTGACTGAGTGGGTGCCCTGAGGGGTGGGGCATGGGCAGGCTGGGGCTGACCTGTAGGTCTGTGCAGGGCAGTCAGGGGCTGGAGCCGCCTGGTGGGCGCAGCATACCGGGGCATCTATGGCATCAACCTCCTGCGCCACATCAAGGTCGTCTGGGAGATGCTCAAATTCGAAGTGGCCCTGAGGTGAGTGGATGAGTACAGTACAGCTGGTGGGGTATGGCCAGGGTCTGCTCCCCACTGACCTGTGACCTCACCCCACCTTCCCCAGGCTGGAAACCTTGGCCATGCGGCTCACCGCCCTCCTGGTTCGTGTTCTGGCCCACCTGGGCCTTGTGCCCCAGGCTGAGGAGCTCTACCAGTACCTGGAGACCTAGGGAGCCCTGGGGCCAGGACAACCACTTGGAGCTGCCCAGGGCCAGCAGGGCTTGCCCAGTCACAGGCCTGACCGAACTGGCCAGGGCTGGCAGTGCAGACACCCCAAGACCCAGGGGTGCTGGAGCAACTATAGCTGGGATTGGGGGACACACTGTGGGGCTGTGACCACAGCCAGGCCAGGTGGCCATGCAATGACCACACATTCATCTTAAACAAATCTTTTTCCTTGTGTTTTGTACAAAAAGGGGGGGGGTGGGAGGTAGTGCAGGAGCAGCAGCAGCATCCACAGAGCTAGAAGTGGGCGGTGACTCGGTCTGTCTCCAACAGGTCATCCAGGATCTGTGGGGGAGGGAAAGGTGAGGCCTGGAGGTGGGCTCGGGTGGGTGGGTGGGGCAGGCTGGGGCCAGAGCCGACTCACAATGTCAGGCGTGGTGCCTATCTTCTTGGCCAGCTCGCCACGCTCCATGGTGCTGAGGTAGAGGTAGCGGTTGAGCAGCTCTCCATCCAGCACATTCCGCACAGCATTTTGCAGGACGCGCCGGTCCACGTGCAGCATCCTGGGACATGTGCAAGTGGCAGCAGTCAGGGCAGACCCGGGAGAGCAGGTGGGGCTGGGGAGGACAGTGTGGGGCTCACCGGAAGGCTCGTGGGTTGAGGCCAGCATGGTGGGGCAGCATGGTGGTTAGCGCGTTCTGCAGCATAAGCAGCCGCCGGTAGGTCTTCTCCTGCATGGGCAGCAGGAGCCCGATGCCGCCGTCCAGGGTGGCTGCGGGGTGCAGGGTGCAGTGTGAGTGAGGCCACACACACCCCCACACCCCCCACCCATGTACCCACACCCAATATACCTGCCAAGGCACTCACCAAACCATGTGATGTGCTTATTCTCCCACACGACTGACTTTTTGCTGGGCCCCTCGGTGGCCCCCCGGCACGGGGTCCTCCAGAATGTGTTCACGTGGGCACCCACGTGGAAATCTGCCCGGCGCAGCAGGCGCATGCCCCCAAAACTCTCCTTGGCTAGACCAGAGGGACCTCGGGTCACTGCCTGCCCAGTCCCCAGCCTGGGCAGAGGTTGGGCGGGAGAAGCCACTCACCTTCCGGCAGGTACATGTACACCATGAGATTGCGGTCTCGATCAGACACTGAGGAGCAGAGGCCCAGTTAGCCCTGGCTTCCCCAAAGTCTCAGCCTCCCCCCAAGACCCTGCATGCTCACCCAGGAAGCCCAGCTGAGCATTGTCCACCATGAAGTCCACGCTGTACACCTCCAGGGGCTTGGCGTCCTGGGACAGGGAGGGGCAGGGTGTTAGGATCGGCCTTGGGCCTGTGCCCACCCAGACAAGGTACCCAGGCCCCAAGGGTACCCGAGACACGAGGCTCAGCGTCTTGCTCTCTTCTTGGTAGCGCAGCAGTGAGATGCTCTTCATGACATCTGCAGCCAAGATGAAGTTCTTGACGCTGATCATCTGATGGATGTAGAGTTGTGTGTCGATGAAGGCCATCCCTGTCAGTTCACTGGCCCGCAGGCTCCACAGAAAGATCTAGGGGGCAGGAGGAGGGTGAGCCAGGGTAGACATGGGACAGGGCGAGGAGCAGGGGGAAGGTAACAGGGTGGCATACCTTTTGGCCAATGGCTGACACCAGGTGGCCGTTGCAGTGACACAGGGCGGTCACGGGCCCCTTCTGCTCCTTCTCATAAAGGACCTTGAATTTGTTCTTGGTCAAGGGCTGGCCAGGCTCAGGTACCACCTCAATCACGTCCATGATCAGGATCTGGCAGGGCATGGGATGTGTTGGGTGGCAGAGAGGCTGCCAGGGGCTGCCTGCCCTCCACCTGCCATCTGACCCCCACCCGCTGGACTCTTACCCGCCCACGGCACGTGACTTCCTCTCCCTGCATGAGGCAGGTCCCGGCAGCCACATAGCCCTTGAGGCCTGACACAGTCTCCTCACTGCGCAGTGAGACTGTCTTCATGCAGGTCACGTGCTCCCACTCCTCCAGCTCGATCCTGCATAGGGCAGGCACGTCAGGGTGTTGCTCCTGCCAGCCACAGGCAGCCCCCACCCAAACCCAGCCTCACCTGGCATTGGGAATGGCCTCCCAGCTGACTGGGGAGATGAGCTGGATGGAGAAAGCCTCCTGCTGGGGGTGGATGTACCGGTCATCTGTAGGGACCAAGAGCAATAGTCATGGCAGGGCTGCCCTGAGTCAAAGCCCAGGACGGAAGTGTGGCAGTGGCGTCACGCACCTCTCTCAATGGTCTCAAACTCCTTTTCCTCACCAGTCATGCGTGGGATGCGGGTGCATGGTGTGTTGGTGCTGGTGGCGACAGCGTACACCTGGGAGTGGGAGATTGTCACACATCAAAGGCCAGGCCCAGCGGTCCCTGGTGAGGGGCAAGGGGCACTAGGGCAGGGCAGACCTTGGACTCCACATGGTAAGCCACATAGTGGGCCGTGCAGCGCAGCGGGATCTTCCTGACAGGCCATGGAGCATCATAGGACAAGTAGGCAGGCAGGACGCTGATCCTCAGCTCACCCTGGGGTAGGGGCAGCAGGGTAAGCAAGGTGGGGGCTAGATGGGGTGGGGTGGACAGACCCAGGCCTCCAGGGCTCTGCCCAGAGCAGGGGGCAAGGGGCCACTGCATCAGACAACAGCCTGAGAGGGACCATAACACTGGCATCCAGGCTTCTTGGGTTTCTGTCAGCGAGTTCCTGTACACTCTCCTGGGCTGGGGATGCTGGCCCCAGTCGGGAGGGCCAGGCCTAGAAGGCAGTGGATGCTGCAGGCAAAGGGCAGCCCAGACTGGCCATGCCAGGGACTGTAAAAACAGGCAGAAGGAACCCCAGACCCTACTTCACCAACAGTTCTGTCAGTAACCTGGGAAACACTTGCCACAGCACAGTCAGAATCCAGGTTGTTGGTACTATCATCTTGGCAGCACAGATGAGTAAACAGGCTCAGAGAGGGTGTGTGCCTCCCCAAAGTCACACAGCAACTAAGGGGCAGAGCTGGGGTTCATGTCAACTCCATCTGGCTCCTGAGGAAGGGCTGGGCTGGCAGTGCAGTGATAGGGCCCTCATCAGCTGCACCCTTAACTCCCACAGCTCATCTATCAGACCTTCCCAGCACCACGCCTCAGCCCCACCACCCTCCGGATACTCCCTCCTGTCCCCACCATCTGCGCCCAGCTGTCCAGGACCTCATTTCTGGGGCCCAGGAAGCGTCATTGAGTGTTGTCATGAACCAGGCTGGCCTTCCTACCTGTCTGTTAAAGTACAGAAAGCCACGGGGGCAGTTGACGTTGTGGAATGGAGCGAAGGAGTCAATGGGGCCATCAATGCCCATGGGATGCAGCCGCAGAGCCCCCCGGCCAGTCACCAGGAGCCAGTGGGGTGAGGGGCCACAGATGAACACCTGGAACAGGCACCATGAGGGTGCTGTGGACAAGGCCATGCCTCCCTCCCACCCCTGTACCCCCACAAAACCACATGCCTACCCCTGAATAGCCGTAAATGTCCTCAAAGTATCGGAAACGTGCCACGCGGCCCCGGGCCCCAGCCCCCTCCTCAGTGTTGCCACCTTCTGCTTTCTTCTTGGACGGCTTTGGCTTCTTTTCACGGAAGTTGATGTTGTGGGGGACCTGGGGGGCACCGTGAAGGCCAGTCCTCCAGATGCTGCTGGCCCAGACCCCCACCCCACCCTTCACCACACACCCTCCCTCCCAGCCACCAGCACCTTCTTGAATCGGACTTTGAGATTGCCCTGGCCGAGCTGAGAGTCGTGGGGGAAGGCCTCGTAGATAAGCAGCTCCTGGTCCACGTGCACCTAGGGAAGCAGGGAGGGGCCATGGGGGATGGGGCAGGGCAAGGCCATGGGGTGAGGTTGTAGGGTGGAGAGGTGGCCTGGCTCCTGCTCACCAGCAGGTAGGGCCTGCTCTGGCGGCTCCCCAGTGCAACCAGCAGGACCTCCTTGACCAGGGGCAGTTCCCCCTGGCGTGTGGCCTCCTCCTTGCGGGCCTCGCCCTGCGTAGTTGGCTGTCCGAAAGAGCTGTCCACCAGGACCCGCTGCCCCACAGGGAAGTTCTTCACCAGGAACACCAGTCGCCAGTCGGGAAGCTGGTAGATCTGGAGGGGAGCAGCAGTCAGTGGGGGCAGTAGTCAGCGGGGCAGGATGGGTTGTGCCACAGTGTGGGCTGCCACCCACCTCCATGGTTCCGTTCTCCCGCACCAGCAGGCACCAGTGGGTGGGCTCTGCTCGGAAGGGTGCAGGGTCCCGGTCAGCGGGGGGCTGGCTGCTCCTTCGGGCTTCCTCCTTGCTGGGGCTGAAGAGGGATCCCGAGTCCCCGTATAGCATCTCTTCCTCGTCATCCACTGTGGGGCTGGGAGCCAGCAGAGGTGTCAACAGGCGTCCTGTCTGCCACAAGAACCCAGGCCCCCACCAGCGCCCAGGCTCTCACGCACCTGGTCTCCGAGCCCAGGCCCTCCATCTCTGAGCCACTGCGGCCCCCCAGTTCATCACGGGCCCCACCCAGGCGGCTCTCGGTGGTGAACATGCCACTGAGGTCTCGGTACAGGCACAGTGTGATCACCTTGGACTGCTACAGGGAGAGGGGCAGGGCTCAGTGGTGGGGCAGTAGGGGAGAGGAAGGAGGTAGAGGGGCAGGCACCAGGGATGGGGCCTACATGGTGCAGTGGGGGCTTGTGAAGCGCCAGGCGGTGGTGGCGGCCACTGTAGGAGTCACTCTTGAGCAGGAACATGGTGACATGGCCCTCGGCGCTCATGATGACCACGTAGGGGTCTGCCACAGCACACTGCACGATAGGCGCACCCAGGTCCACGGGGATGAAGTGCAGCTGGTTCACTATGGGCACAGAGCAGTCAGCCCTTGCCTCTGTAGGACCCGCCTGCCCGCTCAGCCCTACCACCCACCTCCTTCCAGCAGGCGGATGCCCAGCGGTGACACTTGGACGATGTAGCGATTGTCCCCAATGTTTCCAGCAAAGACTGTGGGGCCCTGTGTGGCAAAGCCACTGGTGTCTAGCTCCATGATCTCCTGCCCCGTCTGCAGGATCTGAGGGAAACAGTGGTGAGGTGGGCCCCTCCCCAGGAACCCCTGCCCCAGCCAGGCCCCAGGCCCTGCCCCTCACCATGGTCGAGTCTTCCCGGCTCAGAATAAGGAACCCGTGTCTGCGCCCATCCTCTTCTGCTTCAAGAGCACTAGGCTCCTGCTCTGTGCCCTCCCCCTTGGAGGTCTCCTCCTATGAGAGTAGGAGGAGCAGGAAGCCATGTCCAGTGAGGGCAAGCATGCGGCTTTGACTGCCTGGGCCCCCATTGCTCCCAGGCTGCCACACATGCAGCCCACAGGAAGGCAGTGCCCGTCCCATGGCCTTATAGGGCCTCCCCACCTGCCAGGGCACACACCTACCTCCTCCTTACGCACAGGAGCAATGACTGTCCACATATCGTAGCAGCCAGGAAGCTCAAACGTAGTCACCACCTGGGGCCGGATACTCTTCTGGAGTGACAATGGGATGGGGGTGTCAGCCCACTCAGGTCCTGCCAGGAGGCAACCCACCCCCACTTGTCCCCACACACCTGCAGCACCGACAGGGCCCCGTTCTTTCCATAGCCAGAGCAAACCACGATCTCCAGGTCTGGCTCAGGGCTGTTCTGAAACTGCACAGGGTGGACAAGTTAAGGATCTTGCACCCGCCCTCTGCACACACCCAAGTCCCCGCCCCAGCCCCCTCAGGCACCTCTTCAGAGAGGAAAGCAGGCTCGCCCATGGCGGCATTGGCACAGGGTCCGATGTTGAGGATGCTGTCACACACCTGCAGGCACAGCAGTAGTCAGGGGCTGGCTAGAGTAGGGACCATCCAGAGTGGGGGACCCTACTGCCCTCAGCCTCACCTCAAAGGAGTAGGTGGCCAGCTGCGTACCCGACTGGGCCTCGCTGCCATACACCTCAATCTCATCCACCTCATCCTGTGGCACTGACTTGCCCCCTATAGCATAGAGAGCACACACCTGAGCATGGCCTGGGTCACTGGCCCCTCACTGACCAGCCCTGGCCCAGCTCCTCACCTGACCAGCCCACTGTGGGGTCCACTCTCTTCTTCTTTGAGGGAGGCTCTTCCTGTGAGGTAGGAGGGGGCAGTGAGTGGCTCTCCAAGGCTGCCCCCACACTGGGGGCAGTGGACTGACAGGCCCAGGGCACCCACCCGTCGATACCCACCTTGTCTGCAGACTCGCGGACGGCACTGGCCAGGGGCTCCTGCAGCTTCTCTGTGTACTTGAGAAGGAGGGAGTTGCCCAGGCGAGAGCCCAGGAACAGGTACCCAGGCTCCATGGTGACCATCTGAGGGAGGGCAGGTGAGTGAGGTCGGGGCCCCGCCTGGACCCAGGCAAACCCCCGAGTCCCAACTCACGCTGGTGGTGAGGACGCTGGCAGCTGCCTTGTCAAAGTGGAATGCTCGGACACTGCGCATGCCATCAGTGATGAGCGTCAGCACGTAGCTGGGAAGAGGGAGGTCTTGAGTGTAGAAGGGGCCACCGGGCTGAATGTGGGCAAGGCTCGGGGTGGGGTGGGGCACTCACATCTCACCGCCCTTGAGGGAGATGACCATTTTGTCGTAGGAGATGAAGGCAGCATGCGCGCAGTCCAGGGTGATCCGTACACCCTCCTGGGTGCCTGTGGGGCAGGCAGTCAGGTCGACTGGGCAAGCCTGCCCATCCATGCCCACCCTGGCCCCACCCATACTCACGCAGGGGGAAGGCAGTGGTGCCTGTGGTGAGGCTATTGAGGGCGACACCATAGGGGGGCACACTCTGGTTCAGGTACAGCAGCGAGTTGACAGCAAAGATCACCACCCCACCTGGAGGGCACAGGCTTGTGGGTAGGTCAGGTGCAGGGTCCCTCTAATACTCCCATGCTCCTCACCCCAGGGCCCTCACCTATGGGCTTGGGCACAGCCAGAGCCTGGGTGCAGTCAAAAGGCAGGCTGGTGAGGGACCAGATGACAGGGTGGACCTTCTGTGTGATGTTCAGCGAGATGGCCACAATGGAGCACGTGTCCTGTCTCACAGCCACTCGCCTGGGACAGCGGGCAGGTCAGAAAGGCCCAGCACCTCCCCCACCCCTGAGCAAGCCCCTTACCCCTCAAGCCCCATCCAGCCACAGCCCAGGCAGAGGTGGCTCAGAGTCCACAGCACAGGGGGCTTCCTTGGGTGTCTCACCCCGGCCAGGTCTGGTTGGGCTCAAACAGGATAAGCAGGGTGGGCTCGTAGTAGCCGTGCAAGAACTGCAGGTCAACGATGTTGAGCAGCTTCTCATCCAGGGCCCGAACATCAATGATATAGCTGGGCAGGAAGCTGGACCTCTGCCTGGGGGACCAGGGGCTTCAGCAGGACAGGAGGGAGAGGAGCTTGGGCTCCAGCACCCCCAGAACCACGGGCCGACCCACTTGGCACTCACCCCTCACCCATGAGCCCCTCGTGCTCCTCGGCCAGACTCTCCCGGCGGAAGGGTAGTACCACCAGCCGCGTGCCGTAGACGAGCATGGCCGCGCAGCGCCCGTCAGGGTCCACCCGCACTCGTGGCGTGTGCACATTCTGCACAAACCCATCCTGGAAGCAGAGGGGCATCAGACAGGCCCAGGACAGGAGGCCCCACAGGGTGCACACAGGGCAGCAGAATGGGGCTGGTGGGGGAGGGAGAGACACTGGGCCTGGTCTGGGTTTGGTCCTACCCGAAGCTCAGGCTCCTCAAAGTAGTGCAGGGACAGGGTCTTCAGATCATGGGTCCCTGGGTCATATTCCACCACCGACAGCTGGGGGGGTGAAGGTCAGAACTGTACTCTGCCTGCTGCCGGCCCTGATGGTGTCAACTGCCCAGCATTGGGCCCACCACAGCGCTGTGCCCAACACCATGGTCATGCCCACCCCCACAAGGTCCCTACTCACCTTGGCATCCTTGAAGCTTAGGAGCAAAGCATCCCGCTTGGCACCTGCCAGCTGCACACTGGCCATGGACATGACATTGCCAAAGAAGGAGAAGGAGGCTGCCAGCTCCAGCTTTTCCCGGTGGGCCTTCCCTTCTGGGGGAGAGGCCAGCAGGCTAAGGTCTCTGCCACACACCCTGGTACCCACACACCCCCGGGGCAGGGCCCAGGGCGGCTGTACTGCACTCACCTATGCTCCTGTCATTTTTGGTGAGAGTCTGAAAGAGGGAGGAAAAGAGGGCAGTGAAGGGCACATAACTGGAAGCTTCACTTCATCTAGAGAAGAGAGACACAGGGAAAGACCACCCAGGGCCGGCCCCTGCCACTGCGGAGCCCTGCCCAAAACCCTCTCTGCGGTGGGGAGAGTGCATCCCCGCTCACCAGGGCCAACTCTCACTCACACATCCTCATTCCAACCCTGACACAGGGCTCCCCCACAAGAGGCCTACACCCCACAGCTCACCAGCTGCCTATCACCGAGCAGCAAGCACTCAGGGTCAGGGTGCACATGGCCTGGCTGTGCATCTGAGACCCAAGCAGCACAGCTCCAGCCCCTGGGCCCAGCTGAGGGCAGTACTGTCAGGCCAAGGAGAGGCAGTAGCTACTGACACACATGACTGTTAGGAAAAAAGAAGCCCAAAGAAGCCCTAAGTTCTTCTGACATTTCAGAGTAGCCCAACACAGGGCTGCCTTCACCAAGTCTGTATCCTTGGGTTGCTCTCCTGAGGCCCACAGTGTTGACACTGCAGTAGGTAAACAAAGTGGCCTATAGCTATAAAGATGCTAATTTTTCTTTTATAAAAAGACAAATTTCATTACGTTTTTATGATAATAAGCTATTTCTTCTTTGCTACTTTGTAGCTATTTGAAACAAACTAACAAACATTTAGCTGCCATCCTCTCAAGGCAAAGGAAACATTTTAACAATGAGTAAAAAAAGGTCATTTTTCATAATACATTGTGCTATAGGGTAGAGTATCCTGAAAAAAGCTGCGTGAGAAAAGTGACACAGTAAATTCAACAGATACAGAAGAGACATTTATAAATCCAACCTATTTCACAATAACAAACGAAACTTCAGGGCTTTGACAGCAAATTCTACCAAAGGCTTCAGAAATAATGACAAACTTAAGAAACAAAACAAAAAACCCACTGACGCCAGGCTGATGGCACCCCAGGAGGCTCAGGCAATCTCAACGCCAACAGCCACAGGCAGGTGGGACAGGAAGTCACACCAAACTCCTCAAAACATCTGCAAATGAGCCCAATGACATGCAGAAGGGGTACTATAACACAACTAAGTTGAGTTATTCCAAGAGCATCTATCACTATAATTTACTATCAAAATTCAGGAGAGAAATCATATATTGTTTCAATGGATATAAAAAAGCATCTGATAAAACTCTAGATCTATTCATGACAAAAATTCTCAGTAAAGCAAGAATACAAGGGAACTTCTCTAATCAAATAAAATGTATCTACAAAAAATCTACAGCAATGTTGCACTTGGAGTACAACGTTCATTCTTCCTCTGTCACCAAGACTAGCCAAGAACAACTGCTTTCCCCTACCACATACAAGGTCAATACAGGGAGCAACTGCACTACTGTATATACAAAAGAAACAGAGAATGAAAATTTAAAAGAATTTTAAGAAACGTGGACATAACCAAATGGTCTAATGTGCAGTTGGAATTCTGGAGATTGGAGAAAAACAGCTAAGAAGCCGCCTCTTGCAAGAAGCCTTCCTGGACCAACTCTCAGCCCTCTGGCAACCAAAGCGCCCCTGTATTTTCTCATGGGCTTGTCTCACGTTACTACAACTCCTGTCAACAGTCTTGTCCCGGCCGGGCGCGGTGGCTCACGCCTGTAATCCTAGCACTCTGGGAGGCCGAGGTGGGCGGATCATTTGAGCTCAGGAGTTCGAAACCAGCCTGAGCAAGAGCGAGACCCCATCTCTACTAAAAAATAGAAAGAAATTAATTGGCCAACTAAAATATAGAAAAAACTTAGCCGGGCATGGTGGCGCATGCCTGTAGTCCCAGCTACTCGGGAGGCTGAGGCAGGAGGATCGCCTGAACCCAGGAGTCTGAGGTTGCTGTGAGCGAGGCTGACGCCATGGCACTCTAGCCCGGGCAACAGAGTGAGACTCTGTCTCAAAAAAAAAAAACAGTCTTGTCCCCAGCCTTGTTCCCTTTACTAGGAATGTTCTTCCCCTGACAAACTCCTGCTCTGCCTCAAGGAGGCTCTCCTGATCATCTGACTGGAAATACACGCCTCCTTTATTCTCTCCTTTATCCCCTCAACACCACTTGTTGCAGCCTGTAAATGCGTTTAAATGTGTATTGGCTATTCCCCTCCCCAAGTGTTTGTAGGTTTGGTTCACCACTGTATTTCTACTACCTAGCAATACAGCAGGCGTTCACAACAATTTGCTGAAAAAGGGAAAACCAAGTAAGACGCGCTGGGGCAGTGCGCCATTCCCACCAGAGTAAGAGGGAGGCAGAATAACGCAGAATTTAAGGGAAGAGGCTCCGCAGACAACAGATCAAGGATCAAATCCTGGCTCCTCCTGGGGAACCTTAAACGAATCACTGAATTTCTCTGGGCCTTGGAGTACCCACCTCACAGAGAAATGGGGAGGGTTAAAAGGACCTGGGCCTACCTCGGCGTCGCGGTTGAGGCGGTACACGTAGAGCTGCGAGGTCCCGGCCACCACGAGGTTGCGCTCACTGTTGTTAAAGAAGTTGCAGTACATAGAGAACTCGATGCCGGTGGGCGGATGCGCCTGTTTGTACACTGCGTACATGGCGCCAACCCTGGGCTGCGCGGGACCGGAAGGGGACAAAATGAGGGGGCCGCCCGCGCAAGAGCCCCAGGCCCGGCCCGGCACCCTTCCCTCGCCTCGCGCCGCCGCCTCGCTCCCGGCCACCCGCCCACCTGGCAGTTGGAGCCAGATCAAGGGGGACCGGGACGGCGGCGAACTCGGCCCGGCTGGGATGGGAAGCTGAGCGCCAAGGTTCCGGGCTACCGCGCCTGCGAAGCGCCTCCGCGCGGGAGCGACGGTGAGGGCGACAGCGGCCCCTGGTGGCCCGGGGTGGCGGGACGGCTTCGTGGCTCCGCTCCCGCTGGACGTCCCCCGCCTGAAAGCCCAGTGAGCGCCCGATCCAGGGGACCTTGGAGCGGGGGCCAGGCACGGGCCTGGGACTTAGAAAGGGAATAAAAAGAAATAAAACAAGAAAGCATAGTCATAACCAACCGGTGGCGCAGGTCTATAGTCCCAGCTACTCCGGAGGCGGGAGGATTGCGAGCCCACGAGTTCAAGACCAGCCTGGGCAATGTAATGAGACCCCTATCTCATTAAGAAAGAAGAAAGACCGCTATCTCGAAAAAATATGTATATACATAGTCACACCCAAGAAAATGGCTTGGTAATATGTGTTTGTGTCACATCCAAATCTGCCCACTCACTGATTAGTGGACAAATGAACCACTTAGATACTCTGGCAGCTGCACTAACTCTGAGCAACACCCAAGTCTTAAGAAAAACTGTCCCCCAGGACACATGGACAAAGCTCTGGCTCCTACATCACAGGGCATCTGTTTTGATTAAATAAGGCAGTGCCCACAGAACTCCCAGAGGAACCCGGCGCTCAGCAAATACCCTTACAAATGAATGAGAACCCATTAGTGGGGGAGGGATGGTCAGTGTGAAAAGAGCCAGAGATAACAGAGGAGCAGAGTCCTAGGGAGGGCGGCAGCAGGAAGGATGTGGTCCAAGATCCTGCCCTATCAGAGAGAAGAAAGAATGTGGGCAGAGGGGCTCAAGGGGAAGGCAGAGGCAGCCTTGCCTGTCAGCCTCTTCAATAGGAGGTGAAGTGAGGCCGTCAGTAGAGGTGAGGGCTTAGAGGTATTGGGGAGGGCTGTGATGGACTGAACAATGGACTGAGGCACATAGAAAGGGGCATCTGGGTGGTCATGGGCTGGTGGAGGGGCCTGGGGCCACCACCACAAGCCCCCACAAGTTCAGGGCTCTCTGCGCTACCATTCAGGGGCTCTTGCCCTCCAAAAGCCAGCTGAGTTTGCCCTTGGCCCCTGCAGCATGGGCCCCATGGCCCACGGGGATACTGGTGGATACTGCTGTCCAGACCATACTTCAGATGTTCCCTGGGGAGCAGGTACTGTGCTGGGAGCTGGTGGTTTTCTATGCTTTCCTCCCCCTGCACCTGTCCTATGCGCCTGGCCTTCTCTGGGGTTGGTGAAGGTTCTTGAAGAATCAGTGTCCTTTGGGAGTTGGCTGGGGCATATGGCTTTCTCATGCCCCAACAGTCTGGGGACCTATGTCAAGCCAAGATCTCAAACTTGGCCCTTCCTGTCCAATTTGCCCTAGATCTCTGCAGGCGTGCCTACCTCCTTCCAGCACAGGTAGGCCTAGGGAGCATGATACAAGGTAGATAGACCTCTGTTGTTCTGCTCAGGTGCCTGTGGTATTGAGTGAATGGCAAACTCAATCTGATGCTCCCTGGGCTCCTTACCCCTTTTATTCTTTCCTCCTACCTCCTTTCTGCTACCTAGAGAGTGCATGTGATGGCTAGAGCTCTAGCAGCCATTTTGGACGTTGGGGTGTTATGGATTGAATTGTGTCCACCAAAAAGATACATTGACACCCTAACCCCTAGAACTTCAGAATGTGACTTTCAGATGAGGTCATACTGGGTTAATGGGTGCAAAAATATAGTTAGATAGTTAGATAGCATTAACAATATTTGATAGCACAACAAAGTGACTGTAATCAACAGCAAGTTAAGGGCCAGGTGCAGTGGCTCACACCTGTAATCCAAGGTGGGAGGATTTCTTGAACTCAGGAGTGCAAGACCAGCCTGAGCAAGAGTGAGACCCCATCTCTACTA
>VBSM01003228.1:3294979-3307172 GCA_008086735.1 Cheirogaleus medius | reverse complement strand
AAAAAAAAAAAAAGAGAAGAGACAGACACACCTGAGAGACCTGAAAGCAGGTCATGTGAAGACGGAGGCAAAGACTGGAGTTATGGTGCCACAGGCCAAGGAACACCTGTGGCCACCAGAACCCAGGAAAGGCTCATGGCACAGACTCCTCCCTGGAGACCTCAGAGAGAGCACAGCCCTGCTCACACCTTGGTTTCGAGCTTCTAGGCTCCGGGACTGTGAAAGAACAAATTTCTGGTTTTAAGGCACTCAGTTTGTGGTAGGCTGTGTTGTGGCACCCCTAGAGACTACAAGGGAACTCTGAGAATTAACCCCTCTGCCAAGGACAGTGGGCCCCGGACCATGGCCTGCACACACTCTGGCCTGACAGTCTCCAGGCTTGTTTTCCACAAGAAAGAGAAATAAGTCCTCGTCTGTGTAAGTGCAGTTGGTTATTTTGTTTTTTTCTGCTCTGAGTAAACAAGTTTGATTACTGATTGGAGACAGGTCCCACCTGCTGCCCACACACCCTGGAGAATTTCTCTGGCCCCATTCCCCAGGCAGGGTCTGGCAGCACAGGGCCAGGCACCGCTGCGGGAAGGAGGTAATGCCCTTCTCCGTGGCCTTTCTCAGCAGAAAGCATGGCTGGGCTCCAAGGACAAAAGCGTCTTTATTGGAATTGGATCTGAGGACTCCCAGAGGCCTGGGGCTCCCTGGTTACCGGGTTGTAGGTCTGGGTGTGCTGGGCGGGTCTAGGGGCTGAGATAGCCCAGGGCCGGCAGTCAGCGTCCAAGGCCCGAGACTGGGCCAGGGATGTCAGAGTGTGATGTTGTCCTCGTACAGGGACAGCAGCAGCAGGACGGTCCAGCCACCCAGAAGGCCCACGTTGTGCAGCAGAAAGAGGAGCCAGGGCCGCCGGTCCCTCACATTCAGCATGGCCGGGAGCTGAGGAGCAGGAGGGCACCGGGTCAGCGCCCAGCTCAGCGCCCCACCCAGGGCAGCCGCCGCCCCGCCGCCCCGCCGCCCTGACCATGTCGCAGAGCGCCACGTAGAGGAAGAGGCCAGTGGCTACCGCCAGGATCCAGGCCTCGCTCTCCTCGCCGACTCCGACTGCGAGCGCCACGTAGAGGCCGGCGAAGGCCGTGAGTGCGGAGGCCGCGTTCAGCAGCAGCGCGCGGCGCACGGACAAGCCCGCGTGCAGCAGGGCCGCGAAGTCCCCTGGGGGCGGAGCCGCGTCAATAGCCCCGCCCACCAGGCAGCCCGGCCCCGCCCCGGCCCCGCCCCGCTCACCGAGCTCATGCGGGACTTCGTGGCAGAACACTGCCAGAGAGGTGGCCATCCCGGTCTTCCAGGAGGACGCGAAGGCGGCGCCCACTGCCAGCCCGTCGGCGAAGTTGTGCACGGCGTCGCCCAGCGTGATCAGATAGGGCAGCAGCCTCAGCTCTGCAGGTGCGGCGGCAGTGGGTCCACGTGGGCCAGGCCCCCTCCTCCGAGTCCCCTGGCCCCGCCCGCGCCCCGCCTGACTGCTGGGGGCCCCCCCAGCCCTTCCTCGGCCTCCCTCAGGGCTCACCTGGGCTCAGCCTCCGGGGCTCCGGGTTCAGCAGCTCCGGGCTCTCCTCCGCCACCTGGGATGAACGGGGATGAGCTCCTGCTAGGAGGTGGGAGGGGGAGCACAGGCCTTTGGGGGCGGGGAGTGGAGGCGTGGGAAGGGGTCCTGGTGGAGGGGCTCTGCGTGGGATGGGGGCATTGGGCGCCCACTCACCAGATCTGCGCGGGAGCCCTCATGGGGCTGCTTGGGCTGCCTGAGCTCGCTAGGCGCCAGCTGCAGGGGCACGCCGTGGCTGTGGCCGCCGTGGCTGCAGGGCCCATCCTTTTCCGGATCCTGTGGGGATAGCTGGTCTGGGCCTGCCAACTCCCACCCCACCCACCCAATGGTTCCAGTCCGACAAGCCTAACCTCTGGGTCCCTGGGCAGCAGGAGGTTGAAGAGGTTCTCAAACAGGAAGAATGCGTAGAGACCCGCAAGCATGGCCAGGAGGCGCCAGGTGGGCTGTAGGCTGAGGCCCTCCCCACTGTGCGTGTGCAGCCCCAGCACCTAGGGAGCAGGAGGCATGGGGCTGGAGGCAGAAGGCATGGGGGTGGCCCCCTGCCCCCCAGACAAGGGGAGAGGGGTTGGGGATGGAGAAGGGCCCCAGGAGGGCATGCCCTGGGAGTCCCGGGGTGGGGAATGGGGGCTCCTGGCAGATGAGGCAGACCTTGGGTGTCAGGTGCAGGAGGGCATCGCCAGTGAGAGCACCCACCGCCATGCTCAGAAAGGTCTGCATGACATAGTGGGTGACCCTACTGCAGCCAGCACATGTCAGCAGCAGGAGGCCAAAAACTGCAGAGAGGCAGATGAGCAGCGTGGCCAGGGAGCCATACAGATACCCTGGGGACAGGAGCAGCACTGTGAGAGCCCCCTTCCCACTGCTGCCACAGCCCCTGCTTCCCAGGGAGTGCCCAAGTGGGGCCCAAGAGTGAGCAGGAGCTCACCAGGGCTGCAGGTGGTTGGTGTGCACCAGGCCTCTGCTCACACTGACCCTCCTGACTCCCAGGTCCCCACCTTTCCCTGCACCACCTCCTCTTTCTACCTGCAGCCCCTGCCCATCTCTCTCCAGCCCTCCCTCATTCTTAGTGGCTCCCTCTTCCCCTGCACTGCCCCTCCTCCCACTAGCTACCAGCCCCACAACTATGAGGTGGGCACTCACTCTCTGTCTGGCTGAGCTGGTCCTGGATGAGGGGCCTGGTCTGGGGGCTGCAGGCCCCACTCAGCTGCTGCTGGAGCAGGGCAGGGCTCAGTTGGACCCAGGCCTCAGGGGACACCCCAGCCTGTTCCGACAGCCCATACACAGCCATCACGTCCCTTGCACTGAGGCACACCTGGGGGTGGCAGGACAGGGTCAGGGCCTGAGGGACTATGGGGCCCCATCTCAGCCGAGACCCTGGCCCACGAGCTTCTCACCGTGTCCCACATGCTGGAGTTGTTGTCATGGGTGGCAAGGGGCACAGGATCCTGGTGGCTGGTCCCCCTGCCCAGATGACTGTAGTCACTGTGGTCACCCTGGGACTCTCTGCCCACCCCCAGGTGCTGCATCAAAGCTGCCAGCTCTGGCAGGGAGGACAGAGTCAGTGCACAATGTTTGTGTGGGCTTTAGCCCTGCCCCCACCCCCGACATGGAGGCTGGGGGACTTAGGGCACTCCCCACTGTGTGTCCCAGCCCAGGCCTCACCGGCTAGTGTGATGTTGGGGGCTTCGCCACTGTGCTGCTGGAACACAAAGTCCACAAAGTATTGGGGGCTTGGCAGGGCATGGAGGCAGGACCCACTTCTGACATGGTCCAGCAGGACAGCTAGGACCTGGCCTGGGCTGCCAGGAGCCCCTGCCCCTGCTGCCTCCTCCAGCAGCTGAGGGATGTCTACACAGGTCTGGGGGAGGAGACAGGCTTCAGCTGCTGCCCCCAGTGTGACCTGGCCTACAGCTCTGCCATCTCCCACTGACCCCAAGATCTGCCACCACCAGCCTCCTCAGAGCACTTCTGGACTTGGCACCACCTCTTCCACCTCACCTGAGACCTGGGCTCTGCCTCAGCCACTCCCTAAAGCCATAGCCCATCCCTGCCCTGGCCCAGCTTGTCCAGGCTCCCACCCTGCCCTCTGGACTCCTCGCTGGACTGCAGAGCCATCTTGGCCCCCATCCCCTGGAGAGGGCCCCTCCCCGGCCTCCTGCAGCTCCTGCCCTGCTCAGTGGTGAACACCCATTTGTGGATCCCAGCCCACTCCAGCCTCCTGAGTGTAGCCCCACGAGCCCCAGGTACCTAGAAGGCTCTGCAGAGGAAAGTTCCACCCAATGCTGACCCTTGAGCCAGCCGGCCTGGGTCCTCACCTCCTCCACAGTGGCCCGACTGGCAGTCTGAGCCTGGATCCTCTGGAGCAGCTGGCTCAGGCCTGCGGTCAGGGCCTCGGGACCCTTGAGCATGGCCAGGAGATGGTCTGCGTGAGAGGCCCAGCGGCCAGCCTGGATGTCCTCGCAAGTGCCCTCTGGGTTGCTGAGGTAGAGGACAGTGGCAGCACTGAGGCGAGCGATGTAGCTGGATGTTAGGACCGGCCCTGGGGGAAAACCTGGCTCCTCAGGGCTGCCCAGGGCCAGGGCATCCTCTACAGACAGGCACTGTGGACAGAGACAGGTGGGCAGGGCAGGGCTGGGCCCACCAGGCAGGAAGAGGCAGCCCCAGGCTGAGCTGTGTGCAGGGAGTTGCCACTTGCCCCAAGAGGCCACCTCTATACTCCTCTCCCTCGCGCATCCAACACCCCTGCGCCATCCCCTCTCATGCCCCCACACCCTGCCCTCCTGTGTGCCTCACTAGAGGGGTGCACACGGAGGGGTCCACGGCAAGGGTCTCCCATCCCTGTGTGGTTTCTTTCTGGAGCTACTGCCAATTTGACAGCCTTGGGGCCAGTGGGGGTGGGGGGAGGTGGTCCAGGGGTCCTGGGGGGAAGTGGAGCTGTGTGTCCCTGGAGAGGGCAGGCCTGTCTGAGCCCTGAGCAGAGGCCGGGGCTCTGGCCTGCGGGCAGGGCCAGGGTGCTCTGCCACTGTCCTTGGCCCGCCTCCTGGAGTTTGCCCAGGCCCTTTGCTGCCGACTGGCAGGGTGGAGCAGACGGGAAGGGGCTGGGGCTGGGGGGCCGTCGGGTGGGGCCCTTACCTTTCCACACGGCCCGTCGGCACAGTGCACACGGGCCGCCAGCGTATTTAACAGGCCACCCAGCGCCTCAAGATCCAGAGTGCCCTGGCTCGAGGTGAGCAGGCTCCACAGACGGCCAGGCTGGGCTGCTGTCGCTGTCATCACCAGCATGGTCAGCAACAGCCCTGGCTTGAACTGCGCCAGGACTGCCATACTCAGGCCCCAAAGGGCTCTGTGTTGCTGTGGGGAAGCTGTGTGAGTCTGGGCCAGTTGAGGGCCGCTCAGGTGGCCTGGGGCCAGACGGGGCTGGGCTCCACCTGCCCGCCCCAGCAGGAGGACCTCTCCCAGGTATTTCCTGCAGGGCTCTGTGATTGGCTGCTGGAGGTGCCCGGGTTAACCATTCCAGCGGCAGATCCTCCCTGATGGTGGTGTGGAGCCATTGCCTGCAGGGTTGGGGGAGGAGGGGGGCAAGGGCTGGGCCCCCACCCCCTTCCCCTGGGTGGGCAGCCTGGGCACCTGCTCCCCTGACTGCCACCCTTCCTGTTCCCCCAGGGCCTGAGGCGTTCTCTCCTGTGACCTTCTTTCTGGGGACCTGGGGCAGAGGTTCAGGGATGCCCCCACAGCCACACATGGCCATCCTGGCTCACACTCTGCCCTTCTCCGCTGCTCCCGGGGCTGGGGACCTAGTGCTCTCTCCTCCCGGGTCCTGGCCTGTGTTCTCTCTGGGGACTAACAGGCTGGAGTCTGAGGGAACCAAAGTGCGTGTGCTGAGTCATGCTCCCTGCTGGGCCCACCAGGGAAAATCCCCAGGAAACAGCCAAAGCTCCAGCACAGACAAACAGGAAGGGAACCAGAAGACTAGGACCTTGGTTCTGGCCACCACCTGGCCTGGGGCTCTTGGGGTCAGGAAGAGGTTGAGGCAGGATCCTGAACTCTGGGCCCAGCGAGGGTGGGGGAGGCTGTGGTTCCCGGCACTTCCCCTCCCTGCTGGCTCCCACTCTGATCTTTGAACTCTAAGCCTTATCTCTACCTAGGTGGCAGTCTGGGGGAAGGGGCAGACCCCAGGGAGCCAACACCCCCCCACACCTCCTGAGACTGGAGGCCGTGTGGGGGTGCCCCCTCCTGCTGGGTTCAGCCAACCTGACCCATGGGGTGTGGTTGGGGTAAGGGAGCTGGAAGCCTGAGGACTCTGCCCCTGTCTTTCCATGGGTGGGGTGAGCCTGGGCAGGGAGGGCGTCAGGCCTGGAGTTAGGTGCTACTTCCATCTGCCTTACTTGTGTGCTGGTGCTTGGTAGCATGAAGCCCTCCTGGCTGGGGACACCTGCAGTGTGGCATCCACTTTCAGGCCCTAAGGCGGAGCTGGGGCAGGGAGGGGACAGGGGGAGCTCATCTGGAGGTGCAAATGATCTTTGGCCCCTGGGACAATGAGGTAGACAGCTCTGAAGATGCAGTGGGCCCAAGCTGGCTTTTTCCCTCTCCCTTGGCCCCAGGACCACAGGGCTGGCTGGAGGCCAGGACCAGGCCAGGCACCCTCACCCTTGGCCTCTGGCCACCCACTACTCAAGGGCTGTTAGCTTCTGGGCTGAGGTCTTGGCCTAGGCCTGGATGTTGCAGCCCTCCCATGTCTCTGGGCCCAGGGTTAGATCTGCCTGAGCCCTGAAAGGTATGTACACAGGTGGCCTCCAGTGGACATCAGTGCTGGGCCACTGCACTCCTCCCACTTCTGGACCTCCACCTCTCCCAGTTGATGCCTTCCTTTCTAGCTGCTGAGAGCATCACCGGCTTCCTGAACGTCTGCCTGCCTGGCAGCCTGGTGCCAGCTCCCCTGGTGCAGCCAGTCTCCTGTACCATACTCTTCTCTGCATCCCCAGCCCCCACTGAAACATCTTTTGTCACCCAGCAAGCTCACCGCAATTGCTCCTATCCTAAAATGATCACATTGAATAGCTTAAAAAAAAAAGGCAAAAACATAAACCCATGTTCACAGCAGCATTATTCACAATAGCTAAAAGTTGGAAGCAGCCCAAATACCCATTGATGGATGAATGGATAAATAAATGTGGTCTCTCTGCCTTAAAAGGGAAGGAAAATTTGACACATGCTACAACAGGGATGAACCTGGAGGAGGTCATGCTGAGTGAAATAAGCCAGTCACAAATGACAAACACGGGCTGGGCATGGTGGCATGTGCCCATACTCCCAGCAACTTGGGAGCTCAAGCCTGTGCCCATGAGCTATATGATCCAGCCACTACACACCAGTCTGGGTGACAGTGTGAGACCCTGCAGAGTGTGGGAACAAGGACAAGTTCTGGAGGTGGACAGTGCTGATGGTTGCACAACACTGTAGATGCAGTTAATGCCACTGAACTGTACACTTAAAGGTGGTTAAAATGGTGAATTTTATATTTCATCATAATGAAAAAATTAAAGTAGATCAAAACCACCCTCCCTGGCCATCTGCCTCCCTCTGGCTCCTCTCAATACTATTTGTGAGGCTTCTGGCACTCCTGAAGTGCCCCCTCACTCACATATGCTTGTCAAGGTCACAGAGAGCCCCACAGCCAGTCCGAAGGAGTCCCCTTCTTGGTTTTACTCTGTCTGCCCTAGACTCTGCTGCCAGGGCCTCTTGGGGGCTCCCGCTCCATGTCCTCACCTCCTTTGCTGGTCTCCAGCCCCACCTCCCAGTGCCATGCCTCTGAGCCCACCTGTCCTCTGGCCTCCTGCTAGAATTCCTGTTGTGCCCTGGAGACAGCCTACGGCCTTCACAACCTTCCCCTGAACCCCAGCCTCCCATGTCTAGTCACCGACTTAACTCACCCATTTAACGGCTGCCCTTGACCACCTGAGGCAGCTCCAATTCAGCCTGTGCACGCAGATCCCTGCCTGCCTCCTCCACATCCTGTTCCACGTCCCCAACCAGCCCACACACAATGGCACCTCCACCCTGGTTCTCAACATCTGAAATACCACATGCCTCATTCCATTGGTGCTAGATGCCATAGGTATCAAGAAGTCCTGTTGGCTCAGCCATGTGGCCCTGCCGACCTATGACCCATTGACCCATGAATTGGCCTGGCTTTCACGTGCACTGCTATGAAGAAAGTGGTTCAACAGCTGGCTGGAGGCCGGGCTCAACTGTGTTAAAGTTTCCCAGGCAGCTGCACACTTGAAACAATTCTGTCTGCAGAATGCTCAACATGATCCTCTGCTGATTGGATACCGTCAAGTACAAATCCCTTCAGACCCCAGAAAGTTTGTTCCTTTTTGTAGTAAAATGAATCTTTCAAAGGTTTCCCAAACCACTTCTCATGAACCAGTGAATATTCAAAAAAGAGCTAAATTTGAAGCCTGTACAAAGCTTATACTTATAAAAAATGTGCCATAACATATAAACGTCTACTTTTGTCAGTACTTAACTACCTCTCTGAATTTTCATGAACTTCTATTTCACAAGGGTAATTGTTTTATACATACTAGCAGCAGCATACAATAAAATATTTATATAAAAAAAGAAATTCTGTTGTTCTTCCAGCCACTGAGAATATGCTACAGTTAAACTCCAGGATGACTTTTATTCTGATGCCACAGATGGTAAAATGTGAAATAATGCACCTCTTCGAGCCCACAGATGTGGCTGTGTGGTTTGCTGCTGTCCTCTGGAGGACAGCCTCTGACAGCAGCAGGTGTAGCCCTCACTGTGCTTGAGGCACATACAGTCCCAGGGCTCCTGGGCGAGGGACTCAAGGGCTTTGCAGAGGTGCTTCTGGGCCCCCTTGGTGGCAGGCATGACAAACTCCCCCAATGAGTTATCTGCTGGGGCTGTACGAGCCTGAAGTCCTGGGCTGGTGTGTGGTGTCCCTAGAGTGGGAGCTGTGGGGGCAGCAGCCTCTGCACCCAGCCAGTGAGGACTGTTGGGTGGGTCCACTGGGGTCTGACTGTATTCCATGGAGGCACCCAAACAGCCTGGAACCCCCAGGTGAGGGGTGGGAAGTGGGTGTGGCAGGTACACCTGGCCCAGGTGAAGGATCTGTTCCCTAGGCCTAGGCGTTGTGGAGGCTCACCCCTGCACACCTCCTACTTACCCAGGTAGCACCCACCAAGAAGGCTGCTGCCCCTGAGTGCAACAGGCTGTGCAAGGGACATGTGGCAGGGATGGAGCCAGGCTGCTACACAGGCTGCAGGCTCTATGCTGAGCCTGCCCCAGGAGGGCAGGGCCCTACCAGAAGGCCAAGAGGGCAGACAGAACATGAGAGGCCTGGAGGGGCTGCTCACAGCAGAAGAGTCAGACAACAGCTTTATTGTGGGAAGGGGACCCCAAAATCCTGACACCACAGACACACAGAGAAAGCTGCTGCAAATAGGGACTAGCACAGACGTCAAGGATGAGTGAGGAGGACGAAGGAACTGGGAACCATCACCTACGACTATCATTCCCTCCTCCCCGCCACGGGCCAGCGCTGCAGGCTCAGGCGTGCAGGAAGCGGTTGAAGGCGTTGTAGGCGGACTCCAGGTCAAAGAGCATCTGGCGCACCTGCGAGTCGTCCAGCTCGTCAGACGCTGACATGCCGCTCAGGGTCTGCAGCCTGGGGGAGCACAGCACCACAGGGTGGGGGGGTGTGGAAGGGCCTCAGTGGTGCCATAAGTGGCTCTATGTGGCCAGGTGGGACACTCACCACTGGCTGACTGTCTGGCGCCCCTCGAAGTCGGGGGGAAGGTGGCTCATGCGGTGCATAGTCTCCATCAGCTCCCGCAGGTCGGGCTGGATCTGCAGACACGAGCACACAGCGCTGGGACCCCACACCCCATGCTGCCTCCTTCCACCTACAGCCCCCTCCCTGCTGATCCCTGTACCTCATCCATGGCGCGGATCTCTAGGCGCAGCTTGTCCATGACTGTGATGAAGAGCTGGGGACGAGTGTGTGCGTGAGGCTTCTCAGGTCCACTGAGGGTGGGGACCAGCCTCATGGCTCACAGCTGGCCCTGCAGGGCCAGGCCTGGGCCACCCACTCCCTCCTCAGCTGCAGTGGTCTGCCTGCTTGGGCCTCCTTACTGCACTCCATTTCTGAGGCCTGGGGACTGCACCTTGCATGGGGCCACTGCATTCATGGCCCTGCCTGGGGCCCTCCTGGGGCAAAGGTGTGTGTGGGTGCTGGCTGCCTTGAGAGCTATGCAGGAACTGAGGGAGCCCACACACAACCCCTCCCCCAGGCCAGCATCCTGCCCGAGTGGACCAGGCCTAGCCGCCTCCCGAGTCTTCAGGCTGCCCAGGGACTTCAGGGGGACTGCCTAGATGCTACCCCCACCATTCCCAGATGAAGGGGCACCCTATGCCCAACAAGTTAGTGTGCTCTTAGGTCTGGAGGCCCTGGTGACCATGTACACATGTGACTGGATGTGGCAGCCTCAGCCCTCCGCACCGAGACAACGTCGGCAATGCAGCGGTTGAGGTTGCCCTTGTCATCCTTAATGGTGATGGGCCGGTCCTCTTTGATCCTCTCCATGGCCAGCGGGCAGTCCAGCTGTGGGGGATAGATGTGGATGCTAGGCCTGGCTGGCCCCATCCCAATGACACCCACACCTGTGCCCAGTGGCACCTATCCCATAAGGAACTGGCTCACTTACGCGGAACTTGCGGCAGAATTCATCAATGGAGCTGATTTCTGAGCCCTGAACCTGTCGGAAGGCAGCTTTGTACTGCACCAGGAGCCGAGAGCAGGCAGCAGTGTACCTGGGGAGAGTACCAGCTGCTGTGCCCAGCACACCTGCTCTCTCTCAGTGCAGCCAGACACAGAGCAGCTCTCATGGAGGGCTGGGCAACAGGACAGAGATAGGCCGTTGAGGGCTGAGGCTTCCTGTTGGGTTTGCACAGAGCAGAGCTCTGGACAAGAACAAGAGGAGGGGCCAAAATATGGATGCCACAGGGGCGAGGCCCAGGCCATGTGGGTTGGCCTGGAGCTCAGTACTGGGCAAAGGCCTGGCCACCCAACCCCTGCCCGCCCTCTAGACCATAGTGGCCAGCCCTCCATGATGACTCCAATCAACAGCTGAGTCCTGTGGGGCAGGCCTGTGAGGGACTTGTAACCTCACAGATCAAAGCCCTGCATGTGTCCCAGGTGCTGGGCCTGGCCAGCAATGCTCACAGACTGCATGGCCCCGAGTCCCCTGCTCCTCTTCTAAGTTCCTTCCATTATTGAGGCTATCTGTGCAGGGGAGGGATGACCACACTCCAGGAGCCCATTTGATTTGCACACCATCCTTCACTATTCCTCCAGGACTTCCTGGCTGAGACCCAGAAGCACCTAGTAATGCTGGGGCCCACAAGTGGGCACCTTACAGCCTGGTCGACCCTGGCTAGGGCCCCAGACCCCTCCTCCTACTGCCCACTAAGTACTCAGGCCCCAGAGGGCAGGGACAGGCTCTGAGGACAACAGACTCCCTCACTCATTGGGGGTGACGCAGTCCTTGATGTACGCTTTCTCCAGGGCCTGCATCGTCTTCACCACTGCAAACAGCTCCGCCATGTTGTCGTACCTGAGGACAACCTGTCCATCAGACCACGCCCTGAGGCAGGGACGCTGAGGCTCAGAGCCCACATGCCAACACCCTTGCCCTGGAGGCACAGCTGTGGTGAGCTGAGCTGTGTTAGCCTGCCTCTCTTACCCATCCTGGGCAGATGCCCCTCAGAACCTGTTCCCAGGCCAACCTCATGTCCAACCTGACCTGGTGTGGGCATGTGGGTTGGGGGCAGCCTGGGGGCTTGGACTTACTTCTCCCGCTCCCGAGCATTCTTGTACAACTTCACTTCCTGTCGGAGAGAGTGAGCAGTGTGTTGGCTGCAGAGCCCTGGTGAGGGTCATGTGGGCGTTTGCTGTTGGCCAATGCCAGTCAGGTGGGCATCTGCCACTCACCTCATACAGCTCCGGCTTGTTCCCAGGAGCTGCAACAGAGCAAGCAAAAAGCTGGTAGCTAGCCACCAAGCTGACCCCAGAGCAGGCTCTGGGCCCAGCTTCCTTTTCAGTTCCTTCCCCAAGGCCTCTCTGTGCTAGGTACGTCCCAGAGCCCAGAGGGAGCTGGAAGAAAGGGTTCCAACCTCACCCTCTTCAGTCTGTGGGAGGGCCTGGGCAGGACACTGCTTTGGGGGGCTGGATGCCAGGCCAGGCTCCCCTGTTCCATTGCTGCTTCTTGGCTACATCACCTGTATAGCAAGGTAACCATACCTTGCTCACAGTGCCATGATACAATGCAAACAAGGCTTGTCACACACTTTATAGCCTTTCCTCTGGGCTTGGTGACACAGGGATACCCAGGACCCCCGAGGTCTCTGTGCACAGCAGGGTCCTGATTGCAAGAGGTCTCTGGGCTCTCAGTGCTGTGATAAATTGCACTCTGGCCCATCCTCCAAGACCATATGAGAGCAGGGTGGGGGTGGGAGACTTATAGATACCCCCAGCCCCCACCATGCCATCCTGTCAGTCCCTGGGTCCAACTCAGGCCA
>VBSM01003228.1:3269223-3294879 GCA_008086735.1 Cheirogaleus medius | reverse complement strand
AGTTTGAGGTTGCTGTGAGCTAGGCTGATGCTATGGCACTCTAGCCTAGGCAACGGGGATGGGAGGGGAGGGGAGAATAAAATAAAATTAAAAAATAAAATAAAATAACAAAACCAAAAAGAGTGACATCCTTGTTTTTGGCCCAATGGAACCAGGCAGTAAAGTGAACTGAAATGGAGGGCATGAGAGGAGTGGGTCTGGCAAGCAGACGCAGCCTTCAGATGGGCCGGGTTTAAGAGGCTCTGCAGACATCCTAGCAGGTTCGAGAGGGAGCTGGAGCTCCGGGAGAGGCCCAGGCTGGCAGCGCTGAGCCCGCGTGAACACTGCGGGACAGTGCCTCCTGGACAGTGCCACGAGGGGATGGAGAAAGGACAAACGAAAATAGCAAACAAAGCAGCCCAGGCTGGAGCCTGGGGCTCCCTACACGTGGAAGGGCTGGGAAAGGACAGCGTCACTCGCGATAAGGCAACAACGGGTCTCAGGGAGCTAGGAGCAGCGCCTGAGCCACGTTCTCCCGAGGGCTGATGCGATGAGGACCTACTGGGCGGGGACACGACTGTCCAGCAGCTTTCACGGACAGGGAGGGAGTTGGTTGACAGGGAACTGGGAGAAAGTAACTGTAACCACACAGCCCGGTTCTATTCAAAGGCGAAAATGAACGTCTCGTAGCTACCAGCAAATAACGCAAATAAATCTCATAAAGCGCAGTGAGCGAGAAGCCAGCGCCTTACAGAACGCCCCACCGCGACTCCGCCGTGCCCGCCCCGGTCAGGCCCAGCGCGCCGAGCAGCACAGAGGCCTTTGCCTCGGTGGGCGGCGGCTGGCCCGAGGCCCCCTGCGGCAAGCGGCGAGCCGCAGCCTGGCCATAGCCGCCGCTCCCCACCGGACCCTGCCCGCCCCCCGAGTACCTAGGCGGCGCGGCCGGTCCCGGAGATGGCGCTGAGGGCGGGGCGCTGCCGATCGACAGCTCGGCGCCCGCCCCCTCCACGTCTACGCCTGCGCGCTCCGGGACCGGCTCCAATCGACAACTCGGCGCTCAGCCCGCAGTCCGTGAGCCTGGCCGACGCCGCCAGGGCTACTGGCCCCGGCCCCGCCCCTGCTCCATCTGACATGCCCACCAGCCGTCCAAGCAACCACAGGGATGGAGGCAGCAATTTCATTTATTAAGGGCTTGGGGGTAGGTGAGTGGAGAGCGGTGGCGCCGCGTTAGAGGCGCCGGAAGAAGAGCTTGGAGCCTTGGTTCAGTGTGCACACGCCAGGGCCGGGCTGGCTGGGCAGCAGCTGGCGCAAGATGTCCCGGTCCTTGGCGCAGAGGCGTCTGCTGCAGAGCTGCAGCTCCTGCAGCTGCACTGTGGTCTTGTCCCAGAGCCCCAGGCCCAAGGGGCCCTGGAGGGCGCAGCCTGCACAGGGGCGGAGGGCAGGTCTCAGCCCTGCAGGAGGCAGTGGCGGTCCAGTGCCAACGGGAGGCCCATTGGACTCCAAAGCCTACGTTCTGTTTACTAGCATGGCCCTTGGGAAACAACACACTTCCTCTGAGGTCCTTGGGGCTAGAGCTAGGTGCTGTGGGCACAGCCCAGCAAAAGCTCCATCACACACTCTAGGAAGGAGAGTGGGATCCACTGTGCAGCCAGTGGCCAGGCAGGAGGAAGGTAGCTCAAATACAGCAGTGTTCCCATCTCCACCTCTGGCAGTGCCCTGACCTCCGAGTCTATGACTACATCTCAGTCTCCCCATCCATAAAACAGACATAAAAGTGCTGCTTGCCAATCTGTACATCTTGGGCCTGAGTGGCTCAGGAGGATACTAAACTCCTGTAGGCTCTGGAACTTGGGGGCTGGATGAGAGAGTACAGATGCTAGGAGCTCAGAAGCCTGGGGAGCAGACCCCAGCTGGGTACAGGTCTCCACCAACCTGCCTTCCTGGAGGAGGCAGCCTAGACTTGTGGGGTGAAGGGGGAGGCACAGGAAGAACCCAGGGGCTCCCCTCACACACACCTACTTCCAGCCCTTGTCCCCTGGAGAGCAGAACCTGGTGTTCTCCTCCCAGACCTCAGTTGGGCATGCCAGGCTCCTGGCTGGCCAGTTCATCAATGTACCTCTCCTGGGGTTGTCCTCCAGACAGCTTAGGTAGGGGACTTCCCTGGTGTGGCTGGAGTGAGAACAAGCTAAATCAGGCTACAGCCTGGTCCACAGGCCAGGTAAGAGTAGGGTCAAAGCAGCCTCCACCAGAAGTGGGAGGGTCCCTTGGCAGCTTTCAACACCCTGACTTTGAGCTCTCCCTTCCTGCCACAGAGAATGAGGAAGTGGAAGAGGGTCTTACTTGTCATGGTATGCTCTGAGGGTCAGGCTGGAAGTGCCAGAGAAAGAGAACCCCCCTCCCTGCACCATTGTTTTAGAAGCTGGGCTCATGCCCCTTTCTGTCACGCTGTACACTGCCCCCTAGGCACGAGCCTCAGGGAGCCCAGCCCAGCCTGGCTGCTGGCAGTGATAGCACCTTAGGAGGAGGTACCTGGGTCTCAGGCAGGTCCCTGACAAGGGAGCTCTATGGCTGGCCAGGCATGGTGGCTATCACACCCAGCCCTTACCTGACAGGCCAAGGAAGCTAAGGCCTCGGAGCCACTTCTGGAGGGTGGACAGGAGCTCCTCCAGGCTGGCGCAGCTGATCTCAGGGTTGGCAGACAGGTCCAGAGAGATGAGTGAGGGGCAGTGAGGGAGACATCTGAGACAACGTGGGAAGTGCAAGGGTTAACTTCCAGAGAGGGCATGCTTACCCTGTCACTAGGGAAAGCTGCTACAGACAGACTCACAGCTCTGGGAGCCACAGGCCAGGCCCATAGTGGCCAGCTCTAGGTCTGCCTGGCCTGGCTTGGGTCCCTCTTGGCACTCCCCCAACAGCTGGCCAAGGGTCCAGGGTCATGAGAACAGTAGTCTTTGTGTGGTTTGATGCACAAGGGTGACAAGAAAAGACACACCAGAGGGAAGGTGCTCGAGAGCCACAGGCGTGTGGTGAGAACTTAAGGAATGTAGTGTGTCTGGCAGGGCAGACCTGGAGGCAGGTGGAAGCCGGACAGAGCCAGGTCTTGAGGCACCCTTTCAGGGAGCAGTTGGCACCACTTCTGTGGCCCTTCCCACCTAACCCAGTTCCCCTGGAGTCCCAGACCTTGAGAGCAGACCCCACCCCACGCCCCGACAGTGGGCAGCAGGATGGGGACATTACCTGCTTAGGTCTCTCACAGCCTTGTCACCCAGATGGTTTGCAGACAGGGTCAGGTGGACCAGAGCACAGCCTTCCTGGATATGAGCAGAGGCCCGAGGGGGCCAAGCCAAGTGGGGCACCTGCCCTCCCTGCTTCCCAGAGAGGCACCCACACAAAGGAGGGCAGGCACCCAAGGGGCCAGAAGGGAGCAGCATCCCATCAATTTGGAGATCAGAAGGAAACACCTCTCCTCCTGGGTGTAAGTCACACTTGGCATGTTGTGATGTGAAAATCGCAGGGACCCAGCCCTGTCTGCAAGACCTCCCCTCCCCCTGCCTAAGAGGGCACTAGGTGTGAGGGCAGGGCTGGGCGTGCCCCTTGGGCCGGGACACAGCCTGAGGCATGCAGCTGTACAGAAAGCATCCCCCACAGCTTCCCTTTCTAAATCCCCACCCTTCCTCCCAGCCCCCACAGGGCCTGAGCTTGGGGACCTTTGACCTTTGGCCCCTGAGGCTCAGTGTTCTGGGTTGGTGGCTTCTCCCTGACCTCGTACCTTGGTCAGGTATTTGACCACAGGCTCCACGAGGCCCGAGTCGCTCTTGCCGGCTGCCACAGAACTGAGATCCAGGTGTAGGAGGGCACTGGCAGGCAGGCTCTGCAGGACCCGGGCCAGGGCAGAGGCTCCCAGGGCATTGTAGGACAGGAACAGGGTCTTCAGGTGCTTAGCATCTGTACCAGGCCAAAACCTGTCAGTCCCACGTGGCCACCAACCCCTGTCTCCAACCATAGTTCTGGGCCCAGACCCATAGGATCCTTTTGGGGAAACCGTTATCCTTTAAGTTTTTATGGGTAGGGCAAGAAGTACAGGGGCAAAGGCTCTCATTCAAGTTCTCCCAGCAGGGAAGGGGCAGGGCTGAACTCCTGAGCCCAACTCCTCCCTACCATTTCTGGGTCCCCATCCACTCCCACCGCCCCCCCCAGATGGTCCTGGGCCAGGGTATCTGCATGGTAGGAGGTGAAGAAGCACTGCTGCCCGGCTGCTGCTCCCACAAAACACTCGGAGCCAGTGAGCAAGGGGCTGGGAGAGCACATGCCATGCAGTGTGTCCTGGGGGACAGCCCAGGCAGGGTAGGCACCAGACGCCCGTCAATCCAGGCAGACCCAGATACACAAGTGCATCTATGTGCTCCCAGAAGCTGGTCCCTCCTGCACAGCCAGACGTAGCATCCCAAGTTCCTTTTGCTTAAAGTCCTTTGAGTCCCTCAACATACTGGGGTCAGGGAATAGATGAGGGAGTACCTGGTCAGCTCACCTTGGAAGGCGCTACTCAGAGCTGCCTGGTGGCTCAGGAAGAAGCTGGGGCCAAAGGCGCAGGCCTGCAGGCGCAGGGTGCTGAGCAAGGGGCAGGCCAGCAGAAGGGAGGCCAGGGCCTGGCCACAGCTGTCCCCCAGGGGGTTCATGCTTAAGTCAAGCTCCTCTAAGTTCTATGGAAGACATGGGCTGCACACTGAACCCACAGAATCCCCAGGAGCCCAGCTCCTCCTCAGAGGCTGGCTATGCCAGGGGCCAAGGTAGGGGCCCCTCCCACCTTGGCCCCCCACATAGGCCTATTGCAGAGCCAGGCACTGGCCAGTTTTCAACCTCTCCAGCCTGCCCAGGGACTGGCTGAATGGGGAAACTGGTGCACCCTGGCTGACACCCCACTGCTCCCTATGCCTCTACCTGCAAGGTGGCCTGGCCTGGGAGGCCTATGGCAAGCTGGCGTAGGCCTTCGGGGCCCAGGTGGTTGGAGGAGAGGTCGAGGAGGACTAGGCTGGGCATGGTGCCCAGGGCGGCCAGCAGCTCAGCGGCACATCCATCCCCCAGCCGGTTCCCTGCCAGGCGCAGCTCCCGGAGCGTTGTGTGTAGCTTGAGGGCCCGCAGCAGGGGTGTGAGCTGGGCCTGGCGCAAGGCCAGGGAGCAGGCACTGAACGTGGGGCCTGAGCCCTGGCGCTCCACAGCCTGTAGCAGCTGCGGGTGCTCCCCTGAGTGGGAGAGACGTGGTGTCATGGGACCAGAGCCTGCCCTTCTGCCCTCTGAATCCTCGGGGGTAAACCAAGAGGTCCCTTCTCACTAGCCCAGGGGGTGCCAAGCAGAGGCCCTACAGAGCCTGTGGACTGAGGTGGGTCTGTGGGGCCCTGACCTCCGCCAATCCCCACATCTCATAGTCCCTGAGACGAGCTTCCCAGGCCCCCACATTAGACTGTCCCCTGGGGCCTGGCTGCCGTGGCTCTGGTCACTTTACGCCATCCCGCCCAACAGGCTGCAAGCTCAAAGCTGTCTTTCCCCCACGTGCCATCCACACATGTAAGTGTAGGACATGGCGCTCACCAGGGCCAGGTGGGGCACCGCTACTCTCACAGCCCACAGACCCAGCCATGAAAGGGGCAGTGGAGCCCCTCTGCCCAGGCCTCCTCACACAACCTCACCCAGCAGCCATGGTCCTCATGGGCCCTCACCTTGTCCCAGGCTCTGGCAGGCCCTGCAGTAGCGGTCGGCCAGCGGGGGTAGGTCCCATGAAGTTACTTCAGCCAACACCTGAAAAGTACCCATGGTCAGGGGCTCTGGGGCACCTAGAGTCTGGGGTGCTGGGTCCCGCTGCTCACCTCATCATTGCTCTGCAGTACGTCTGGGATGGGGTCCTGTGGGGCCAGCAGGGCCCCCTCCTTCCGTAGGGTGAGCCGCGGCAGCAGCCCACAGGTCTGGCAGTAGCGCTGGGCTGCCTGCTCAGCCAGCCAGGCCACAGAGTGGGCCTCACTGCTGTGGGGGTGGACAGCATGCTGAACCCTGGACCCTGGCCAGGCCCTTGCATGCAGCCTGGGTGATGCTCCTTGGTCCTGCCATCTGCAGCTCCCTCCTCCCCTGGACAGCCAGCTCTGTCCTGTCCCTGCAGCCCAGCACACCACCAACCTCTTTGGCCATTCTTGGAAGCTACAGGGCCTGCTGGAGCACTCCAGGGCCCCTTGCCATGCTTATGTGGGGCACTCTCACCTGGGCCTCACCCCAGCTGCCAGGCAGCCTAGGGCTGGCTCAGTGGTGGGGCACCACGTCAAACGGGGCCCTTGCCATATGCCCCGACCCTGACGTGCACAGGCCTCTTCTGCCACAGTGGCCCTGGCACTGCACAGGTGGGCAGAGGGGGCCAGGGCTGGGAGAGGGCAGGTGATACCTTACCTGTGTGGGACAGGAATGAGGAAGAGATTATCTTGAACTTGAACTCGAACCCGGATAGGAGGGGGTAAGACAGAACCCTGGCAGGCAGAGGCAGGGGATGGGTTAAGTCAGGGAGATAGAGGCCCCACCCCCAACTTGCCCCAAGCTGGGGAGTTGGCTCTGCTCTGGGCTTGCACACCTACCGAGGGCTGGCCTACTGCAGGACTGTCCCCAACAGGTCCCATGTCCCTGGGGACACTAGAGCTCCTTGGGCACTCTGTACCCAAGCTGCTGTCCCCTGCCTGGACAGGTGCACTCCGACTCTCAAGACAGGTCAGGCGGGTCTGCTTGGCCCAGGCTCGGGGCTTGATGGAGCGCTCCTCAACATCTGACCCTGAGGCCCTGGACCTGCTGTTCTCCCCGTTGCCCTGGGGGCGGGACCGGCGGCTGCCCTGGTGGCTGTGGATCAGGGGCATGTCGAGCTCCAGCCAGTCCCCAGCCAGGTACTCTTCCTCAGGGATGAGTGCTGTTTGAGGGGTAGGGGCTTCCTTCTGGCCCCAAGGTGGGCCAGGCCCCAGGTGGCGGCTCTGGGCACTGCCCACACCTCGGATGGCTGCCTGATAGGTCGCCTGGGCGGTGCCCACTGCGGCTGCCTCCCTGCTGCTGGCAGAGCCGGGCATCCAGGCCTCAGCCTGCTGTGCTGGGGCAGAGCACCGAGACCTCTTCTGGGACGGCCGTGGGGAGCCCATGCTATCCTCATCCTCTGAGCTGCTATTGCTGGATGGCCCGTGCCTGTTCCTCCGAGGCCTGGCCACAGCTGGCGCTGCCTGCCCCAGGGAGACCCTGACACGGGCCTGAGAGGGCTCTGGGGGTTTAGGGGTATGAGAGGGGGGTTCTGGGGAGGGGCTCAGGGGAGGAGAGGTCTCAGGGTCAAACAGATGATTACGTGGGATGGTCCGGGGGCCCAGGGAGCTGTGGGGTTCTGTGGGAGAAAGAATCCATCAGAGACAGGGGCTGGCACCTCCTTCCCCCAACCCATGCTAAAGTGTCCCCTGGGAATCAGGGCCCAGGGGCTCTCAGGCAGGGCATGACATCCCCAGGCACAGGGGACCCTGCTTGCCTCGGCCCAAGGATGCTGCATGAAGTAGCCTCTCCATGGCGCTCGCCTTCTGCCGTGTCTCGAGGTCCAGGTCCCTGCGGTACAGCTTCACCCACTGCTGCAGCGTCTCCAGGGGGCTGTGGCCCTGTGTGGCACCCAGCTGAGCACAGCAGGGCAGCCCATAGCCCTGCACCGCCCTCACCCACCATGCCCGGCCAGGCTCACCTTCTTAGTTCGGAGAGTGACGGATGCCCCCCGCTCAATGAGCAGCTCAGCCACCTCGAAGTGGCCACAGTTGAGAGCATCATGCAGGGGGGTGATACCCTCGCATCCCTGGCCACCTGGGTCATCCACTGCGGCCCCATGGTCCAGCAGGAAGCGGACGATCTCTGTGGGCCAGGGGATGTGAGCCCAGCTCCCAATCCCCTGCTCGGACCCCCTCCTTGCCCCATGTGCCCCCCTGCAGCACGCCAGACCCCGCCTGCCCCTCGCTCACCCAGATGCCCGTAGTTGCATGCCTCATGCAGTGGCGTCCAGCCACAATAGTCCCGAGGGTTCAAGGGGTGGCCCTGTGACCAAGGACAGGAGGGAGCTTGGCCTTGCATGCTCTGCAGGCTGACCCCCAACCCAGGGGCTTTGGGGCTTTAGGTGGGTGCAGGGCCTTGGTCCAGAGTGGGCCCCACAGGTCCATCCCTTGGCCTGGCCCTCCCCTCCTCTGGCCTATGTCTCAGCAGAGTAAAGGAGACACTTCTCCCAGAGACAGGCTGAGAACAGTGCATCCTTCAACCTCTGAGTCTGCCCTGTCCCCTTGTGGGGAGACAGTGTGCCCAGGTCGAGGGCCCCAGGCTGGCTGCTCCCTCTGAGGGCCTCGGCCAGGAGAGAGGGTATCAGAGTCTCAGCCTGTACTCTAGCCCCAAATCCTGGCCAGGCCAGCCAACCTAGCAACAGCACAGATGACATACCACATGCTGGGCTCCTCAGACACCCTTTTAAAGATGAGGAAGCTAAGAAATGTCAGGGAGGTCCTGCCCAAACCCACAGTTTCTTCATGAAGCTTCTTCCTGTCCCGGCGTGGCTGCCCACCTGTGCCACGAGGTCCCGGACGCAGCGTAGCTGGCCCTCGATACAGGCTCGGTGCAGCAGGGTCTCCCCCACATCATTGCGCCGGTTCCACTGTGGACACAGCCACCCCAGGATGGGGCAGAGATGTAAGGGGCCAGACAGCACTGCTGAGCCCTGGGACAGGGTGGAGGCAGAGTGCTGTCTCACCTTGTTCACCTTCCGCCGGCCCTGGTGGACCTGAAGCTCCTCATCCTCCTCCGGCAGCTGGGACAGGCCCTCAGTGTCATCCTCTGGAACATGGCCAAAGACACCACCCCAGGTGAACCCGAGGAAGGTGAGCATTAGCACCCCTGCCCCACTGCAGGCTCCCCCACAGCAACAGCCAGAGGCAGAGCTCCGGGGGCCCTCAGCCAAGTGGGCAAAGCTGAGAGCAGTGGTCTCCACACTGACTCCTGGCCTCCCAGAGCCTTCCAAGGGCTCATATCCACCCACCACTCTCTGTCCACAGGGGATGCACCCCCAACCGTTCTGCCCCTCCCTTAGGGGTGCTGCCCGCCTGATGCCCTGTCCATTTGTGCATGGACTTCTCGCCCTGCACCCAGACCCACCCCTTTTGCCCAGGCCATACCCTTACCAGGCCACGATATCCCCTCAAGCCAGGCACCCTCCTCGCTCACACTCTGCCTAGGCGGCAGACATACCCCACCTCTATCCCGTTCCTGGTGCATCTCGACAGACCCCTCCTCACCACACCCTCTGCCCCTGGCTGCCCCGACCCTTCCCATACTAGCTCTTTCCCCAGCCCCCCGCTGCGCCCACCTGTTGACTGAGCATCACTCCCTGGCGTGCTGGTCCTTGGTCCACCCCCCACCACCTGCACCTACACACCAGCGACATCCAACCTGACCCCTTCTCTAAGGCTCAGCCCCAACTTCCTTCGACAGCCAAGCCACTAACCTCAAGGTTCTGGAGTCCTCTCAAGTTCAAAGCTAAAGTCACAGCCTATCCTGGAACCCACTCCCAGGCCTCAGATACAGGCCCCCTACACCCACCACAAGGCCACGGCAGCCCACCAACCGAGCTCTTGGCATCGGCCCTCCCTCCTTGCCCGCGTGAGAGCTTCAGTCTAAGCCCTGCTCAGCCAGTCCCTCATGCCCACTCTTTGTGCAGCTGACCACACCAGCCTCTGGAAGAAACCCAGACTAGCTCCGGAAAGTTTTAGGAATGTGCTCAGCTCTTGCCTGGGGCAGCAGAGGCCCTCCACGACGCACCCCGTCCCACCTCCCCGATGGCATACGCACCTCTACTGGGCCCGCCTGCCCAGGCTTTAACCCTGTTCCACCTCCGCTGGCTGACACCCACTGTCTCCTCCAAGAAAGTCTCAGCCTGCCCTTGGCTCCCTGCATGCCACCACTCTTTTCCGTCCACTTCCACAGAAGCACTGGCCACCCCACCTGCCTATCACAAGCCCTGAGCAGAGCACAGCACTGTCCCTCCCCAGCCCAGCAGAGGGCCCAGCTCAGAGCAGGTCCAGGAAGAAAATGCCAGGGGCAGCTGGCCCAGGGGCCAAGGCAGTGTCTGGCCCTCACCACTCTCTGAGAGCTCCACCTCGCTGGCCTCCAGGGCCTCGCTGGCCACTGCCTCCTCCTCTTCCTCTTCCTCTTCCTCCTCGTCTCCGGCCACACTCAGTTCCTGCAGTCTGGTTTCAGTGCCAGGAGCTTCCTGGGGCTGCAGCCTCAGCTGCACAGTGTGGAGATGCTGCAGGACCTGCCTCTGAGGAGCAGAAGGGACATCCAGCTCAGGCCTGGGGGTGGAACAAGCAGGGCTGGGGGCAGTGGGTGCAGAGAAAGATGGGGATGTGGTCGAGGAAGACAAGAAGGCTGCACGGAAGGTGAGCTTGTTGGGGGTCTAGTGTGCATGGGGAGGGCTTCTGCACCTGCAGCTGGGGTCGCTGGGCCTGCTGGGCGCAGCTGAGGGCCTTCTGGAAGCACGGCACCAGTAGCTCATAGGCATCACCAGCCTCCTCACGGGACAGTGCAATGTTGAACCAGGTCTTGGCCTCCTAGAGCAGGAGTAGTAAAGAAGATATGGCCACAGCCATGGCCTGGCTTCTACCTACTGCCCGCATGACACAGATACATCTGCCTGGGCTCCAGGCTCCACCTCCCAACTGCTGGAGGCTGACTGTCCTCAGAAGGAGCTGCCTGTCCAAGCCCACCGTGCAAGAATGGCAGTCTGGCAGCAGAGCTGTGGGGACAAACCCGCACAGGGTGGGGAGCAGGGGTGCATCACCTCCAGGGCATTGCCGTTTCGTAGCCTTAGTTCCTCTTCATAGTGATGCACAGCCTGGCAGTGGTCCTTCATGTCTCCCAGCGTGGTAGCCAGGGACACATGGATGACGGCCAGCTCAGCCCTTGGTCTGTTCAGCAACTTGGCAAGATGCAGCTGGGGAACCAGCCCCAGTGAGGCCCGGGCTGCCCCTGGACAGGCCGCCACACACCGCACTGGCCCTTCCCTCCTGCTGGCCAGGTGACACATACCTGCTGCTGGTAGGCCTCAGCTGCCTTGGGGAAGTCGCCTGCCTTGGAGAATAGGTCTCCAAGCTGCTCATAGATGGCCATAGCACCCTGAAGGTCACTGCCCTCAGCCTCCTCCAGCTGTTGCTGCAGCCGGACCACTGCCAGCACTGGAGGAAGAAGCTTGCGCCAGGAGGTGGCACAGCAGGCCCTGACCCCAGCTCTACCGCCTGTCAGCCATGTGCCCTTAGGCGGCCTACCTGCCCTTTCTACACCTCCACCTGCCCCCTGGCAAAGGGGGTAACAAGAGGGTCTACCTTGTGGGCTTATCTCCAGGATCAGAAAAACTAACAAGGTTAACAACTAGGGATAAGGCATACTGATGACAGTCACTGCTGTCAGAACTTCCAGGGCCACACACATGCCACCTGCTCTCCCATCCCATGGAGTGGGGGGGAACTGTTTTCTCTGGTTTAACGAAGATACTGGTTTGTGAGCAAAGGCCCAGCCAATTGACACCCCACAGTGCTCCCTGACAAACTGTGCTGTGAGCTCAGAGAAAAACAGGGTCTCCTCCCAACAGGAAATCGGAGACCTGCCCCTCTTGCTAGAAGCTGAAGCTGCCACCTCCCCAAGGACACATGCTCAGGGCCAAGGAAGCAGACTCCCCCCATACCCCTTCCCAGGGGTTCAGCCCCCCAGCCCTCTTCCAGGCTCACCATACTTGAGGCTCTGGCAGACAGCCACCCTCTGCAAAGGCTTCTGGGAGCCCAGCCTGTAGGCCTTCTTCAGGGCTCTTTTGGCAGCCAAAAAGTCCCCCAGATCTTGGAGGATCTGGGAAGCAAAAGAAGGCAAAGCTTGCAGACTCCCCAAGGCCTGAACCCACTTGGGGCTAAACCCAGAGCTGTGGTGCAGGTACCTGCGAGATCACCACACAGCACTCGCTCTCCAAAAACCGCTTCCTCATGCTGCGAGCACATTCCCGGGCCCCCTCCAGGCAGCGCATGGCCTGGGAGTGCTGCCCTCCGCGCCAGTGGATGGTGCCCAGATTGTAGCGGGCACGGAACAGGTCCTCATAGAGGTGGTTCTGCCTGCAGGGAGCATGGGGTAATAGGTGCCCAGAGTGCCCAGCACACTTAGGCTCTGGAAAAGTGACAGCAGATACCAATGTGCTTAGGACAGCCATTGACGTGCAGGGAACGTTCGGCCAGCAATAGCTGCTGAAGCCTCACAGATCCCAGCCCTGCCATACTGAAGTCTCAGAGCCCAAACCAAGCCTGCTCCTCCCCCGGTACACAACACAGATGTGAGAGGCCACTCTGCCAATGGAGAGTCGACAGGGGTTGGAGGTGAGGCCCAGTCAGGCTGTCCTCTCAGGAGGGTCCAGGGAGAGACCCTCCCCCAGTTACTTCCTCCAGGAACATGAGATTCTACTCCCTTGCGGGGTAGGACTGGGGCCTTACTCAGCGAGAAAGATGCTCTTCCTCAAGTAGTCGTTACACAGGGCTGTCTGCTGCAGGCTCTCAAAGGTGAGGCCCAGGTTGAGGTAGAGCCGAGTCCTCATCTCGTTCAGTTCCCTCTGGGCCAACGTCCCTGGAAGATGCCCCCTCCAAACAGTTAGCCGCCTCCCCCAATGTGAGGTTTCCAACTTCAGGCCCTATTCAGGCCCATCCAACCCTACCTCCCACCTCCCGCTGTGAGTGCTGGGGTGCTGCTTCAGTGCAGGCGGACAGAGAGCAGGTGATCTCCAGACCCAAGGTAGCGGCGAGGTTAGGCCCTGCACTCTGTCACCCAGCAGCCTGGAAAAAGGAGGGCCTGCGAAGGTGGGACTCACCGAGCAGGCTGGGCAGGCACTGGGGCTGGTGCTCCCCAGCCTGCAGTTCAGGAGGCAGAGAGTGGGGAAGGCACCTACCCTCCAGCTTCTCATCCACAATAGCCAAGCTCTTCTCAAAGGCAGCCTGTGCCTGCAGCAAGGCATCCCTCAGTTGGCAGTGGTCATAGATGTCCAGGTGAGTACGGCCAATAGTGGCCCAGGCCCTCTGCAGCTCAGTGTGGTTGGACAGGGAACGGGCCAGTTCCAGGTATTGGTGCTGGTGCTGAGTGTGGAGAGAAATCACCACCGTGAGCTGACCCACCTTAAGCGAACCCCCCGTGTCCAGACTTCGGGTGATCCCCCAAACCCCCACAGAGCAGGCCAGGGTCAGGCCACACACACCCCTTCTCTATGCCAAAGGCTGGCTGTGGCCACAGCTGCTCCACACCACTACTGGCCACACTGTGGTCAGGGATGACTGGGAGTTAGTGGGGGTGCTGCAGCCTGGCCCCAGCAGCCAGGAAATGCTTTGTGTGGACAGTGGGTCCTGATCCCCCTCTCCCTCTGCAAACACAGCTGAAACAACCTGCTCATTGATGGTTTCTGGTGCCAGGAAACCTATTCCCGCCCCAGTTCCAGGAAAGGCTGTGGTGTCCCCACCCCAGGATCAGGCTACCGTCCGCTAGTATGGGACCCTGAAGGTGAGGTTGTGTCAGGCCAGATGCCTGACAGTGAAGACTCTGTCTGCCTTCCTCTCGGAAAGGGACTCCAAGACGTAGAGGCTGACGCAGGCTGGGGTGTGGCCAGTGACGCCCCACACCTGTAGGGCAGCTGAGTAGTCCTCCATCTCTGCCAGACGCTCTCCAATCTTGCGGTGGGCCACGGCGCAGCCCAGGGGGTCGCCAGCGCTCTCCAGGAGCTGCAGCTCCTGCCGATGCTCCTCCAGGGCCTCTGCGTAGCGGCCTAGGCGAGCAAGGGCACACACAACCTGGCCGGGGTGCGAGTGGTGTGGGGCAGCGGCCGCATGGGGCAGCGCCTACTCGGGAAAGGTCTGCTCACCTCCCGCCCGCCCAGCCCCGACCCGGCGCAGAGCCGCACTCACCATGGCTGGCCAGGAGCTCCCCCAGCTGGTGGCAGCAGGCGGCCTCCTCGAGCAGCTGCCCGCCGCTCTGGGCCTTGGCTTTGTCCTTGCTTAGCTCTGCCGGGAGGAAGGAGCGCGGGAGGATGAGCCAAGCCGAGTCCGCTCCCGGCCTCCGCGCTCTCGGCACCCTGGGCCCCGAGGGACTCACGGCGAAGCTCGCGTTCCAGACTCATGCTTTGGCCGCCACCGGCGCTCGGAATCCGGACTTCCCGCGCTGCGCCCACGACTCCACCTCTTCGCCGCTAGGCGTGCCCACCCCAGGCTCCGCCCCGGTCCCGGCACCGCCCCTGGCCCCGCACGCAGGCGCAGTACCGCACCTCGGCGTAGGGCATTCTGGGAGTGTAGTCCATTCACCCCGAAGCCTCCTGGGAGTCGTAGTCCTGCTGGTGCAGGAGCAGGCACGCGGCGGAGAGGGGGTGGGTCAGAGAAGGTGGGTTGTCCCCGGGCCCTGGGCCCTCCGCCTGGACAGCGGAGTGCCTGGCAGAGACTCTGTTCCTCCTAGCAGGGGGTGCAGGGGTCCAGGCAGGCCAGGCATCAGCCCACTCGGGCTCCGGGGCTGTGAGGAGTGCGCCCGCGCCCACCTGCCCTTTTCGCTATAGACGTTCCTGATGCTGCCTCTGATGCCTGTTGAAATTAAAATACACAAAATTTACTCACACACGCAACTTTGAAACCAAACGTAATACCCATAGGAGAAAATAAGAGTGATTTACAGGGAAATGCACTTGAGTGGATATGCGGACATAGCTGAGGCGTCAGACGCTCTCCTGTTTGCTACCGATACAGCTGAGTCACATTTAGGGACTCAAACCCCCAGGGCCATTGCGGGGGAGGGATAAATGTGTTGTCCAAAATGAATAGAGCTGTTTCCTCAACGTGTATGCTAGTTGTATTCCTGGAAAATTAAGTGAACGTATGTTAAAACTGCAAAACTATTTTGTGTTGATAGGTAAAAAGGAGTTAGGATCTAGGCTCAGAGCACTGTAACCCAGACTTCTCACCCACATGAAGGTCTGAGGAATGTCTGGAATCCTGTAACTTGGGGCACTCAGGCCCCAGACCTCCAAATATCTGCGCGGTACCCCATTACCTTGAGGACCAAACGCCTGTCATGCCATGGGGTTCTCACTCCTGGCTACATAGTGCACTGAGCACTGGACTTCTGGTCCAATGGCTGGTGTCCTGAAGGTCCCAGAGGGAGTGGGAGAGAGATGGGTTTATTTTCTATTATAATCAAAACAGACCAATCAGTGGGGTAAAACTCTCAGTTGGCAAGGTCTGTGGAGGGCAGATGAGTCTCTGGGTCCAAGAAGGGCTGCCAGCAGCAGAGTGCTGGCTTCCTGCTATGGCCCTGGACTGGGCATGTCTGGGCCTTGCTGCCTCCAGGGCTGCAGGGCCAGGGCAAGACCAAGCCTGCAGAGCCCTTCGGGGCAGTCACAAGCAGCAGGAAGAGGGAGACCCCCAGCTGGGCATGAGGGTACAGGACCTGGAGGCCTGTACCACCAATCCCTTGTCGCACAAAGCATGGATCTGAAACCAAGGCAGCTGCATGGAGAGCAGCCTGGTGAGGTGATGGCCTGAGGGATGAGGGATGGTGCTGAAGACAGGGTGGCTGAGAAGGGGGAGGCCCCTGAGCTGCTGGGAAGACCATAAACTACCCTCTTTAACCCCAGTGTTCACAGGACAGCACAGCTCCTGGAAGCCCAATTCCCCTTCAGAGACAACTTGATTTCTCTATGCTTGTCTCCCCACTGACCAGACAGGGTATGCACATGGTACATGAAGTGGGTGCTGCACAGAGCTGGAGGCCTGGGATGGGGGGTGGCCACAGGCTAGGGTGGCAGGGGAAGCTAGCAGAGCCCAGAAGGCCCACCCAGAGGCTGTCTTTTGGTAAGGAAACAGAGACAAAACATGGTTTGGAATATTTTTTTAAACTACAGTTACATACAGAAAATATCCAAAGAGAACAGACCACAAAAGTGACACGTAAGTCATTTCAGACAGTGGTAAAAACGCTTCTCACTCTGCTCTTTAAAAATTATTTTTATTATTTTTGTAAATGTCTCACTTTGGGCAACTGTGGGATGTGGTACTCACAGGGGCTGGGGGTGAGATGGGAAAGAGGGGTGGGGCCCGGCTTGCGCTACACACCCCCAGGCCTCCTCTACATCTACTGAGGCTGGACTCCCACCCCTCATCCTCAGAGATGGCAAAGGACCAGGTTGGGACACCGAGATGACACAGGATCCTAGAGACCAATCACTGCTGTGGTACCCCCAGTAACATATGGCCCAGAGTGACAATGCCACAAGTCTGTGCACTATGGCTAGTGTGTCAGCAGTTGCAGACACACTAGTCTTCTCAGGTGCCCGGTTCCCCCAGGTTGCAGGGCTCAGCTGCTGTGTGTGATGGTCGCAGGGCAGCTGGGATGTATCAATAGTCCTCGGGGACACCCCCAGACACACACCACACCCCTAGGGAGGGCCTTGCTTGGGACCTGTGTATGCTCTTGGGCTGGACCTTCTTCCCCATCCCACACACAGGGTTGCCTACCCCAGGACTAAGGCAGCAGGGTTGCAGGAGCTCAGCCAGCCCTGGCTCTCCTTCCTCCTGTAGCCCCCAGCCTGCCCCTCTCTGCAGCCACACATAACATTCACTCGCACACAGAGATCTGCTGCCCCTGGCCCCTGAAGAGCACAGTGCCCTCCCAAGGGCTGGCATCTCAGCCTGGCTGTGCCCATGGGGAATAAGCCTCCCACCCTGCTCTTCAGCCAGGAATTCCCGGGGCTTGCTCTCAGCTGAATCAATCTCTCTCTCTCACACACAAATACAGGTTGATGGGGCAAGCCTGCCCCCACCCTGGCACCCCCCACACCACCACCCTGGAACCCAGGAACACTACCCGAAAGGGTATCTGATCTCCCAAGGTGCCGAGATGCAGCACCACAGCCCATGCCCTCCCAGCCTTCGGTGCCTGCCAGGCCAGGCTTGGGGGCAACCCCTGAGGGCAGCGGGATTCACCCTGGTTGTACCTGAGTCAGAGGCAGCTGCTCCCAAGGATATGCTGGGAGCTGCAGTGGGATCTTTCTTTGTAGAAGGCAGAAAACCAAACCTGGGGCCTTCCCATGCCCTCCATGGCCAGGCCCCATCAGCTTTGCAGGAGAGAAGGCTCTGGCTTCGAGGCACTCCTGAAAGCCCCATTCCCCAGGCTGGGAATGGGAACCCAAACAGGATTCTCAGAAAGAGCTCCCAGAAATGCTTGGCCTGTGAGGGGGCAGAATGGCTGCTCTGGAGGGGAGAACTGATTGAAAGGGCCACACTGGGCCCTGTGACCCAGCTCAGTCATGTGGATGGGCACTGCCTGGCAGCGCCTTCTTTCTGCTACTCAGCCCACCACCATCCTCAAGGGCCAGGCCTGAGGCTCTGCACCCACATGGCAGGGCAGGTAGCACAGGGTGATGGGGGCCAGGCCCAGGCAGCCTGCAGGGGCAGGGTGGGGCTGCTCTGAGGCATGTTGTTGGCGCTGGGGCAGAGGAACCAATTCTTTGGTATTGAAGCAACAAAAAGCTATCACAGAAGAGCCACATCTCCTAAGCAAAGGTAGTGGGTGGTCAAGCTGTACCCTTCCCAGTAGCTCTGAGGGCCCCTGGGGAAGAAAGGACAGGGCCTAGCTGTCCTAGCCCCTCCAGGTGGGGCTCCTTCCCACGGAGGCTCAAGCCCTGGCCCTGCTCAGCCCTGCAGGGGTGTCAGAGGGCAGCCAGCAAGGCGGGCAGGGATCACCTCCTCCAGGCAGGAAGCCAAACTGCCCAGCCTCCAGACACTGCAGGCAGTCCCCAAAAGCAGTGAAGGGAGCCACCCACTTGGACCCTCACCTAGCCAGACTCACAGCTGTGGCCCCCAGAGCTTTCTTCACAGCCTAGGGACACTGGGTCCTCAAGGCTGAATATAGTAAATAGATTCTCTCTCGCTAAAATTGCATAACTTATAGAAGAGCCTGTAAAGAGTTTAGTTTTTTTCCTGGCAAGAGATAGAATTTCACCCTGCATTCCGAAAATGTCTGCTGAGCCCTGGTGGCCGAGTTCTGCCTCCCTGGGAGTGGCCAGTTGGCCAGAGGAGCCCCCATCCTGCCTGGCTCTCTCTGCCTGTGCCACAGTCTTGAGACCCCATGACAGTGTGGGGGAGGCAGTGTCTCTGAGTCTCTCCTGGGGGGATGCATGTAGGTGCAAAGATAGGGACAGGGCGGGCTCTGACCCCCGGCCAAACCAAAGTTCCCACGCTGTCCATTCACAGCCACGCCTTCCCCTTCAACAAAACAGAAAGTAGGAAACAAGGCTGCCTCTTTAATTGCAATCAAATATGCTGTCTGAAGTTAGCGAGGCCCCCAGAGCCCGGCCGGGAACCGAGCATAGAACCAGAGCAAGCAGCACCGCCTAGCTGCGCATAAGGGAGCTGGGGGCAGGGGTTGCTGCGCTTCTTGCCCTCCTCACTGCCATCGTCTCTGAACCTCAGGGTGCCCAGTGCACTGTCTCCTCGGGGGGTCAGCCCAGCCTCTGGCTGCCCTCAGGAGGAGGGAAGGCAGGGGTAGAGAAGGTGAGCCGGAGGCGGGGACCCCATCACACACGCATGCAGACTTTCCCAGTGTGTTTGGTTTGTCCGTTCTCCTCTGTTGAAATGATCAGATAGTTGTGTGAAGTGCTGCTGAGCTGGGGTGGCCCGTCTGCTTCTCGGGCGTCCTAGGGCCCCACCCTACTTCTGTATCTGGAATAGGAAGAGCCGCAGGTTGATATTCTTAGCAGCCAGCAGCTTGTTGCACTCCACAGAGTCGATGATGGGCAGAGGCACGTAGTCCGTCTCGTTGCTCTCGTTGGTGAAGATGAAGTGGTAGATCACAGGACTGATCCTCACATCGTCGTAGGGGCCCTTGAGCAGCAGGAAGGAGCACTCCAGGGGCGCCGTGACCTTGCTCTTGAGGAGAAGCTGGAAGGACAGCGTGCGCTTGCACGACAGGTTGGGGTTGCGCTCTGAGTCGTTCACACGAGCCTTCAGGACCCACGTCTGGTTCAGCACTGTGAACCTCGGTGTCTCATAGTACAGGCGCGTGATGAAGTCATCCGTGCGGTACGGCCGGAACTGGACCTCTGCAGAAACAGATAGGGCCGGAAAGAGCCGGCCGTTAGTGCAGGCCAGGCCGTGTGGCGGCACCTTCCCCGACTGGGCCGAGGATAGGCTCAGCCAGGGAGGAAGGGAACTTACCAGACACAGTGTGCTCTACTTGTCACAAAGGCAAATCAAACGCAATTATGGCAAATGGAGGTGCACACAAGCTTTGGGGGAACAACCATAAACAAAATTCACAAGAACTAGCTAGAGTGAGTCCAGCGGCTGCAAGTGGCCAGGCCACACTCCAGGCATACCCGACCCACATCAGCCTCCCTCCTTGCCCTGAGCCCCAGTGCCCCCACAGGGGTGGGGGAAGCAGACACACAGACAGGATGCAGTTCTGAGAACAAGTGCACTTTATTGGTTCTGATACAGAGCTGCCAGAAAAGCTGGTGGACAGTGTGTGGCACCCAGCCCTGCCCAAGGGGAGTGCCAGGTCCATGGGCATCAGGCTGTGATGCAGGCTCTGCCCAGTGGTCTGCAGGAGCCGCCAGTCAGCAGGCAGCCCTGCCTTCACAGTCCTCTTGTGCAGCCCGCAACCTGTAGCTGGCAAGTCCCTCCATGGAGGTGTGGGCTCCCAGGCAGCCAGTCCTTCTTGCACAAATGGGGCTCCCCGTGGCCTCAGCCACGAGGCCTGGCCCACATGCCCTGATGCCTGTCAGGACAGCTAAGGCTATTGCCAACAGCAGCCACAGCCTTCTGCTGAGGCCCCTGGGCCCCTGGCTTCACTCGCCTGCTCAGGCCCATACCTAGCCAGGCCCAGTCCAGGCGGTATGGTGTGACCAACTGCCCATGACCACCCTGACCACTTTGAGCGGGCTGCCTGGCGTGGGTTGAGCAGAAGAGGGACGAGGCCTTCCTGAGTGGCCCCAACATCAGCAGGTGCTTCTTGCTGTTGTCTGGCCCAGGCTCTGGCCTGGCTCCTGCTCCACAGCGGAGCCACATTCGAAGGTGGTGGCAGTGGCCTGGAGAGCCATGAGATCCAGTGGGCCTGGGCCCAGTCCAGCCTGTGCGTCCATGGGCGTCCACTCCCAGTTCTACAGTTTGCACTGAGTGCCCTCAGCTCATGCTGGAGCCCTGTCCCTGAACGGCTTCGTGCCAGCCTTGGGAAACCCCACGGCTGCTGCAGTGACTGCCCGTAGTTAGACCTGACTTGACGGAGTGCTCTTCATGCCCCGGGCTCCAAGGAGCAGGCCCCCAGCCCCCAGGCCTCCCCGAGACATGCTCCACTTGCTGGTAAGATCCCAAGGCTGTGGAGCCCCACACAGACTGTCCCAAGGTTCTGGAGCCCCATGTAAACTGTCCCAAGGTTATGGAGTCCCACATAGTGAGGACACCACCTTGCTGGGGTGGTGGGGCCAGGGTGGGGAGGTGGGGGTGAGGCTGCCATGAGAGCCACGCAGATGCACCCTGGGGTCCTGCCCAGCCCCTCCCTCCACTCCATCTCTGGTCTTTCTTCTTCCCCGAAGTGTCCTTCTGTCCATTGGGAGCTTGTCCAGAGCCTGGCTATCCAGTGCAGCCTGTGATCACTGCCCAGAGCCTGCTGCCCGCCAGGCTCCTAGCCACCGCCCCCCAAAACCCATAGCTGTTTGGCATGCAGCGAGTGGCAAGGTGCCTCACCTGTGTAGCCGATCTTCTCAAAGCTGAGCAGACTGAAGATGCTGTTGTAGAGCTGCATCTCCTTGCGGTGGCTCTGGTCCATCTCGTCCAGGATCTCCATCAGTTCATTGCCCGTCTTGGTGGGGTGGGCACATGCAGCCTCATGTACTGTCAGCTCGTGGAAGGGGCCATGCCATGGACAGCCAATGCGCTTGTATTTGCACTGGGTCACCCTGGGGAGAGATGACCACAGCAGTCACGGCCTGTACCCAATCCTGCTCAGCCACCAATGTCTTCTCACAAGACACACTTGCCTCCTGGACCCATTGCTCTGGTGTCTCTTCTGCTTGGTAGTAAGTGGCCACTGACCAACATCCTGGACCCTGCACAGCCTTCTTCCTGAAGAGGCGTGGTAGCTGGGCCCCACAAGCTGAGTAGCCATGTCCACCTGTCAGCACAACCTCGCACCAAGTACCCAGAGATCCTAAGCTGGTTACACTGTACTGGGCCCTCTGAGGGGCTATCCCATAGCCATAGACAGCCCTAGAGGGCCAGGGTCATGTTCAGATAGCAAACTGGGTGCTGACCCCACTGCCCGTCCTGTGTAGTACCACTTATCCCTCCCCAGGGCCTGCAGGGTCGTCACTGGGCTGCATGTGAGGTACCCAAAGCCCAGGAAACAACGATCAGCAGATCATCCCACACGGGGGCCTGGCCTACACATAGGCCAAGTCCCTGACCCCAGCACTACCTGTCTTGACACTCCTCCTTCTGGTGCCTCTCCAGGAGGGAGCGGGGAAACTGGCGCAGGCAGAAGCCACACTCTGAGGGCAGCTCGCTCACGGCTTTCTCCACGGCCAGGTTCCGGCAGCAGAGGCTCTTACTGATCTCACAACGACAGTTGGGGCATGTGGCCTGCTCCTCCTTCAGTCGGGCATCTGCTAGTAGGTGGATAAAACAGCCAGCGCACATCAAGTGACCATTAGTACACTGCGAAGAAGGAAAGGGAGATGAAGCTCACAGACCTGCGGGACTCGTGCACATGCACGTACCCGCCCATGTTTGCCGGCTCCAACCAGGGCCAGGTCAGCTATCCTGGGGAACTCTAGCTGATGAGGAAAGGAGCACACATCTGTCCCTGAAACAGGCAGCTTGGGCTCTTGCAGAGATCTGGAATCTCAAGAGTGAGACCTCATCAGCTCATGGAGATTGGGTTATAGCTCTTCCCTGATGCAGGCTGGACTGGCAGTGATTGGTTTGGTCACACCGGGGCTTGGAGCCTGGCTTTTTCCTGTCCTAGGGTCCAGGGACTATCCAGAATCCCCTACAGGCCCAGATTTTGAAACCCTACGGGAACACCTGGCTCTTGGCCTGGCATAGCAGAAGCACTCAGCCAGTAGCCATCTCAAAGGGGAACAGATGCTGCTTCCTCACACTGAGGCAGGCATGCCCCACTTGGCTGTTCATACTGAGGCTTGGGGACCTGGCTCAGAATGACTCCCAGTCTGGCCCTTCCCCTTTAGCCCTCCCTGGTGAGCACAAGTGAGAGAAGGCAGCTGCCACCTGCCCAGAGAGGTTGGCTACCTATAGGAGCCATCCTGAGAGTTGGTGGTATGAAGCTGTGGCACACAGGAGGCCAAGCTGGCTCAGGACAAGGGCAGGTGGGCACACAGGGCATGCCCAGGGGAGCCAGTAACAGGGGCTACAGACAGGACATGGTGCTGAGTTGGGCTGGTATAAGATGGGTCGGCCGGAGCCAGGCCCTTTCCCATGGGCATCCTTGCTCATGTGGACAGCCGGACACCAGCATGCTGGGCACCGCTCCCATCTTGGGTCTCTCACTCATTTGACATATAAGGGGCTGTGGGCTCAGCCCTTAAGGGGCTCACAGAGTCGGGGGAGATGAGGCCTAGACGGGAACCAAGAGGTACAAGAGCAAAGACTTGAAGCTGGGCAGAGACAGCGGCCCCTGGGCTGTGGGGCATTCTGAGGGTTGAGGGCACACCAAGGGCCAGCGGGGAGTGACAGAGACATGCTTTCCATTAGGAGAGACTCTCTCCCAGCTGCCTGAGGACAAGTAGGCAGGCAGCAGAGTGGTCCCTGTCCAGACTGTGCTTCCACAGCCTCTCCAATGGTAGGCCTGGGCCACAGGCTTCTTTGGGGTCCAGGACTCTTTGAGAATGGGATGCAGTGCAGCAGAGACCCACCTGTGCTGCAGCCTCTCTGCACAATGAGGGAGGGGAATGCTCACAGGCCACACCTGCACGGGTGGGGTCCTTGATAGGCCTTAGCTGCCACCCTATTGCTTCAGGGGTCCGAGCACCCTGAGCTGAGGAGCTGCAGAAGGCTGGCCAGCTCTCTCAGCACCTGTGGGGTCTAGTGAGTGTTGAGAATCAACAGCGGGGACAAAGACCTCATTCACAGAATCCACGTCCACACAAACACCACAGATTATTTGTATTCAAACGTCAAGTTCTGTGTTCAGTTAAAAATTTAACATGTGCATGATGAGGAAGGGGAATGCACTGGTGAGGCTCAGCTTGGAGGATCAGGGCTCAGCGGGGACTATCCCACCCTAACTGTGGACACATGGCCTGGGGTGGGGAATAAGGCTGGTCCTTGGTAGAGTCGGGACAAACTAAGGCTGACCAGGGCAGGAGTGGGGTGGGGAAATTGGTCCACCCCATCCAATCCCAGGGGTCAGCAGTGAGTGGACTGGGTAGGGGCAAGCACAGATGCTGCTGCAGCACCTGCTCTGGGGGAGGCACGGACTGAGGGCCCAGGTTCCATCCTCTCACACACACCGCACCCCGCCGGCCACACCCGAGGCTGCCTGGGGGCTTCAGACGCCCAGCTTCACCATGCCAGGCAGGCCCTGGGCTGAGGACCGTTGCTGTTTCTGGCAGGCAGGAGGGAAGTAGCACAGCATCAACTGGCCATTTGTTCAAGGGAGAAAACCTCATGGTGCCAGCTCAGAAGTGAGACCAAGTCACACAGTACCTGTAACATTCCTCCATGAGGAAGCCCAATAGGATACCAATACCAAGATCACCCCAGGGCTTGGTATCCCCTTGCCTTTCCCTGTGGCCAGCTCTAGGCACCTCCTGGTGAGGCTCCCTGAACCTTTGATGAGGCTCTGGGACCAGCTCTGCAGCTGCCTCCCAGGTCTGCTGGCCTGAGCGGAGCAGCCACAATATTCATTCTGCTGGGGCTCCGCCGACCCAAGCCCACTTGGCTTCTCCTCCTGGCTCTAGACTGCCTAGCCAGTGGGATGGAGTCCTGGGCCCTCCTAAGGAGGTGCTGGAGCCACCAAGCACATCAACCCTTACCTCCCAGCACCACCCACCACTCACCCTGAAAGCTGTCCTAACTCCTGTGCCAGCCCGTGGCCATAGGCCTCATTCCTCCAGGGGTTCCAGACCCAAGACAGGCCCAATCAAGTCCACCATAGGGGAGGTGGTGGGGACTTTGCTCTCTGTCCCCCTCTGGGCCTCCTGGGGGGCCTGCAAGCTCTGGGGAGAAGTGGGGTCACTGCCTCTTCAGCCCTGATGGCTCAGCTCTGAGCCAGAACATAGCAAGCCCCAAGATGTCCTGGAGTATACTGGCCCAGCCAAGGGACAAGCCCACATCCACCAGCTGTTCAGGGGATGCTCTCTAGGTGGACTCTAGGAGGCTAGACCAGGCCAAACCAACACCCAGCCCAGGTGATGTGTCCACAGCAGGATGGTCACTATGCTCCAGACTCTTCCCCGCCATCCAGGCCCCCTCAGCCTCCTGAGTAAGACCTTGACCCCACACATGGGTCAGCCTTGGCAGTGGTGACTTGCGCCCATTGCCCAACCAGAAGCTGGGCCCAGGAGGACTTTACACAGTGCTAGTCGCATGCCTCCAGTGGACAGGCTAGGCCAGGGCAGGCCAAAGTGCCCCACTCAACGTGCCAGGGCCAGGCCCCGAAGCCCAGACATCTCCTGCGGCACCCAGGCCAGGATACCACCCCACCACTAGCCAGGAAGACCCTGGTGGTGGGTCACAATCCAGGATGACATCATAGGGCCCTCCTAGGACAGATGCTGGCTTGGAGCCACAGTGCTGGGCTCAGACCCCAACCCACAGGTCACCAGCAGTAGGACCTTGGGCTTACATCTTCACTCTCTGGGCCTCAGTTCTCTCAAGTACACAAAATGATGAGTATGGTGACACTGACAAAGTAGGATGGGACAGGGCACCTGGCAGTATTGCTTTGCATCCAGCACACACCAGGTGCAGAGCAAACACTACCACTGTAGTCACTCATGGCAGAGCCTCTGGGGCACCCACCCCCAGGAGAAGCCAAGGCTCCAGACTCCTCTACATGCAAGTGGTCCAGAAACAGCCATCTGCACCTGCCCTTGCAGGACAGCACCAAACCCTTCCCTCTGTCTGGGCACAGGCAGCTCACATGCACCCAGCCTGTGCACATCTGGGGCCTCCACCTGAGCTGGCTTCTCCCTCTGGGTTAAGGGGTAGCTGGATAGACTACTCAGGCTTGAGGAGAAGCAGCCCTGTCCCCCAGCCTTGGGCCATAAGCAGGTCTTGGGAAATGTCCCCCTTCCCCACTTCTGGTGTTCTCAAGCTCCCTATAGTCAGCTGGCCTTTCAGGACTTCTTTAAAGCCTGGACACATGGTCCTCTCAAACCCTGGGGGCCGGCTGGGCATGGTGGCTCATGCCTGTAATCCCAGCACTCTTGGAGGCCAAGGCAGAAGGATCACTTGAAGTCAGGAGTTCGAGACCAGCCTGAGCAACAGCGAGATCCCCCGTCTCTACCACAAATAAAAAAAAGAACTTAGGCGCGGTGGCTCACGCCTGTAATCCTAGCACTCTGGGAGGCTGAGGTGGGCG
>VBSM01003228.1:3248281-3262308 GCA_008086735.1 Cheirogaleus medius | reverse complement strand
AAAAAAAAAAAAACAAAAAAAACCAGTCATGGCTATGGCTCTGAAACCAGAATAGCTTCTGCGTGATCCTGGGTGTGATCTCACTTCTGGGCCTTGTTTCTGTCCTGTGGAAACTTGGTAGACAGTAAATCCCTCAAAGGGTTGCCAGGAAGCATAGAGGAGATAGATGATATGATGTCCTTGCCTGTGATTCCTGGGTTTTATCCCAGGCCCACTGAATGATGCTTCTAGGAGCCCAAGGCCACTGAAAGTTGTGGATTATCACAGATGGTTACAAGATGCACCTTATTGCTCTCAGCACTCCACCCCACTTGTAGCTCCTCCTTTGCTGTCTTCCTCACCCCTCTGTTCCCTCAGGTATCCTGGGCCCTGGGGGCACTGTCAGCAGGAGGGGCTGGCACTCAGCTCCCTGCAGGGCAGCAGGGGCCCCCAGCCGGATGCCCTGGGCGGCTGCCAGAGCTCAAGGGTATGGCCTATCTGGAGAGTAGAGGGGGTGGGGACGGCAGGGTGGAGGAAGTAGAGCCTCTGTACTTCAGCACCTGGGAGGCATTCTGGCAACTGCTAATTGCTCTGCATGGCAGGAAATATCCGTGTGTTATGTCGCCTGAGGCCAGGGACACCCTCCAGCCTGGTGAGCGTGGAGCCCGGCCCAGGGGGCACCGTCACCACCCACTATCGAGGACGCCATCGTCGCTTCCGCCTGGACTGGGTCTTCCCTCCAGATGCCAGCCAGGAGGAGGTGACAGCATGCCTTTGCACCTGTCCTCACTCTTTCTCAGAGTCCTCTGAAGAGCAGAAGAGATTCCAGTTTCCCCTTCCTTGTCTGTCTGCCCACCTGGAGGGGAAAGGGTAGCTAGGCTTTAGCCAGGAAGGGAAGGCAGGACTGGCAAACCAGCTGGGTGCCTTCTTCCCTTCCAGGGTTTACTCTCTCCAGTCCTCCCACCAAGCTCTGCAGGCCCTAAGGAAATAGACCTGGTTTAGACAGGAAGGACAGGACAGGTTAACATCTTCAAAAACAATTTTTTACCAGGAAGCTAATGAAAATTAACCTGTTCCGGGTGACAGTTACTACTCATGTACAACTGACAGCAGAGTATGGCTGGGGTGCTGCAGTGGTGGACAGTGCCCTGACCCCACAGGCAATGGCTCAGTGCCCCCTCCTCCCTGGCTTTACCAGCTGCCCATTCCCCTTCCTTGAGATCTAGGGTGTGTCCAACTGTGAGATAAAGGACCCCCCCCTTGCTTTGTGGCCCCCAAGGCAGGTGGGCAGGGGAGCAGGGAGCTTTCAGCCTTGGTACTCTCTTGCTGCCCTGCCTAGGCCCAACTCTCCTCCCCAACCCCCTCTTTACCTGCCAGACACCAGTGGAAAAGTGGGAGCTCCAGCCCCAGCCCACCCCCAACTCGCTTCTCACACACCATCTTCATCTGTACACAAACTTTGCTACTAGAGCTCCCATAGCTGAGGACATGGAGGCTCAGAGCCAGGGGGAAGTAGGTAAGGGACAGAGTGGCTGCAACTCGGTTGGGCTGCCTGCCAGTCTTAAAGGGATGGGGCGATGATTGCCTGGCATGTGCCCAGAGACCACCTCACCTCCTTTTCTACCTACTTTTCTATCCACACATCCCCTTGGTCTCAGCCCCCATCCTAAACTGCAGCCCTGCATATACCCTGCCCCCCCACCCCCACCACTGTCCTCTGGGCAGCTCTCTTGGAAAGAGCCTTCCAATTCAATGTGTCCAAGCCAAAGGCATCTGTCACCAAGCCCCTCATGAGTGTTCCCCATTTCTGCAATGGTGCCACAGCCTACCCACTGAATATCACCCCTAGTGCCTCCTTCATGGAATCTTAGTGATCACATAGAACCCAAAATTCTGGATTCTGTCATCTTGGTTGTCAGCTGTCAACTGACAGCGGAGTTGACTGCCCACCTGGTTACAAGCAACCTTTTCTGGGCATAAAAGCTAGCCATGTTATTGCTCAGAAGGTTGCTATTGGTGTTCTGTGGTCAACAGGATGAACATTCCAGCCCCATCTCCCCCTCAGCCGCCTCTCTGCACTCTCTCAGTGCCTGGGCTGTAGCCATCCTGGTTGGACACCATCCCCCATACCCACCAGGCTCTTCCTGGGCTCAGCCTTTGTATGTCAAGTACTGCTCTGGCACTCTAGGTACATGGTAGGTTCTACTGTAGCCCTTACCTCACTGAGGGGAAACCTAGGCACAGGAAAGAACTGGGCAGTCAAGCCCCAGCATCTGGGCTCTTGACCAAGCTCCCCAGGGCCTCCTAAGTGGTTTTCAGGACTCCAGATCCTCTGTACAGGTTGTTCCCTCTTCTTGTCACATCTTTTCTCTTCTTTGCCTGGCAAATTCTTACAAGCACTTTCTCTAGGGAGACACAGGGTCTCTGTGTGAGGATCCACACTCTCCCTGTGGGTCCCTAGAGTCATCCTCCCAGGGGAATTAAGCTCTGTTCACTGTACTCCCAACCCCACCAAATAAATCCTAAATTGGGAACATGGGTGGAGCTCAAGACACTTCTGCTCCCTTACCCCTAGGTCTTCAGGGAGCTGGAGCCAGCTGTGCTGTCCTGCCTCCATGGCTACAGCGTCTGCATCTTCACTTATGGTCAGACAGGGACGGGGAAGACCTATAGCATGGAGGTGGGTGGAGCCCACACCCTTGGGGGAGAAGCCCTAGGGGTTCTGGGTGGCTTCTGGGGCCAGGGGTTGGATGTGAGCCCAATGTGGCACCCCACGCCATTCTCAGGGGCCACCTGAGGACCCAGGCATAGCTCCTAGGGCACTTCAGTCACTGTTCCGAGAGATGGGAGCCAGAGGGCAGCACCGAGTGACCCTCAGCATGGTGGAGATCTACAATGAGGCTGTCAGGTCAGGGTCATGTTTCCAGGCCTCCTACCTGCCCCTGGCCCAGGGCTGCTTCCTCCCCAATCCCAAATCAAGCCCTCCCTTTTTCTTACTAGAGACCTTCTGGCCCCAGGGCCTCCTGAGCGCCTGGCTGTGAGGCAGGGCCCAGAAGGCCATGGGGGTATCCAGGTGGCTGGCCTTACCCACTGGGACATACCCAACTTGGAGACGTTGCATCAGGTAAGGCTGCCTAATGGATGGCCCAGCCCTCCAAGGCTCCGCTGCCCTATACTCCCACATGGGGGAGAGGATCCTGTACCAGACCAGCCCCGTTGCTCTGTCCTTCAGATGTTGAGGCTGGGGAGGAGCAACCGGGCCACTGCTGCCACTGCCATGAACCAGCACAGTTCCCGCTCGCATGCCTTGGTCACGCTGACGCTGCGTGCAGGGTCTCCACTGTGCACTCCGGGCACCGCAGGTACCACGGCCAGTGTCCGAGCCCTGCGGGGTGCCCTGCGCACCCGAGGCCCAGCCTCCCTTCACAGTGGGTTCGCTTGCCCTTCTAGGGACGCTGCACCTGGTGGACTTGGCGGGATCCGAGCGCGCACGGAAGGCAGGAGCAGCCAGTGCGCCCCGGGGAGACCCGGACGGTGCCCAGCGTCTCCGGGAGGCCCAGACTATCAACCGCTCGCTGTTGGCTTTAGGAGGTGTGATGGCTGCACTGAGGGCCCACCGGCCGCACGTACCCTTCCGAGACTCGCAGCTCACGCGCCTGCTGCAGCCTGCACTGGGCCCCGGCACAACTGCAGTGCTGTTGCTGCAGGTGGGCTCCCCTGCAGGCTTGGGCTGTGGGAGGGTCCTTTGCATGCCAGGTGCCGCCCAGTCGTGGCCCGCCCACCAGCACAGCTCCCCCCACAGATCTCCACTCGGCCAGAGGATCTTGGGGAGACTGTCTGCTCACTCAAGTTCGCGGAGCGAGTGGGCCAAGTGGAGCTGGGGCCAGCTCGGCGCCACAGGGTCCCACGCTCCTCCGGGACGCCCTCCTCCCTCAGTACTGACACCCCGCTCACTGGGACCCCTTGCACTCCTACGCCATCCCCAGGCAGCCCTCCAAGTCCCAGTCCGGAGAGTGGCTCTGGCTCGGCCCTTGTGCCCCCAAAGGGTTTGCCCCGGTAGTCCTGGGTCTTAGCCCTGGCCAAGGGGGTTGAGGACATACCTCTGCTGGCAGAGGCAGTATAAAAGTCCCTATACCTAGTATCCCAGGGCACAACTCCCTTGACTTCCAGGGGCCCACTGCACCCAAACTCCCAGAGTTGCCCCTCCACCTCGACAATCAGTCTTATGCCTGGAGAAATTATCCCCCTCTCCCAGTAAGGCTGCAGGGCTCTCAGCTTGCTCCTTATCACCATTTGCTGTTATCACGGCACACAGCGGGGAATCCCAGAGCCAAGAGGGCCAGATCCCAGCCAAGTGGTTACCCAAGTCACCACCTCTGACCTCAGAATCAGGAGGCATGGCATTAAAATGTTGTAAATTCCTTTATTGTTATCTTCCCCCGAACCAAGACCATGTCTTTATTCCTAACCCCTTTCCCCAAAAAGGTGCTACCTCCTTCCCAGACAGTTGAGAGGGCAGGACTTCAGGCTGGATCCCAGTTATGCTTTCCCTCCCCCAGCCTGGAGCCAGGGAGGGGAGGTAACACATGGGGAGGAATGGATGGGTGATGGCCTGAGAAGGTGGGGCCAGGAAGGGCTGTTCCAGGCTGAGCCCTGCTTCTCTAGCCTTGCCTTGTGTGGGGAGGCAGAGGCCTGACTGGCAGGGCAGGGTTATGCCCTGCTGGGCCACACCACTTGTGGAGTAGTCCAATAAACATCCTGGACTCCCAGCAAGGCTGGTGCCCGTGTCTTGAGGCTGCTGTGGCTGCAGACACCCTCATGGCCTTGGTTCCCATCAGCAAGCTGGCAGGGTGGGAGGGAGCAGTGGCCCTGCCACAGGAGCCTTACAGGCTGTGCCAGGAGAGCAGCCAGCCTGGGGCAGGGGCAGCCACATCCCGAGGGTGGCTGACCCACACGTCATAAATACTTTTGTTGGGGGGCACCCCCTGGAAGAAGGCGTCTAGATCCCAGAGCAACCTCGAGGGCCGTTGGGTTTCAGGCCCCCCCCCCCAGTAGGCTGGGTTGGTGGAAGGTGGACACCCGGGACAGGAGCTGGGTAGTGGTGCCAAGGGCACGACCACATTGGGGGCATAGATGGGCAAGTAGGATGTGGGCAGCTGCCCCCAAATGGGGGCCCTGTGTCCCCCACTTGACAGCCCTCTGGGGGCTGGGGTATCTTGCATTAAATGGAGGGGCCAAGCTCTAGGCTCTGGGGAGTGGGTTGTGGGCCCAATGGCTCCCCCCTGAGAAGTCTCCCCGTCTGCTCTCCTGGGCCCAGGGAGAGGGCAGAGGGGCCACAGAGACCTTTCAGAGGAGACCAAGGGTGGAGTAGGCACCGCCTCCTCCCCACTATTCCCTGTGCTTGCCAGAGTTGGGCCGCTCTGTGGCTCCAGCCTGGGCCAGGGGGATGCCCCTTCCCCAGGGTCCCCTAGGAGGGACTTGATGCTGAAACCCTCGCAGGGTGGCGGCGGGGGACTGGGCGGCCTGTAGGGCCGGCCGTGCAGCACATAGGGGCCCAGGTCCTTGGCGAAGGCTCCTCGCACACCCCGGTTCTGCCAGCGCCTGCACAGGGCCGTGTTCTGCAGCCGCAGTGCCTCCGCAGGGATCAGGCTCACATCAACCGCCCAGAAGTTGCCTTTGGCCTGGGGCTTCGCAGGGTCCTTGGGCACCTGGGGTGGGGGCAGACTTGAGTGGGGCCGCCCAACCCCTGAATGCTCAGGACCTGCGCACCAACCCGGTCCCCTGCATCCGACCCTCACCCTGCCCCACCTTGTGGAAGCATCGGTTGGAGGAGAGGTTGTGGCGGATGGAGTCTTTCCAGCCCTCGTAGTCATCCCTGAAGAAGGGGAACACGGCCTGGACCTGACGGATGATCTGAAACCACCGGGCAGCCGACCGGCGCTGTGAGACCGAGTAGGGAGAGGGCAGTACCCCACTCCTCCCCCACAGCTGGGCTCAGGGAGCACTGGCATGGGCCCGCCTGCCCCCCCCAGAAGAACACTTACGGGGGTGGGGGGAGAAGGGTAGCGCCTGAGCCCCTACCCTAAGCCCTCAGCACTGGTCCCAGGAGCATAGCTGGGTGGGGCCAGGTGGAGGTGGAGGCCAGGGCCTGAGCCTGAAAGTAGGTGGGGAATGGGTCTGGGGAAAGGTCGGGCCACGGAGTGTGAGGGAGAGTGGGGACCCTCTCACCTGGGCCAGCTTCAGCCTGCGGGAGGGTGAGGCCTGAATCACCAAGGCGATCATAGCCAAGTAGGTGTAGGGGGGCTTGTCATGCCGCAGGTATCTCTTCTTCCTTCTCTTGGGGGGCTGAGAGGGCGACTCTGCCTCCAGGGGCCCCAGGCAGGAATCGCTGCAGGGCCCCATGCTGGGAAGGTAGACAGCGTGGGCAGGGGCCTGGCCTGGTTGAGGGCTCCGGGCAGTAGGGCAGTGTGGCAGTGTGGAGGCAGGGCCAGGGCCTGAGGTCGGGCTGAGCTGGCGGCCAGACCCTTTATCATTCGGATGGAAGGGGGAGGGGAGGGGAGGGAAGGGAGGAAGAGGTGGTGGGGGAGGGGAGCATGCAGAGGGCTGCCACAATTAGCAGGTTTTGGTTAATCTGGAAGGGAGGGGCAGGGAGGATTCCAGTGGGAGCTTTGGTTGACCTCCTGAGTCCTCAGTCCCCACTCCTGAGGTGCCTTTGGGTGTCTGGGCACCCCTTTGAAGAGCCCACGACCCATGATTACTTTATCTGGTTTGCCTTGGCCAGGTCTCAGGATCCCATTTAACAGATGCAGAAGTAATTTGCCCATGCCAAAATGCCAAGGAGTTGGGGTGGGTCCCCTGAAGTTCAAGACTGAGCAGCTAGTAGGATCTGGGCTACGGTGGCTGGACACCACCCAGCACCTGATCAGGTGGTGCATCCTGGAGGAAAAGACCACAAAGTCCCCACCCCAGGAATAAAAGAGGGATGCAGTTGACCCAAGTGGTTTTCCCAGGAGTGTGCTTCAGGAGCCCAGGCAAACCCCACTCCTTCTCCCTGGCCTTCTGATCTTCAGCTCTGCTTCTCAAGTCAGTCAAGGCCTGTGCTCTGTACCCTGCCCCAAAGCCAAGGTTCCCCTTCCTCACGCTAGGCAAGTTTGCTCAAGAGTATAGCAGGGCCAGGGCACTAGCAGTGGTGGTTGGTGCTGGTACCCTAGACCCTGGGGAGCACAAGGGTACACTTTATGCACTTGAATCAAGATTTTGCTTTTCCTGTGCAGCCCCTTGCCAGTATTCCCTTAAAGGGTTGAAAATCTACAGCATACAGTGGGTGTCCAGCACACCTTGAGGTGCGGAGGGGAAGGAGCAATGAGTACACTGGAGGAGGAAGCCTGGGGCTGAGGCAGATGGTGCATGTGGAGTACCTGGCAGGGCTGTGCTCCTCCCACCACCTCAGACTCTCCCTTCAGACCTCACTTGGCCTCCTTTGAACTACTGTCACCTCAACATTCTTTAGGACCATCTCCTCCTTTCGGTTCCCAGGACTCTAGTTGAGGGGTTTTTGTGTCTCACCAGGCTATTATCTATGTCCTCTTAGCCCCACTCAGTCAGCAAAGACGTTCTCTCCCACAGGTCTTAAGACACCTCCTCTCCACTGGTCCTTCCTTACTTCCAGGATAAAGCCCGGTTCCTTGGTCTGGTGTCCTCACTACTCGTCTCTGACCACACTCTCCCCGGTTCCCCAAACCATCACCTAAGCTGCTGCCAGTTCGGCCCGCGCACCAGTCCCAGGTCCTTCTGCCTTTGCACGTGCTGTTTCCTCCGCCCACCCATGATGTCTGTACTGTCTAGATGGCTACTTGCCCTTCCCGTCCCACCCAGGTCCCGAGGAAGTCCCTGCCACGGAGGGGATCACACGGCACGGTCAGTAAACCCCCAACCGTAGTCCTGGGCAGGCCCCGCCCCGCTCCCTGCAAGCGCTCCTCAGGCCCCGCCCCCGGCAGCTCGGGCCCGCCCCGACTCCCACGGGGCACTGCGGCTTCCGGCCCTGGGCTGCGCGGGTCGGAAGTGTAGCGTTGCCATGGCGAGGGCCAGGGACGGGGCCCGCCCCCGCAGCGCCTAGAGTAGTGCGGGTTGACTGTCCGGCTGAGTGTAGCAGACCGACTGTGCGGGTGTAGCCTGCGCGAGGCAGAAGGTGAGGTGCGGACTTCCGAGAGACTCGCGACGGGAGCGGAGCGAGGGAGAGGGGGCCGGGCCGGGCCGGGGGCAGGGGGCCGGCCCAGGAAGGAAGGGAGCCGGCGCCGACCCGATAGAGGAGGCCAGGCCCAAGAAGGAGGAGTTGAGATGAGAGAGAAAGGGAGAACAAATAGGCCAGTGGAGGGTGAGGAGGCCGGCTGAGGGAGGAGAAAGCCGGGGTCCGGGTAAGGGAGTGCTCGGAGACGGATCCGGCCGCCTTAGGGAGCGGCCCAGGGCAGCAGTCTCACCAGGCCCCACTTGGGCGTTGGTGGCCAAGGCCCAGGGCAGCAAGTGCTAAGGGTCAGGAAAGGCTTCTAAATGTGGCAGCCTGTGAAGGCCACTAGTAGGGCATTTCGCATGTGAAGCTGTGTGAATTCTTGGCAACCTGTTGATTAGGTAGATAGCACTAGAATTATCTTCATTTTCAGCTCAGGAAATAAAGGCCACAGAAAGTGACTTGCCCAGGCTTTGTGTAGGCTTTGGTGTTAAAACTGGAGCTTCTCTGGGGAAGTTCCTTAAACTTTCAGGGATTCAAGTGACCTCACCTGTAGTGTGGGATGTCCCTGGACTACCTCATGAATTGGGGTCAGGGCAAGCAGTACTAACTCACCCGTGCTGGGCAGGGCTAGTGCCCCGGCCTGGGAGGGAGTATCCAGGACTGGTCTGGGCCCGGGGCTGTACCAGAGCAGAGGCTCAGGGCATGGTGGGATTAATTTCCATGGGTGCAGAGAGGGGAGGTGTGTCTGGAATCTTTCCAGGCTTAGAGGAGCCAGAGCAAAGATGGCCCTCCCCAAAGCTTTGTGCTCTCCTTTTCTTCCTGGATCCATACTTGAGGATGGAAGTAGAGGCGGGGGTATCACACCTCCCTTCTCAAACTGTGTCTAGCCCAGCTTTAAGCCCTCCTGGGCATCTTTGCTCACCAGTTGCTTTCTGGCAGGATTGGGGTTTCCCTGGGAGCAATGTCTTGTTTGCAGTACCCTGGTCTCCTAAAGGGGCCTCTGGCCGTGCTGCCTAGTTCACTTCAGGTACCCAGAGCTGCCACTGGCTAAGGGGAGCTCCAACATGGGGCTGAATTGCCTAAGGGGCTGGTAGCTACCTGGTGGATCTTGCACAGACATTGGCTCCATGCTGGTAACTATGGTGGATGTTCAGAGCTTTGAGGGGCCACCTGCCTGCCCCTGCCCCAAGTCCCCCAGTCTTGTTCAGAACTGGGATGGGGGAGGCTTTGGTGGGTCTTTCCTTCTGCTAATGCCGTGCTGGATTTCCTCGCTATTGGCTGTCTCTTGTTTGGCCTGTATTGGCCTCATCCCTAACCTGCTTGGGATGTGCTTGGACTCTGCTTTCCCCAGAGAGTTTTCTGGGCTGGCAGGCACCTAGTAAGGGGACTTTTGTATCCTTGGACTCCAGTTTGGGTTATATGTCCTAGGGATTCCTAAGTCTCTGGTCTGTATCAATAGCCAGTTGATACAGCTCTCCACTGCATGCAGCTTAGGAACCTCAGTCTTAGGTGAGCCCACAGACCATAGCAGCCCCCAGCCCCACACCTGCTCTGCCCCAGGTGTGCCCCTAGCACCTGTGCTACATCTACCTGTTGGCCAAAAAGAGACATCTGGGTGGCAGCTCCAGGCTTTTCCCTCATGTCTAGGTTCTCTAGGACCTTTCTCCAATATGTCCTTGGCACATCTGCACACACACTTAAGTGAAGGCCCTTCCATCAAACTAGCTCAGCCATGAGCTCAGAGCCTCCTATGTCACATTTTATCCATACTCCCAGTGTCGTACATTAAATAGCTATTTACCTGTTCATTCATTCATCCAGTTATTGAGTGCTTCCTATGAATCAGGCACTGGACTAAGTTCTGAGGATATAGCAGGGAAACAGTAAGTGGCATGTCAAGAATTAGAACAAGGGCCTGGTGCGCTGGCTCATGCCTATAATCCTAGGACTTTGGGAGGCTGAGGTGGGAGGATCACTTGAGGCCAGGAGTTTGAGACCAGCCTGGGCAATAATGAGACCTCATCTCTACAAGAAACCAAAAATATTTAGCCAGGCTTGGTGACATGTGCCTGTAGTCCCAGCCATTTGGGAGGCTGAGGCAGGAGGATTTTTGAGCCTAGGAGTTTGAGGTTGCTGTGAGCTATGATGATACCACTGCATTCCAGTATGGGTGACCCTGTCTCAAAAAGAAAAAAAAAAAAAATTAAAACAGCAGGGTGATGAGATAAGAGAGTGACAAGGTAAACACAGAGGACCTCTGAGGAGGTCACATTTAAGATGTGATCTGAGTTACAAGAAGGAGCAAGCCCTATCCTAGATCTGGTGAGCTGGTGGAACAACTTTACAGACAAAAGGAACAGTAAATGCAAGGTAGAGGTGATGGTGGAGATGATAGTACCAAATAAATGTGATAGACCAAGGCTTAGAAAACTTTTTCATTGAAGGGCTAGATAGTAAATATTTTAGGTTTTCCTGTCCATGTGGTTTCTTTCAAAACTCTCCAACTCTGCCATTTTGTAAAAAAGCCACAGACAATATGTAAGTGAAGGAGCTGTTTTTCTTTTCTCTTCTCTCCTCTCCCTCTCCCCCCTCCCCCTTTCCCCCCTCTCTTTTTCATCTCTTCTCTTCTCTTTTTCATCTCTTCTCTTCTCTTCTCTTCTCTTTTCCTTTCCTTTCTCCTCTCCTTCCCTTTTTCCTTTTTCCTTTCCTTTCCTTTCCTTTCCTTTCGACAGAGTCTCACTCTGTTGCCCAGGCTAGAGTGCCATGGCATCAGCCTAGCTCACAGCAACCTCAAACTCCTGGGCTCAAGTGATCCTTCTGCCTCAGCCTCCCAAGTAGCTGGGACTACAGGCATGCGCCACCACACCCGGCTAATTTTTTCTCTATATTTTAGTTGGCCAATTAATTTCTTTCTATTTTTAGTAGAGATGGGGTCTCGCTCTTGCCCAGGCTGGTTTTGAACTCCTGACTTTGAGCAATCCACCTGCCTCAGCCTCCCAGAGTGCTAGGATTACAGGCGTGAGCCACCATGCCCAGCCTGAAGGAACTGTTTTTCAACAAAACTTTTATTTGTGGACACTAAAATGTGTCAGAAAGTACTGTTCTTTTAATTTTTTCCCAATCATTTAAAAATGTAAAAGCCATTCTCAGCTTATGTGCCATATAAAAACAGACTGCAGGCTGAAGTTTGCTAACCCCCATGCTAGACACCAAAAATGCTATGTGTATTAACTCATTGAATCCTCACAAGAACCTTACGAAGAAGGTACTGTTAGTATTGCATTTACAGATGAGGAAACTAAGGCAAAGGAAGTCAAGAAACTTAACCAAACCTCCACAGCTCACTGCTGTTTCAATTCTAGAGTCTGGCTCCGGAGCCAAGTTCCCCATAGGACACGTTGGCCCAGGCTCCTGAGGTCAGAAAGCAGGCCAGTGTGGCTGTGCTGGGAGAGAACAGGGCAAGCAGGGCTAGGCCTTGCAGGGTGTAGAGGCTGGGGTAGAATTTTGGATTGTGTACTTTTATTTTTTACATCAAACTCTATTGAGCTATAATTTACATATAGTAAAATGCACCTATTTTAAGTGTATAGTTTGGTACATTATGATTATAACCATAATCCAGAACATAGAACATTTCTGTCACCCAAAAAAGTTCCCTCATTCCCCTCTGTGGTCACTTGGCCTCCCACCTACCCCCAGGCAACCACTGATGTGCTTTCTATTACTGTAGATTAAATATCCCTCTTTTAGAATTTCACATCAATGGAGTCATATGTAATGAACACTTTTGTGTCTGACTTCTTTTGCAAGGCAATGTTTTGGAGATTCAGGTTGTTGTATGTATCAGTAATTTATTCCCTTTTTCTTGCTAAGTAGTTTGGTATTCCCTTGTATAGATATACCACCATTTTTTAAAACAGAATTTTATTTATTTATTTATTTTTAGGGAAACAGTTTTGCTTTGTTGCTCAGGCTGGAGTGCAGTGGCCAGATCATGGTTCACTACAGCCTTGAACTCCTGGGCTCAAAGTATCCTCCCATACAGCTGGAACTGCAGGTGTGTACCATCACACCTGACTGATTTTTCTTATTTTTGGTAGAGATGGGTCTTGCTATGTTGCCCAGGCTGGTCTCAAATTCTTGGCCTCAAGTGATCCTCCCACCTCAGCCTTCTAAAGTGCTGAGATTACAGGTGTGAGCCATCACCCCCAGCATTTTTTTATTGGGTGGGCAGCCCCCTGAACTAGAATAGGTTCAGAGAGACTCCCCATTTTTTCTATACGTATACCTGTTGGTGGACATTTCAGTTCTTTTCAGTTTTTGGCTATTATAAGTAGAACAGCTGTGAACATTTCATGTATACAAGTCTTTGTATGAACATGTTTTTATTTCTCTTGGATTAATACCTAGAGATAGAAATGGGTTGAAGTATGTGTTTATAAGGAAATGCCAAAGTATTCCCCAAGTAGTTGTATCATTTTATATTCCTAATTGTTCCACATCCTTTTTAACTCGATATTATTCTTTTTAACTTTATCATTCTCATGGATGTGTGTGTAATGGTAGCTCATTGTACTTTTAATTTTCATTTTCCTAATTTTGAATGGTGTTGAGCATCTTTTCATGGGCTTATTTTATTGGCTGTGTTTGTGTATCCTCTTTTGTGAAGTGTCCAAATCTTTTGCCCTTAAAAACTGGGTAGTTTGTTGTATCAGATTTTAAGTGTTTTTTGTATTTTCAAGTCCTTTGCTTGATATATGTATTGCAAATATATTCTCCTAGTCTATGGATTGCCTTTTAATTTTCTTTTAACAGTGTCTTGACGAGCAGTTCCTTCTAATTTTTAAGAAGTTCAGTTTATCAAGTTTTTTCTCTCTCTCTTTTTTTTTTTTTTGAGACAGATTCTCACTCTGTTGCCCCGGCTAGAGTGCCGGGGCATCAGCCTTGTGCTTTCATTTAAAGGGCAAGTAAGGGTGAAGGTTCATTGTTTTCCATGTGGTTATCCAGTTGTTCCATCATCATTTTTTGAACATTGTCCTCTCCCCATTGTATTACCTTTCTCCATTGTAGTTTTGTTGAAAATCAATCAACGGTATATGTGTGGATCTATTTCTGGGTTCTTTATTCATTGATTTAATGCTAATATCCCACAAATTTGATTATTGTAGCTTTAGGATAAGTCTTGAGATCAAGTAGTGTAAATTCTCCAACTTGGCTTCTTTTTTTGCAAATTGTTCTGACTCTTCAAGGAATTACGCAGTTCTGTATAAATTTTAGAATTAGCTTGTCAATTTCTATAAAAAGTCTTCCTGGGATTTTGATTGGAATTGTGTTGAAGCTATAGATACATTTGGAGAGATATATTCATTGACATTTTAACAATATACAGCATGGTATATTTCTTCACTTATTTAGGTCTCCGTGTTATAAATATCTATTGCTGTGTAATATGTTATCTCAGAATATAGGGGCTTAAAGCAATAAACATTTATTATCTCACAGTTGCTATGGGTCACGAATTCAGAAACAATTCAGCTGGGTGGTTCTGGCTCCAGGTCTCATGTGGTTGCAGTTAGGAGAATCCACAGTCCTCTGAGGTCTTGACACTGGCTGGAGGATCCCTCACAAGATGGCTCCCTCACAGGGCTGTTGGCAGGAGTCCCCTGTTTCTTATACACAGGCCTCTCCATGGACAACTTGAGTGTTTTACATCATGGCAGCTGATTTTCTTTAGGGAGAGCCATCAAAGAGAGCAAGCAAGAAACCTTTTATGGGCCGGGCGCGGTGGCTCACACCTGTAATCCTAGCACTCTGGGAGGCC